>CM053585.1:14852672-14875964 GCA_028646515.1 Pseudochirops corinnae
ATGTATGTGTATGTGTATATAATATATATTAAAATATATATAAATATAAAATATTTAAAAATATATATTATATAAAATATATAAATATATAAAAAAATATATATATATATAAAACTAGATGCAACTGGGAATTAAGATATACAGGCACTGGGGTAGGGAGATCCATCTTGCCCTACTGGAAAGTCAGAGAGGTAATGGGGGAGGACATAGGAGAGAACCAATTAATTGGGGGAGGGGGTATACAGTGTGATCACTGTTTTGGAGTGGTGGGTAGGGGAAAGATGGGGAGAAAATTTTTAACAAAATCTCATGGAAATGAATGATGTAAACTGAAAATAAACAAAAGTTAATAAAAAAACAAAACAAAAGATTCTGAAACTAAGGGCGGCTAGGTGACACAGTGAATAGAGCACTGTCCATGGAGTCAGGAGGACCTGAGTTCAAATCTGGCATCAGACACTTAACACTTGCTAGTTGTGTGGCCTTGGGAAGTCATTTAACCCCAACTGCCCTGCCTTCCCCCCTCCCCCCAAAAAACCCAAAACAAAACAAAGATTCTGAAACTCATAAGGGTGAAATGATTTACCTAAGGTCACCAGAATAATGAGCAGTAAAGGTAGCATGTGAACTCAGATCCCCTGCCTCTAAGGTCAGCACACATTCCTCTCCATTCCACTGCCTCCCATGAGTGGAGAACCCATATCTTCTGAAAAACTTGTCCAAATGATATTGAGCAATCATGGCCATTGGTGCAGGGAGCATCATCAGAAAGCAGCAGAGACTGCTCCCTCAGAGCTCTACACAGGGCCTGTGCTCCCCTGACTATATCTTGATGACTAAGACAATCCATAACGCTGACCGTGGTACTTATTCAAAATCTTGTCCCCTTTCCAGCCCTGTACAGCAGGGGTTTTTAATCTCTTTTGTGCTCTGCACCCCCTTGGCAGGCTGGTGAAGTATATAGAGCCTTTCTCAGAATAATGTTCTTAAATGCATAAATTATAGTACAAAGGAACCAATTATGTTGAAATCAAGATATAACGTTTTCCCATTCAAATTCTCTGACCCTTGAAATTTATCCATGGACCCCAGGCTAAGAAACCCTGTGCTGGAGAGATTCTAAGGTCCACATCTGTGATAGAAAGAACTCTGTAAGAACTCATGCTTGGGACCATTCACTGGGGAACTCTACCCAGTATCAGGTGTCGGATTTCCATTTCTCCTAATGCTATAAACCTCTGTATTTCTTCCTGGACCACGGTATTGCATCCTAATTTGGAGAGATGGATCTGGTTGTCTAGTGGTCCCAAGGAATGCACACATCTTCAGCATATCTATTTTTCTGCATGGATTTTCTATGGAGCTGGAGTCTCTGTGCGATGGTCTATTTACCAGTGAATGGTAGCCTCAAACACAGGCGTTCTGAAACTTTATTTTCTGTAGTGCTTCCCCCCCCCCCCCCCATAGGTACACTCACACACTTGGCAGTCTGATGAAACCTAAAGACCTCCTTTCAGAAGAATTTTCATCAATGCATAAAATAAAGTACATAGAATTGTAAAATAAAACATTTTTTGTTGAAATAAAGATATTTTTCCAACCAAGTTCTTGGATGCCTTGGGGTCCAGGGCATCCCAGTTTAAAAATCTCTGTTCTAATGAGAGCTTAACTTCAGACTTGTTAGTAAAGACTCTAGGGCTTAGCAAGAAAAGGGGTGAGCATGGGTTGATAATGTACCTTTGCAACTAATTGCATTTGGTCTGGGTTCCCAACTGTGCTGATTTTCTGCTGCAGTGGGCACAAAATTGAGCAGATTAATTGTATAAATTATCTGTATTAAATTGGAATATTATACTATTCTCAAATATTAAAAGTACATAATGGCATTATGGAGGGAGATACACCTGCTACATGCTATTTAGAAGGACTGGAGTCAGGAAGCCTGGAGCTAGTTCTCCCTTTGCTACTTTCTAGTGGTGTGGCTTTGGAGGAGAAATTTCATGACTCTGGGTCTCAGTTTTCTCATGTGTAGAGTGGGTGAAGTGGTCTTTATGATTGCTCCCAACTTTAAATTGCTGGACCTGAGTTTGAATTTGGCCTCAGATGCTTACTGGGCATGTGACTCTGGGAAAGTCACTTAAATTCTGTTTCCCTCAGTTTCTTCATCTATAAAATGGGGATAGTGATAGCACCTGGCTCCCAAAGTTGTTGTGAGAAAGTAATTGTACAGGCATAACTGAGAGATATTGCAAGTTTGGTTTCAGACCTATAATGAAACATAATTTCTGCTCTTTCTTGATCAATTACTTATTTCAATCCCCACAGTATCTGTTTCAAATCTTCCTTTCCCACCTCAGCAGAGCACCTTATTTAGTTACTCTATTGAGAAAATTTAGGTTATCTCTCTGAAGCTCTTACCTCTCTCCACTTTTATCCCTCAAATTTCCTTAGCTTTCCTCCCTTGTTCTTCTTCTTTTCATTGGTCTTAGAGGATGAGGTGATCCCATTTCTGTCCAAGGCTAATTCACTACCTTAATTTCATCACCTTTTATAACCTTCATGAAATTGAGTCATCTTCTTCCCATTTACAATCTACAATATATTTAGCCACTAGTCCTTTCCCTAATGTCTACAGACATAGTCAGCCCATCTCTAAAAAAATGAAAAAATCAACACTTTCACATAGCATTTTAATGTTGACATTACCTAAAGCTATCACCCAGTATCTCTGTCCCCTTTGCTTCCAAACCAGAAACAAAAGCTGTCTGCACTCTGATATCAATTTTCTTACCTCTCACTTACTTCCTAATTCCTTAAAAATCTAGCTTCCAACTCCACCATTCAAGACACTCTCTTCAAGGCTAACAATAATCTAGGGTCATGGAGCTGAAAAGGTCCTCAAAGATCATCTGGTCTAACCCCTTCATTTTACAGATGAGGAGACTGAGGGTCTGGGAGGTAAAGTGACTTGTCCAAGATCACACAGTTGTGTGTAGTGAAATCTGAGTGATAGTCTTCTAACAGTAGAGTGAATGCCTTTTTTGTTACCTCAGACTGCTAAATCCAATGGCCCTTTCTCCATCATCATCATCATCATCATCCTTCTTTTACCTGTGGCTTCTGATATTGTGAACACTCCCTTAGTCTTGATCTTCACTTCTAGGTGTTCCTGGCATTGCACAGTTGTGATTGGGTTAAATGAAGTGAATTCTCCCCCTATTCATGGAAGGACTTGTACCATAAAAACTCCTTTGCACTTGTAACCAAGGCAGAAGAAAGGGGATGAGGCATTAGGATGATGATTCGGAGATTAAAAACCACCCAGTTTCTTGTCATTAATTCAAAAGCCTGTGAACCTGAGGACATCTGGATGACTATGATCAGCACATGGGAGGCATTTAACAAATTTGTGTTGATTGATTGAAAGGAAGTTGTCTCATTAATTTGGGTCCGTGGACTGAAGATTGTTGTTTCATCATTTTCAGTCATTTCTGACTTTTCATGACCCCATTTGGGGTTTTCTTGGCAGCCATATATTTTCTTCTCACCTCATTTTACCAGTGAAGACTCTGGCAAAACAGGGTACCTGACTTGCCCAGGGTCACACAGATAACAACTGTCTGAGGCTAGATTTGAACTCAGGAAGATGAGTCTCCCTGACTCCTGGCCTGATACTCTATCCCCTGTGCCACCCAGATGCCCACATAACAGAGATTACCTTATGCCTTTATATGGCTGAAAAGAATACTTTGTCCCCTTAAGAAGAAGGTCAAGACACTTTTCAAGCTCCACTTTACCGATTGCTGTCTTCATTCAAATGATTGATGTGC
Organism: Pseudochirops corinnae; assembly: GCA_028646515.1. Lineage (NCBI taxonomy): Eukaryota > Metazoa > Chordata > Mammalia > Diprotodontia > Pseudocheiridae > Pseudochirops > Pseudochirops corinnae. Next base: position 14,856,503 of record CM053585.1, read on the forward strand.
CAATTGCAAATGATTTATCTATTTACTAACGCTCTTATGAGCTGTTCAAAGGGATTTATCTCACTCCTACCTCAACTGTCTCTAGGGCTGCAGTGGGTATTCATTTATTTATTCCAGTCTTGGATACTTCAAGGAGTGGGCATTTATTTAGGGGAGTATTCCATGAAAGTATATTGCAGCCAACTGGTCTTAGCACATTGCTTCCCTTGTGAGATCTTTCCTCTGCATGGCTGGTTTCTCTCTCTCTCTCTCTCTCTCTCTCTCTCTCTCTCTCTCTCTCTCTCTCTCTCTCTCTCTATCTATTTTGTGTTAGTTTATATATTCTTTGTATTCACCCACAAGTACACACATTGTTTATCTTCACTCTCCCTCTCCAAATTCCATCCCCTTTCCACTGGAATATAAGCTCATGAAATACAGGGGGCAGGGATTGTTTCTCCTTTTTCCTTTCCTCTCCTCTCCTCTCCTCTCCTCTCCTCTCCTCTCCTCTCCTCTCCTCTCCTCTCCTCTCCTCTCCTCTCCTCTCCTCTCCTTTCTTCCTCTCTCCTTCTCTCTCCCTTTCTCTCCCTTCCTCTCCCTTCCTCTCTTTTTCTTCCATTTCCTTACTGTCCTGTCTTTTCTTTGCATCCCCAGAACTTTTTGCAGAGCCTTAGACATAGAAGCTGCTTAATAAATGTTTCTTGAAATCAATTGAACTGAGAAGATTTGGATTAGGAGACCTGTTGTTGTGGAAGAAATTCATCACCTTGAAGCTCACTTGGTCATATTACTGCAACTTAGTATTTCAGTCCTTGGATGAGAGCCCACAGTCATCTTCATGACTCTTAAAACTCTCAGCTTCCTTCAGGGCTTAGCTCAGGTGCCTCTAGAGATCTGGAACTGGAAGGGACCTTAAAGGTCATCTAGTCCAGCTACTTTATTTTGCATGTGAAGAAACTGAGACCCAAAGAAATTAAGTGACTACAGTATCTTAGACTTAAATCTGGAAGGAACCTTAGAGATGATCAGGGCCAGGGATTCTTAGGCTTTTTTTGTGTTATAGGCCCCTTAGGCAGACTAGTGAAGCTTATGGAGCCATTCTGAGAAAAATATTTTTAAATTCATAAAAAACGCAGAGGATAGAGTGAAATTAACTGTAATTAAATGTAGTTGTCGAAATATATTTTTAAAATAGATTCACTGACTCCCAGTTCAATAGCCCTGATCTAGTCCAACCACCACCTTCTTTTACAGATGAAGAAACTGAGGCTCAACAAGCTTGTGACATTTCCAATATAATCAGTATTAAATGATAAAGCCAGGATTCAAGCTGAGGCATCTGATTTCACACCCACTGTTATCATGCAGCACTGGCTCTCAAAGGCTTTGCTGGGAGTGGTTTATATTTTAAAATAATCAAACTACATTTAAAAAGGCTTTACAATTCAGGCTATTCAATAAGTCAGACTGACATTACAGGTTTCCATTTTTTTTTTTGTCTTTCCTGTAGTTCCAGTTACAATAGATCAGAAATTAAAAATACATACTTTACATATAGAAAATGGGGGAGCTAAGGTAGCAGTTTGTCTGGAAATGCCTGGGCTCTCCTTCCTCCTCAGAGGTTTCCAAGGAAAGGTTCAATGAGTGCTCAAAGGGTGTATTTTAGAGGGAATTCTTGTCCAGGTTTATGTTGGTCTGGACGGCCTCTGAAATTCTTTCTAACTCTGAAACTTAGTAAGATTTGTGGTGAGAGGTCAGGGGGAGAGAGAGGATGGAAGGGGAGAGGGGCAAGGGAGAGAAAAGAGAAAGATAGACAAACAGAGGAGAGAGAAAGAGAGCATCTTCTGAAGTCTAAGGTCCTATATATTGCCTCAGTGGGGGAAGGAGGATTAATTGTTCCTGTCTGTCTAATCACAGGGGACTAAGCATGGCGCCATCAGGATGGGGACAACACACACTTCAAAGGTCAAGGCTTTCAGCCATTAATCAACCCTTTGATCCCCCAGGGCTAGATTGGAAAAGAGAGTAGGGCTGGGGAGTCTGAATGAGACTCTTCATAAACAGGAAATGAAGGGCATCAGAAGGTTGTTTAAAAGAATCAGAATAACAACCAATATTTATCGGTTTTTAAAGACCCTTACCAAACAAGCAAATTGTTAGCTATTATTTTTATGTACCTTCACTATTCCTTCTGGCCGGTATAACTCAGACCTGGCCTCCCCTAGAGATCTTTAGAGATTGTATCCCTTGCTCTGGTCTTGTCACTCCATTGCTCAAGAAGTTCCAGTGGCTCCCTGTTGCCTTTGGGTTAAAACACAAAATCCTGTGTGGTATTTAAAGCCCTTTATACTTTGGTTCCAGTGTATCCATGAGTGATTATTACTCCCTGATTTGTTCACTACTAGGTGACTTGGAAAGCTACTTAACTTCTTGACTTAGAGCTCACTAAACTTCAGTTTTATCTGATTGTGTGTATTGGTAGAAGGAGTTTGTTCTTCATAGAGTTCTTCATCCTAGAAATATCATAGTCTAGGAGTCCCTATCCCATCTTGCTCCACATATTCTGTGATCTAGAAAATGTACATGACAATTTCTCTCTAACCTTCATACCTTTGCATGGGCTGTTCCTCATATCTCACTTTCCTCCCCCTATTTACCTTACCTCATGGATCCCTTAGATCTCTTCAAAGTTCAATTCTAATGTCACTTTCTTCAAAAGGTCTTCTCAGATTCCCCTGGTTCTTAGGACCTGCCCTGTACTGACAATACAGATGTGGGGAGGGCTGGGTTCTTTCATTACTTTCATGCCATTTTCAATAGACAGCTGATGTCAGCTGCTAATCACAACATCACTAAATGTGAAAGAAGGAGCAGATACCTCCTAGTAGTCTAAATGGAAGAGAAAATTGATCTCAATGATAAAGTGCTCCAGATCTTCCTATTTGTCATCACTGCATGCTGCCCAAGAATCACCATCATTCAAAAGAAATTATGCCTTACAATCTACACAAGATAAACCAGATGAATGAAGAATGCCTATTGTCCAGACTGCGACACACACAGGTGGCTAGCCAAGTGACTATTGAGTTAGACGATGAACAATGACATGAGTCTAGAATCCAACATGAGAAACAGAGCAGGCTAGATTATATTTGGGAATTTGGGCAGAATTCTGAATGGCCCCATATTTGTCTCTGTTACAAAACTTCTATCAGTGGTATCATACTGAAATAAAAATGGATTCCTACGGAAAATACATCGATTTAGAAAGCAAACAAAATGCACATTATTTACATGGAATTCTACTTTTACCTTTTGGTTAAGTATTTTCCAATTTCATTTTAATCTGATTTGCCCCCTTTTGGAATCTGCAGTCCAAAGGTCAGAGTCTGACTCCTCTCCCCTATGTAACACACACGTTCTCCTAGTGATAAGGTGTAGTTGTGAGTCCTAGAACAATTGTGAGTGAGTTTGGTAATGCAAAAATTATTAACTGCATTGAGGGAATGAGGAAATTGAAGTTCATAGAACTTGAGCAATTTTGCTAAAGGTTGTACAGGTAGGAGGTGTCAGAGCCAGGCTTTGACCTCATATTGCCAATGTTCTTTCTTGTCTAAATTACTCCCTTTCTCTCCATCTGTAATAGCAGACTCTGGTTCAGATGTCCAGACGCTCCACTCTCAGCTAATCCACTTGGCTTTCTAAGAAAAGTCCTAAGAATGAGCTTCCCTGATGGGTGCATAGCTGAGCACAGTCTCAGCTATATCTGGGCAGCCCCAGTTGCTTCATATCCCACCCACACAGGATATCTTGTCATCTCTCCTGTCAATATGACTTACCTCCTCCCCCTAAAAAAAATGATTTCCAACTATTCAGTCAGTCAACAAACATTTATTAATTGCTTCTATGTGACAAACATGATAAGCATGGGAGAACAAAGGGAAATATGATAATCTCTGCCCTCAAGGAGCTTACATTCTAATGGAAGAGATAAAATGAGAAAAATAATGCACATGCAAGATGTGAGGTTTGAACTTCTTGAAGAGGATCATGACCTTGGGAAGATGATGCCATGACTTGAAATTGAACTGGATTTAAGTGAGAAAGGGCTGTGCAAAGTTACCAGCCTCACTTTCTCCTCTTGAGCCATCTAGGTCTAGTGGTCAGATATAGATCAGGACAATTTGGAGATGGCGCAGGATGAGGTGAGAGACCTGGGCCTTTTTTTCCAAGAATTTATTTATTTATTTTTAGTTTTCAACATTCATTTCCCAAGATTTTGAGTTCCCAATTTTCTCTCCATCTCTCCCCTATCCTCCACCCCAAGATACCATTCATACTGATTACCCCTTTCCCCAGTCTGCCCTCCCTTCTATCCCCCCATCTCTCCCTCTTACCCCCTCTCCCTTAGTTCCCCCTTACTTTCTTGTAGGGCAAGATATATTTCTATACCTTATTGCCTATATACCTTATTTCCCAGTTTCATCTAAAAATTTTTAAAACTTTAAAACTTTGAGTTCTAGATTCTCTCCATTCTTCCCTCCTCATCCACCTCCATTGAGAAGACAAACACTTCAAGATAGGTTATGCATGTGTAGTTATGCAAAACATTTCCATAGTAGTCATGTTATGAAAGACTAAGTCTATTTTCCCCCATCCTATGCAGTCCCTCATTTATTCTATTTTTACCTTTGACTCTGTCCCTTTTGAAAAGTGTTTGCTTCTGACTATCCCCTCCCCCAATCTTCCCTCCCTTCTTTCATATTCCTCTGTTATTCCCCTTCCCCCTACTTTCCTGTAGGGTAAGATACCCAGTTGAGTGTGTATGTTATTATCTCCTTAGGCCAAATCCAATAAGAGTAAGGTTGACTTATTCCCATTCACCTCCTTACTGTCCTCCATTGTAACAAGTTTCTCTTGCCTCTTTTATGAGAGATAATTTACTATCTCCCCCTTTCTCCTTCTCTCAATAAATTCCTCTCACCCCTTAATTTTATTTTTTAGATATTATCTCTTCATATTCAACTCACCCTGTGCCCTTTATATATATGTGTACATACATATGTATATACACATACATATACATATACACATACATATATAATCCCCTTCAACTACCCTAATACTGAGAAAAGTCTTATGAGTTAAAAATATCTTCTTTCCATGTAGGAATGTAAACAGTTCAACTTTAGTAAGTGCCTTATGATTTCTCTTCCCTCTTCACCTTTTCATGCTTTTCTTCCTTCTTGTATTTGAAAGTCTTATTTTCTGTTCAGCTCTGGTCATCATCAAGAAGGCTTGAAAGTCCTTTATTTCATTTAAGGTTCATTTTCCACCCTGAAGTATTATATTCAGTTTTGCTTGGTAGGTGATTCTTGATTTTAAACCTAATTCCTTTGATCTCTGGGATATAATATTCCAAACCCTCCAATCCCTTAATATTGAAGCTACTAGATCTTGCTTTTTCCTGAGTATGTTTCCACAATATTCAAATTGTTTCTTCCTGGCTGCTTGAAGTATTATCTCCTTGACCTGGGAACTCTGGAATTTGGCTATAATATTCCTAAGAGTTTTCTTTTTGGGATCTTTTTCAAGAGGCAATTGCTGAATTCTTTCAATTTCTATTTTGCCCTCTGGTTCTAGAATATCAGGGAAATTTTGCTTGATAATTTCTTGAAAGATGGTGTCTAAGCTCTTTTTTGATCATGGCTTATAGGTAGTCCAATAGTTTTTAAAATCATCTCCTATTTTCCAGGTCAGGGGTTTTTCCAATGAAATATTTCACATTGCCTTCTATTTTTTTTTTACTTGTTTGTATCTGTTTTATAGTATCTTGATTTCTCATAAAGTCATTAGCTTCCAATTGCTCCAATATAATTTTGAAGGAATTATTCTTTTCAATGAGTTTTTGAAATTCCTTTTCCATCTGGCAAATTTGGCTTTTTAAGGCATTCTTCTCCTTGTTGACTTTTTGATCCAAGGCTTCTCACTGCATCTGAGTTTGTCATCTCCCTCTGTATCCAGGATCATGGCTAGTCATCATGACCTATGTCCTGCCACTGGACTCTAATGACTCTGGAGGAGAGAGTGAGACTGATGACTCTGTGTAGTTCTGCCTCACTTCAATCCAACTCACCTGCAAGTAAAGATGTCACCCTCCTGATGTCATTGGTCCTTTTCAAGAATGCAGGATGAACAACAATAACCCCAGTCTTCACATCTTCAAAACAAAGGGATTAGAACTCCAAATATATAAGCCTGTGAAATGAACACAACCATTCCTTCTGAAAAGGGTATGGAAACACATGACCCTGACTCTTCACCATACCGAAAACTCCATTGACCAAAACTTCATTATTTAGTCATCACTACTTTCCATGTGTTGTTTTTCCCTATTAGAATGCAAGTCCCTTGGGGGAATGGAATATCTCACCTTTTTTTTTTTTTTGGTATATCCTGGGTGCCTGATATAGAACTGGTGCTTCCTACTTAGTGCTTTTTTTCAATGATTATATGATGCGTCTTCTTTGCCCTTTGACTGGAGTATCCTATAAGACAGGTTGTGACTTTTTTTCTATCAAGAAACCTTTTGGTTTTATGGTGATACCTGTGGTTGCCTCACAATAAAGTTTTTCAATTGATAAAACAAAATACATGATATTACAAAAGAAACAAATTACTTTGGAATGTAGTTATTAATATATGCATGTACACATACATGTATGTACATATGCGTGTATGAATGTACGCATGTATGTATAATTTCAAGAACTCCAGGTTAACAACCACTGTTTCAGGAGCTCATTTTGTTGTTGCTGTTGATTCATTTCAGTTCTGCCCAACTCTTCTTGATCCCATTTGAGGTTTTCTTAGCAAAGATACTAGAGTGATTTACCTTTTCTTTCCTCAACTTATGTTATGGATGAGGAAACTGAGGCAAACAGGGGTAAGTGACTTGCCTTTGGTCACACAGATAGTAAGTGTCTGACACCAGATTTGAATTCATAAAGATGAGACTGCCTAACTCCAGGACCCGTTCCAGGACCATCTATTGCACCATCTAGCTGCCCGTGTCATAGATGGAAGTTAATGATGGTAGCAGAAGAAGAGTACATCTGAAGATAGATATCACAAAGGGGGAAAGGGGAAAAGTACTTACTGTTGGAGTGAAATGTTCAAGAAGCTACACAATAGAGAAGTGTAATGGATAGAATGTTAGACTTGGAGAAAGAAAGATATGGATTCCTATTCTGCTTCAGACACATAATAGTTGTGTAGTTGGAACAAGTCATTTAATTTCCTTCGAAACTCGGGCTTCAGTTTCATCATCTGTAAAAATAAGGAGGTTGGATTAGAATGTCTCTTAAGGTCTTTTCTGGCACTTCATCTAGGATCCTATGACCTATCTCTTTATGCCTCAGTGGGGTCTTCTGTCAAATCAGGGGGTGGGTCTACATGGCCCCCTGAGGTCCCTTGCAACTCTATTGTGCTATCCTATGGACTACATTATTCATGGATCTTGTCTAGGACTAACCCACCCTTTGATGGAGTCCAGAATGAGTTAGTTTGTGCATGTGTGTATGTATATATGTGTATACAGTTACATACATGCATCCATGGTTGTCACAAGGAAATGAGCTAGAAAACACCATATAGTGTCTTCTCTTAGGATGCTCCCCACAGAACTTGGATATAATCAACTATAGAAATGAATGGAATTCTTTTTCTTAATGTCAAGTAGAAGCACTTGCACCATCATCCCACAGACCAGATTTCTCTGATTACTCTGATTACTCACTGCTCAGACTGGCTAATTGGGCATTTAGGGGTCTGGAATGTCACTGAATATAAAGACTGTTAGTGTGATGGAAAAGATAACATTCCACTGGGAAGAAGAAGGTCTGGGTTCCAGTCTCTGTTTCACCACTTATCATGGAACAAGTGAACAGATGGTGATCGTGTGTCTATTCTTTGTCATATCCAGTCATCCTGATGAATATCTGGTCACTGGATCCAAATAACTCTGGAGGAGAAAGTGAGGCTGGTGACTTTGCACAGTCTTCCCTCACTCAAATTAAAATCAACTGTGAGTCATGGCATCATTTCCCTGATGCCATGGTCCTCTTTGAAAAGGACAAACACAACAATAACAACTTTGTAAAGTACTCTGTGTGTAAGATGCTTTTATTATCTCCATTTTGTAGATGAGACAATTGAGATCCAGAGACTTGTTTGTAGAGTCACCAGAACTAGAATTCTAGATTTAGAACTGGAAGGGACCACAGATACCATCTAGTTGAACCATTTGATTTTATTGGTGAAGAAACTGAGACCTAGGGAGCTGGAGGGATTTTCCCAGCATCACATACATAGCATAATAGGATCACAAAGCATGATGTCATAGACATAGTACTTGTAGGAATCTCAGAGGCCATCTACTTAGATCTCTACAATTTACAGATGAGGAAACTGAGATTCAGAGTAATTATGACCCTTACCTAGGGTCATGTGATCAACATGTATTAGAGGCATAACTGGAATTTGAGTTTTTGCAATTCTAAGTCTAGCATTCTTTCCATCACAATGGATTGCTTCTCTGAAGAAGTTTGCATTTTTCTAGTGGGGCAGGGAACCCAAGAGATGTACAGGAAATAAAAAGTATACTGTGCCATAGGATGTGATGGTGACAAAGTCATGTGAAGTAAAAAGAGTTCATCTTTACTTATCATGGAATTGGAATGTATGGGGTGTTCAGGAGGATTATCTCCTCTGGTGTGAATGCTTGCCCAGACCTTTTCAGAGCTGCTTATCCACCTTTGATGTCCACCTTCACCCAACTCTCACCTATGGCTCCAAGAAGCACTGGCTACACACAACTAAACTATCTAGGCAGCTAAACCAGGCTAAAGGTAATGAACAGGCCACAAATAAACCCGTCAATGAGTTAGGGGGATGTCTATCTCAAGCATGTGAGGACTTTCTCTAGAGGAATGGGCAGATGAGACAATTTATTCCAAAAATCATGAAGTCAGCTGGAACAGACACTGTAGAGGGCTTAGAGCATGTTCAGGTATCAAAGATGCCAAGGGCATCCTGCCCCATTGCTAATCATCCTTACTTTTGTCTTGCTCCTGTACTTTAATGACTGGAAGAAAGAGTGAAGCTGATGACTTTAGACAACTCTACCTCACTTAAATCTAATTCATATGTGCGTCAAGACATAATCCCATGATGTCCTTGGTCCTCTTTGAAATGAAGGACAAACAGCATCAGGAAATTAGCATCCCATCCCTTCTCTTTCTGGGTCTCATCTGTAAATCAAGTGGGTGGTACCATATGATATTTCAAGTCTCTCCCAGCTCTGATATTCTAGAATCTGATCCCTATCTTGGGGGGGGAGCCTTTCTAACTGGAGTTGCTATAGATTGTAGTTTCTGGTCTTTGAAGATGAAGCTCTTGATAACAAGGATGATTCAGAGGTAGCTAGGTGGCACAATGGTTAAGCTCATTGGCCTTGGAGTCAGAAAGACCTGAGTTCAAGCCTAGCCTCAAACACTTACCAGCTATGTGACTCTGGGCAAATAACTTAACTTATATCTACCTCTGTTTCCTCATCTGCAAGATGATGATAATAGCACTTATCTCCTAGAGTTGTAAAAATAAAATGAGATGATATTCGTAAATCACTTTGCAAACCCTAAGGTTTTATTGAAATGTTAGCTACTGTTTAGGTCTAGCTAGAAATGTCAGTTCTTTCTGAATAGAGTAATTTAAAATCTCTCCTTTGATTAATTTCTTTCAACACAATTCAGAACGTGTGGATGTTTGAAACTCTGACTCTGAGACTCTCAATTGGCCAAAACTGACTTTGTAGTGAACATTTAAACTCAAGAAACTCAAGAACTGGTGGAAGAACAAATGAACTATGCCTTCCTGTCCACCTCCCTCCCCTATTTAGGTGGCTCTATGTTAATGCTAAACTTATGACTTAGTGCCAGATCATGATACTGAGAATCATTCAAGAACTCATAGTATCATAAATGTAATGCTAGAATATATGTCCCAGGTCATTAATCCAACCTCCATTCATTAGAAGATAATGGAAGTTAAGGATAAGGGAGCTTAAGTGATTTTCCTAAGATCAAAAAGGGAGTAAGGGGTCGAGTCTGAATGTGAACCCACATCATAGGATCATAGGTTTAGAGATTGGGAGGAAGGCAGACATCAAAGGCCATCTAGTTCAGAAGCCTTTATTTTACGGTTGAGGAAATTCAGTTTAGGTGCCTTTGCTAAGTTTACACATGTGGTCAGTGAGAGAGGAAGGATCTGAACCCAGCACTGATGACTTCAGGACCAAGTGCTTTTCCCACTGCACCACACTGCATCCAAAGCCTCATTTTGTCTTTTCTATTTTAACACTGATGATATTCTATAGTCTGATCCCTCCCTCAATGCACATCTCTGACATGGTCTGAGATGAGGAGAAGGCTAATATTAGCTCTTCTTTCAGATGTGTTAATGGGCCAATAAGTTAGCTTTTACCCATTGTCATAACATGTCAAGAAGAGGACAAGCCCATGACAAATCTTCCCTAAGGGATGATGAGGTTCAATGTTGTGCTTCCAAGTTTTTTCCTTCTTCTGGTCTTTTTCCTTTTGATTTCTCACCCTCTAAATGCTCCTGTGCCTGCCCTGTTCCCTCCTTATTAGAAGGAAAGTGATATGATAAAGCAATAAATAACTTTCTGTGAATTAATTTAAATGGTGCACTCAGGAGTCATAGGTAAAGTGATACTTCTCCCAGAGAAAATTGCACAAGGGTTTCCGTAACCCCAAATGTCTTTTTGAAATAATGGCTCATCTTTTCTTTAACATGAAGAATCTTTCCCTGATGTCCTAGCTGTAGACATGCTGGAACTTACTCCCCCTAAGCAGTATTCCAACCATGACCCAGAGCTGCCCCAGACATTATCAGGGAAGCCTGGAAGAAAGACAAAAATAGCAACTCTTGCTACTTTGATGATCTGAGTCATTGAATAGAAGCCTTCTAGTAAGATGGAGGACTACCATAGCCTCCCATTTGCTCTGGCAACTGGGAAGTGTGGGATTCCTGGGATCCTCCAGGTCTTAGCATCTGATAGACCCTAGGATCCTGGGATCTGATAGAGCTCCCAGGGCCCCAGACACTGTCATGTGACCTAATGATGCATCTTAAACACCCTGGGACCTTGCCACCTATGTCACTGTTACACTCCTAGGATTTCTGGGGTTTAAATCTGCCTGCAGTTGGACTCTTTTATGCATTCTTGCTGTGCACCCTCCAATTATAGGGTGAGCTCCTTGAACAAAGGCTCTCTGATTTTTGACTAATTTCGTCTCATTTTTTTATTGGTATCCAAAGTACTTAACACCCTGCTTGATAATTAGCAAGCATTTAACAATTTCTTTTTATCCATTCAAGCATTTATTCTCCACAGTTTCTGAAGGAATAGAGTTATAGCTCATCCTAAGGACAAGAGCAAATCACAAATTGTCTGAAATATATCAACCCTGAAGTGCCACGTGGACAAAACATAGAACTTGGAATCTGAAAGACCTGAATTCAAATCTTGCCTCAAATACCTATATGGATCTGGGCAAGTCACCTAGCCTTTGTGTATCTCTGTTTGCTCATCTGCAAAATGGGATAATAATAACAACCTCTGTGTTGTGAGTACACAACGAAATAATATTTGTGAAGTGTTTTGTAAACCCAAAGTGCTATAAAAATGCTAACTGTTATTATTATTGGGTGCAATGGGTTTAGAATCAGGAAAACTCATCTATATGAATGTATGACCCTTGGCGAGTCATTTTACCCTGTTTGCCTCAATTTCCTCATCCATAAAATGACCTAGAGAAAGAAATGACAAACCCATTTCAGTATTTTTGCTAAGAAAATCCCACATGGGGTCATGAAGAGTTGGACATGATTGAAACAACTGAATAGAGCAATTCCCCACTGAAACAGGACCACCCTTCTAGTTATCTAGGTTTGAAGCCTTAGAGCCATTCTCTTAGTTGACACAACTGAAAAGGGACTGAATGCATCTTTATTACAATTGATAAAGTTTCTACTATTGATATTGATAAAGAAGTATATAATTGAGGTGTAAAAGTGAGGGGTCAAACTAATGGCCAGTGGTCCATAATACTACTGAGTATGGCATGAACCAGAATAAAATGTACTTGAGAAATATAGAATAAAATACATAAAAATATTATAAAACATAGGTAAACATTACATTTTAGAACCAAGTCAATATGGTGTTCACTGGGATTCTTACCTGTGGATTAGTGGCCCCCATTTTTCCTTCTCTTTTTTTAAAATAGCATTTTATTTTTCCAATTATATGTAAAGACTACTTTTAGCATTCATTTTTACAAGACTTTGAGTTCCGAATTTTTCTCGTTCCCTCCATCCCTCCCTCCCTTCCCTTCCTCTTAATATGATAAACAATTTGACATAGGTTATATAGATGTAGTCATGTAAATAAAATTTCCATATTAGTCAAAGGTGTAAAAGAAGAAAGATATTAAGGGGAAAAACTATAAAAAACAAAGTATATGAAAAGAGTATGCTATAATCTGTATGCAGTGTCCATCAGTTCTTTGTCTAGAAGTGGATAGCATTTTCCATCATGAGTTTATTATAATTGGCTTGGATAATTGTATTGCTGAGAAGAGCTAAATCAAATCAATAATATTTGATCATCACACAATGTTGCTGTGTTTTCCTTCTTTTGCTCATTTCACTTTGCATCAGTTGGTAGAAGTCTTTCCATGATTTTCTAAAATCTTCCCACTTATCAAACAGTATCACATTACATTCATTTAAGTGACCCGACTTCTATTTGAATTTGACACCGCTGGTATAAAAGAGATAATCAGAGATGTATGGCCAAGAAAGGGAGCTGGGTTGGTCCTATAACTGAAGGATGAGGGACTGAAAAACAACAACTAAATATCTATCTTCTCTGCTTGCACATGAGACTAATCTTGGGAGCACAAACTTACAAGTGGAGACACATGGTGCATTCATCTGATTTGAAGTCAAATAGTCTGAGTTTGAATGCACTCTGCCAATGACAGCTTGTGTTATCTTGAGAAAGTCACCTGTGATTTGTGGACCTCAGTTTCCTCATCTGTAAAATCAGAAGTGCTTGGCCCAGATGATTTCCAAGGTTCCTTATAGCTCTTATACTATATAGAGCACTTTGCAATTCTTACACTGTATAAAAATCTTAGCTCATATTATTAATGAGGAATTTTGGAGAAGAATACTAGTTAGAGCAATCTCTAAGGATCCAACATGATGTGACAGGAAGAGAAGGTACTTGCACATGGCAAGTACCAGGGATGACAGGTGGGCAGTCACTGAATTCTCTCAATGTTGAAAAAAGACGTCCACTACAGGACCAACCTCTGTGGTGAACTCTGGGGAGGACGTGGGTAAGGGTCACACTGAAGGGCCACTTGAAGTCAGGATTCAAGTATATCCAGGACATTGGCTCAAGAAGTGAATGTTCTAGGTTTAAATTCTGCCTCTGCTACTTGTTACCCATGTGACCTTGGGCAAGTTACTTAATTCCCCAGGGTCAGAGTTTTCTCATCTAAAAATGAGGGGCTTAGACTAGATAGCTCTAGCACTATCATTTTGTGATCTCATGAATACTTAATTCTTTTTATTTACTGCCTTTGGTACAATGGGGGAAAAACCTGGGTTTCAATCCTGTCTTTGACTCTTACTAGTTAGGTCATCCTTGGCAGGCCATTTAACCAACCTGAGCTTCACTCTCCTCATCTCAAGGCTTAGACTAGATTGATTTTGCTCTCTCCTCCAACCTTGTATTCCTATGAACCTGGACAAAGCCCTTAACTTCCCCCATCTCCATTGTTTCTTCTCTCCACAAAGGTCAGCAGGTGTTCACTAACTAGTCATAGTCCCCTGGCAATAGGCAGAAGAGAAGAATATTGGGAAGGTGCGGCTGTTGTTCCTAGAGCTAATTAGTGGCCAACTCGTGCAGCTGCTCATGGCACACATGCACATATGCTGGGGCCAGGCTCCCAAGGGAACCTCATGCATGCTCTCCAGCCGAACTCTTTCCTTCTCACCATGCCTGACCTGCTGGAGAGCATCTGCTCTTATCTCTTTCCTCAGGTTTGCTGTCTCATGTATTTAAGAAGGGGGAAGGGCATGGGAAGCACACCTTTGTTCTAGAACCAGGATTGCTTTCTAACCATTTATGTCTTTCTCCCTCATATTTCTGCAGCATGGGTGCATTGTTTACATAGGAGTTGAAATGGAACATTTACATGTCCTTGGCAGGCATACATACCATGCCCATGTTGTCTGTGAGCATCACTACCACTGGAGGCTCTAGAACCCAGGATTCCTTCGTCTAGTCTAGTTGCTCTGGAATTCGGTTTCCTCCTTTGTATAATGGAGATGATATAATAGTAATTGAGAGCTAAAATCACCTCTAGTGGTCACTAGTCTAATTCTTAATTTTATATAAAAGGAAGGTGAGTCTCTGAAAAGAGGACTGACTTTCCCAAGGTCACACAGATAGGAAGTGGCAGAGGTGGGGCTCAAATGTTCTGATTCCAAATCCCAAGGGCTTTCCATTCCATGAGGAGGCTGGATTAGATGATCTTTCCAGTCCCTTCAAGCTTCCATGGATCCCATGATCCCTTTCCTTTCACAGAGGAGGCAGCTGACGTCCAGAGAAGTCGATGACTTGTCCAACATGACACAGTTAGTAGAGAATTTGAATGCAGGTCATCTGTTACCAAATTCAATTGCATTGTGAATATATCAGTTCACCATTCTTAGCCTACACTGCCACCAGAGGTCATGAGCCTGAATTACAATGTATACAATGCTGCAAATATAGATACCTACATGCTGTGTCTATCAAGAATATATTCTTTGAGAGTTCCTTGAGGCTCAGGTTTGCTTATTGCCACACAGTGTCATGATGTAAAGAACATTGAGTTTGGAATCAAAGGATCTATATTCAAATCCTAACTATTTCGATTACTATCTGTGTGACCTTGGTTAACCTATTTAATTTTTCTGGGCCTTGATTTCCTCATCTATAAAATTAGAGGGTTAGATTAATGTGGCTGTAAATAAAACTAATCTAATGTTGAACAGCATTCAAAGGAGATGGAGCTCCCAGGAACAGACATGGAACAGTTCCACTGTCCTCTGCCCTTGTCAGAGCTCGTCTGGAGAACTGTACCAGTTATAGGAACCAAGGTTTAAGGAGATTACTAAGTTGGAGAGTGTCCAGAGAAGGGCACTTTCAGGTATATACAGAAGCCAGTTTGAAGTGGGTCACTAGACTTGATTGTTAAATTTAAATTTATATCTGCAAAGTGGGGCTCTAATTTTTTGTTTTGTTCATTGTCTAGATGTGAGAAAATTATAGAGAATATATTAATAATGCAAATTAAACTCTAAAGTGTGCCATGGATACTTTTTCCCTGCAGAGCTGGTTGTTAAACACCACTGTCAAAAAGGGTGAGAAAGAAGCTGGACGTATTTAGACAACAGAAGAGAAGATGGTGGGGGTGGGAGGATGTTATGATATCTGTATTCAAATATATGAAATGCTGCCATGTGGAGGGGGGTTTGATTTGCCTCATTTGGCCCTAGAAGGCAAGATAAGGAATAATAAGTTTGAGTTGCAAAGGGGCAGATTCATTCTTGATGGCAGGAATAAAATGCCTCAATCATAAGAGCTGTCCAGAGAAAGAGGGTGCTGACATAAAAAGTGGTGGGGCTTCACTCTTTAGACCCTTTAGTTAGGGACTAGGTGACAAGTCATTAGATATGTTTCAAGGGGAATTCTTTCTTGTATGTTTGGATTAGACTAGGAGGCCTTAGAGGTCCCTGCCCACTCTCAGGCTCTAGCCTGTGTCTCCATCACTTCTAAAGGCTCTTCCAAATCTAACCCATAATTCTCTGATCCTAAATGTCAGAAGGGATATTTGTGCTCAGGTCGTCCTAACTCTACTGAGTCTATGTTATCCTCTGGTCTACAATGTTTTGCAACTTTTCTTTGCTGCCGATTTCTATATTTTGTGCAAAATGAAATTTTCTGACAGGAATGCATGTGCATTTTAACAAAGACATCAAGATGTCCTGCTTGTTATGCCTTTTCCTAAGCAATGTTTTCTATCTCAGTCATGTCTCTGATTTCGCCGAGCTATTCAGGGTTGAGAGTTCTTTTTTTTTTTTTCTCGCTCCTCAGAGGGGCCTGGGTTGGGCTCTGCCATCATTAATCACAATAACTCAATATTCCTTCCTCTTTCCTCTGGCTAAGAGCTTAGTGTGCAGATATCTTCTTCCCATGGGACTGTGTGTGTTTGTAGGGAGGAGGCAGGGGTTGGGGCTGGCCAGGGGAGGCAGCCCTGCTTTGGGGCTTCTGGTCTGCGCTGGGCAATCTGAGACCCTCTGAGTGGAGCTTGAGAGGGATGGAGGGCGGGAAGGAGAAAGAGGCAGTCTCAACAGAATGCTGAGTCAGCATATTCCCCTCCAGGAAATCTATCAGTTGGTCTCAGGGTCAAGGACACTGCAGGAAGGACAGAGACATGTGGCTTGGATCAAAAGATGCATCACTTGGAGGCAGGCTTCCATTTGTTCTTTAATTCACTGCTTTTTTTTTTCTGTTCCCACACACACGCCCACACATACATACATACATACTTAGAAAAAGAAAAAAAAAATCCTTTCTCTTTTCAGAAGATGAACTAATTCTGGGATGCTTATGCATTAACCTTCTGCCCTCCTTTATATCAGTCTTGTTCTCCCTTCTACTCATCAGGCTTTCAGAGCTGATTAATATGAGTCAGCTCAGCTCTCAGTGAAATTCTCCTGAAGGTCTTCCAGCTTCCTCAGTGAAGGATCTTCTACACAGTGTTATCATCAGAAGTATTTCCATCCATCAAAGATGGGTTGAGAAGCCTTCCTGGACCTTCTGAGCAGGAATAGTTAAGCCTGGCTGACTGAGACTGGAGAGGATGCAAGAGGCATCACTGTGTAGGGTAAAGAAATTAGCCCAGAGTCTGGAAAACCCAACCTCTGAGGGGTTAATTAACTGTGTGACTTTGGCTGAGTCACTTGACCTTGATGATCCTCAGTGTGTCAAATGAGAATAATGATACTTAAGAGCACTTTCTTCCAAGAGATTTTGGGCTGAAAGCGTTTTGAAAACTCTCAAAGTTCCTTCTTACTCCAACAGTCTGGTATCTGAAATGGTGGCTTTTTGTTTCCTAAGCTGTGTGATCCTGGCCAAGCGACTTTATGTCTCTAAGCCTCCCTTTCCTTAATCAATCAAATGGGAGAATTAGTGCTCATTATGAGGTTGTTATGAGGTAACTATAATTGTATTATTATGATTATTCTTATTATCTTATTATTAAAATTAGGGAGCATGTTGAGACATTAGAACAAAGGAGAGAAGCATTCAAATCTTGCCTCTGACTCATACCGGTGATGTCCTCCTGGGCATCCTACTCAGTCTTTTGATGACACAGGAAATTCTTTAGAACTGTTGTGTGCAGAGCAGTTGCAATACCATTGGTAGGGGGAGATTCCCAACTGAGAATTCTTGCCAGTGAAATCATAGGTCCTGACTAATAATAACAACAATGGTGATGACAATGAGTATGATGGTAGTAATAATACTATTAGGTTATACCTCTTGATTGTCCTAGAGAGCCTAGGTAGAAAGTAAATAAGGAAATAAGCCAGTAGCAGTTAGAGCAATGGTTCTCAACCTGTGGGTCACGACCACTTTGGGGGTTGAATGACCCTTTCACAGGGGTTGTGAAACACATATTTCCAATGATCTTAGGAACCGAGATATGGCTCCTCTATCTGTCTCCAGGAGGATCCGTCCACATGCAGATATGCCCACATACAAGTATTAAAGGGTCACGGTATTAGGAAGGTTGAGAATCATTGAGTTAGAGAGAGGTAAGGATTGGTGTGGTGTCGAATGAACAGCATAGCACAGAACAAAAATTTAATCTCACCTAGGTCATCATCCCTAGATTTTGTAAGTTATGACTACACATGTGTATGTGTGCACATACACCTTAGGCAAAATCTACAAACACCCTTACAACACTAACTGTTACTACTTCATTTACTTATTCTCTATCTCTGCTCTAAGGCAATCAATAGATGAGAGCTGATTTGTTATTTTTCTTTTTGTTATACAGAGACAATGCCGCATATTTTCTAATGAGTTTATCTTGGAACCAGGAAAACCTGAGTTCGAATCCCACCTGTGACACATGTGATTTTTATGACCTTGGACAGTCTCTTAATATGTCAGTGCACTTAGCAACTCTCAGACTTTAAGTTGTAGAGAAAGTGGCAAACTTGCTTTGGTGGAGAGAAGAAATACATCTGGGAGCTTCCTATTTTAATTAAAGAAAACATTCAGTTGTTACCATTGTTATCATTATTATTTTCTAGTCTATTGACATTTATAAAATGCCTCTTATGTGTCAGGGATCGTACCAAGGACTGGGGATACAAAAAGGGAAAAAGATGGTCCTTGCCCTTACAGAGCTCACAATCCAATAGGGAAGATGAAATAAACCAATAAATACAAACAAGTTATGTCCAGGAAAAATAGAAAATAATTAACAGAGGGAAGGCACTGGAATGAAGGGGCTGGAAAGATTTCCTGTAGAAGGTGGCATTTTAGTTTAACCTTGAAGTAAGTCAGGAAAGTCAAGAGGTAGAGATGAGAACAGAGTGTTTTAGGCACTGGGGTCAACCAGAGAAAATGCCCAGAGACCTAAGACAGAGTGTATTGTTTTTGGAGTGGTAAGGAGGTCAGGGTCCTTGGAGTGAAGACTATATGGTGGGGAGTAAGATGGAAAAGGATACTGGAAGGATGGGAGTGGGTTTGGTTATGAAAGATTTTGAATGTCAAGCAGGACGTTGAGTAGAGAGAGTGGCATGGTCAGACAGCACTTTAGGGAAATCACTTGAGTGACTGAATGGAGAATGGATTGGCATGGAGAGAGATTTGAGGCAGCCAGACCCAGCAGCAGGATGTAATGTGCCAGGTCTGAGGTGATGAGAGCCAGCATCAGGGGGGTGACAGCAGCAAAGGAGAAAAGGGGGTGTAGTTAAGAGATGTTGCAGGAGAGAAATCACACACCTTGACTAAATCTTGGAGGAGGAGGGTGAGAAAGGGTGAGACAGCAAAGGATGATACCAAAGTTGCAAGTCTAAGGGACTAGGATAATGGAGATGCCCTCTACAGTAATAAGGAAGATAGAGGATGCGGAAGATTTAGAAGGAATGATAGTGAGGTCTTTTTTTTTTTCTTTTTTTAAAATTTACTTATTTACTTTTAATTTACAAGATTCAGTTCCACAATCACTTGAGTTTCAGATTTTCTCCCCTCCCT
>CM053585.1:14876464-14930614 GCA_028646515.1 Pseudochirops corinnae
CTAGACCCACTGCCCAATCATAAAGCTACAAGGCACGGGCATTCCTGGAAAACAAGCCTGGCGCCACAGGCTCCACATGACCACATTCAGCCTATTAGGGAACAGAGTATACTTTCAAATATCCAAAGGTCCTCAGAGTCACGTAGCCACATTAGCAAAGGGCCTAGGGGCAGGGAAGATCTTCAGATTCCCATAACAATAACTCCCTCCAGAGATGGTCTCTAATCGGTCTAGCTTCCAAACTTGGCACCTCCTGAAACAATCAAGCCTATACCCCCAGCAGCTATGTTGGATCTATGTCATTCTTCCTTGACCAAAAAGTTACCTAGTGACGTGTCAAGGCGAAAAACACACCTCTCCCTCCACCTCCCATTGGATTTTTCCAGTGAATTATGGGCAATTTGCCTGCGCAGTTGATATTAAAAATGTATGGCCCTTTAAGCACTTGACCACTCCCAGACTCCTCCCTAATCCTACCTTTGCCCACCTAGTTAGTATAATGAGCCTCTTACTGACAGTTTTATGCCTTTAAAATGGCACCTCTATCCCCCAGCTCTTTGCAGGTCTTTTTTTCTATCTCCTCCCTCCCTGCCCACTGAAAAGTATAACTTTATAACTCTGCCTTAAATCCCTTTCAGCTTGCAGCCCTTGCCTCAATGAAACAATAAACTTTTATGACTCTACCAAAGGACAGCTGGGTCCAGTAAAATCTTTTTCTGACAACGAACCTAGAAAGGATTTCATTAGAAATTCCACACCCCTTCTCCCTCATCACCATGAACCACACAGAATCCTTAGCCTATACTCCTACCAGTCCAGGTTCACTCTTCAGGTTGTCTTCTTCAATTTATATTCTTATAGAGTTATCTAGGGAGACCTGCTCAGTCACATAGCTAACATATGTTAGAAGTGCAATTTGAACTCAGGCCTTCATGGATTTAAGACCCATTCTCTTTCTCTGTCATGCTGTATAATAATATTACTAACAATTACAATGATGATAATAATAAAGATGGTGATGATGATGATGACGATGATGACGACAATGATGATGATGGTGATGACAATGTTGATGGTTCTTTTTAAAAGTCCATTAAGATTTGCAAAGGAGTTTCCATACAACAACATTGTGACGGTGTCATGTTGTATCTGTTATATGGAATAAGAAACCAAGGCTTGAAGAATGACATTGATTTGCTCAAGGTTAAATACCTTGTGAGCAGAGCTAGGGAATACCAGACTGCCAGATTCTAAGCCCAGCATCCTCTCTGCTACTCGCCATTCCACTTTGTGCCACACTTAATTGTGTTCATGCCATGTCCTCCTTGCACTTCCCTACTTCCTTCCCCAATTAACATTATTAATGCTTTCATCTAAATGTCTACTATGTGCCAACTCTGTGCTAAGTTCTTGGGAAGTACAGATAAAAAAGATAGTCCCTGCTTTCAAGAAGCTTGCATTTTATTAGGAGAGAGAATATTTATAGAATAAATATATGTTAGTTATGTCCCTAGTAAGTAACCCAGTATATAGCAATTAGTGCAATAGAGGCTCCATGGTATAATACAAAATCCACTGAGTTTGTACCCAGAAGAGATCTGGTTTCAAATACCACCTGTGGCCCTTACTAGCTGATTGGTAGCACAGGGTACTGGATGCAGGCATGGCCTTGGAGTCAGGAAGAAAAAAGCTTAAGTCCACAACATACAGTAGTGCTATCACGGGCAGTTCAATGAATTGTTCAGTGTCTCAATACTTTTCAGGGCTTTCTAAACCTTTTCCACTCTTGATCCATTCAGTGCTTCTTAACTTGAAGTTAATTGTTGGATATAGTCCATCTTTCTAGCTTATTCCACTTCCCTTCCTCCTCCTCCATCCCATCCTCTTCCT
Source organism: Pseudochirops corinnae (assembly GCA_028646515.1). Lineage (NCBI taxonomy): Eukaryota > Metazoa > Chordata > Mammalia > Diprotodontia > Pseudocheiridae > Pseudochirops > Pseudochirops corinnae. Next base: position 14,878,355 of record CM053585.1, read on the forward strand.
TTACCTCCTCCTGACATAATGATCCCATTAGATGTCAGGCACTGGGAATAAAAACATTAAAAAGAAATAGAGTCTTTCCTACAGGAAGGCTATCCTTACTTCCATCCCATTATTAATATCCTGATGGCAAATGACTTTGTATAATATATATTGTATTTACATGATATTTTTATACTCTCTCTCTCTCTCTCTCTCTGTCTCTCTGTCCGTCTCTCTGTCTCTCTCCTCTCGCACCCCTTTTTTTGTCTTTGTATTTTTCGTTGAGAATAGTAGAAATGTTTTAGAAATGATTCTTTATTACTTATTGTTGCTTTTCATTGGTAGGTGACGTTTCCCACACATATAAAACAAAACAAAACAAAACCAAAAACCTCATATCTGAGTCAAACAAATGCAGACATTGAAAGTAACTTGCCTAAGGGCTCACCAATAGTTAATGTTGGATGTGACTCTAGAATCAGGTTCTCTTTTGACCTTGACCCAGGATACTGACAATAAGTCATCTGGCTTCTATCCTTAGGGAAATTAGCCAGTTTCCTTCTCCAGGAGATGTGAACAATGCTCTCTGTCCCTTGTCAGCTCAGAGAAATAAATGAAAGTTTTCCTGAGATGTATTTTGCATTGTATCAAACTGTAAGACAGTTTTAATTAGTAAACTATTTCTTTTCTTGGTTTCCCACTGGTACCAAATGGAGCTGGCAATAATGACTCCTTTGTCCCTGGTTATTCTGTGGGCTAAGGAAGCCAGGGCATAAAATTGATCAGAAAACCTCTTATAGCCAAACCATTATTTATTAAATTGGATGTGCTACAAGTACGCTGTATTCCTAAGATATTAAAGGTCCCCTGCTGCCTACCAGATCAAGTCTAAACCCCCCAGACTAGCATTTGAGGTTCTCTCTGTTGTAGCCCCAAATGACCTTTCCAGCCTCATTTTCCATAGCTCTCCATGCCCTTTCTCCTCTAGCCAAATCTGTCTATTGTGTTTGTCCTTCATTTTCAAAGAGGACCATGACATCAGGGAAATGATGACATGACTTGCAGTTGACTTTGATGTGAACAAGGAAAGGCTGTGCAAGGTCACCAGCCTCACTTTCTTCTCCAGAGCCATCTGGGTCCAGTGACCAGATATTCATCAGGAAAACTGGAGATGGTCCAGGATGCAAAGGGAGACTGTGGCTTTTTTAGGCTAAGGCCTTTTCAGGTTCTCACTTTGAGTGAGGGTCATTGACCAAAGATGTCTTATGCTTGCCTGCCTATTTTCATCCTTCTCATCACTAAACATTATCCCCCTCACACCTTCCTTGTCTGACTAAATCCTATGGAAGGCTCAGCTCAGATTTCACTCTCCGTTTGAAGCCTTACCTGACTACCCATCCTTGACAGGGCAAGTGAGCACCCAATATGTACAAAATTTTTCATGAACTTTAGGGATTGGGATCTGTGATTTCATTGGTATAGGGCACCCCCAGGTGAGACAATTCCTCCTACCATTTCCTGTTGGCACCTTCTCTGCCCCATGCAGTTTTAGAGATTCCCCCAAAGCACTAGAGGTTGAGGGACCTGCTCCAGGAAATACAACCAGTCTATATCTTAAGAAGGACTCAAACCCAATTCTACCATGGATTCTCGGATTTCACTTTCTTTGCTGGAAGTTAGTATGTCTCTATCTATTATTGTCTCAACTTGCATGAGTCAGTTTGGATAGATTTACATGTTGCTGCTGAGCTAGAATTTATCGACCACTTGGAAATACTGATAACCTTTTCAAATCCATGGTCTTGTATCTCCTTCTGAGATCAATATTTGCCACAATCTTTTCCACAGTACCCAATATAGAACCCTGAACTCAGGAGGGGCCTAATACAGTGCTTACAAAAGTGAGTTAATTTGGATAAACCTTATAGAAGCTTGCTTCTTAATATGAAAAGGTAAACATTAAAGATTAGTTGAAAAGAAACACAAGTGTATTCTTTTCAAGTACAGATGGTAACTCAAAAAAGGCTAGCAAAATTAGCGATAGGAGGACCTGCTTTAATGCAAATTCCTTCAGAAATTGCTTTAATGGAAATTCTTCTTGGACCTGCAATGGTGGAAATAAGTATGACTTATAAGTAGCACATTACTTGTTGTGTTTTATAAATAGAGGCTTCTAAAGTCTAAGACAGATTGTTTATACAAAACATTTTTTCTTTTTGTCTTTACATTATTGTTTCCTTGACTATTTCACCCCATAAAACTACAAAGATAAACTCTAGTCCTGCTCTCATTCAAATGATCACAGACTCTAAGTGAGAATTGATACAAACTAATGAGCTTTTAATATACCTTCAGTAGGAGTAAAACAAAGGGAAGGAATCGAAATAACTACACTAAGTGACAATAGGGTGTTTTGGATAACTGATTGATTGACCGATGGATGGATGTATGGATTGATTGGTGATCCCCACTTAAGATGACCAGGACTGAAGAAGCATTTCCTTTGATAAATGTCTCTTTGCTTCAAAGATTCCAAGATTGGAGTGAGGGTAGTGTTTCGATTTAAAACAACAGATTTAAGAGTTGACTTCTTTAGAAAACAATCAGAAGGCAAAACATCTTTATTTTATTTTAATTTTTTAATTTAAATTTATTTATTTACTTTTAGTTTACAACATTCAGTTCCACAGTCCCTTGAGTTTCAAATTTTCTCCCCTTCCCTCTTCTTCCCCCTTCTTCCCCCATGGTGGCATGTAATCAAATAGAGGTTCTATAAGAACCTCCACATTGAACATTAGTCAAGTTGTAAAGGATAATAAACAATGGAGTGAACAGTGAAAAAGAAGGGACAAAATAAAACACAAAAGAGAGAGAGGAAATAATTTGCTTCAATCTGCTTTCAGACTCTGTAGTTCTTTCTCTGGATGTGGACATCTCTTTCCATCATGAGTCTTTTGGGGTTGTCTTCTAACCTCGTATTGCTGAGAGGAGCCCAGTGTATCAAAGTTAGTTATCACACATACAATGTGTCTGGAATTGTGTACAAAGTTCTCCTGGTTCTCCTCTCCTCACTCAGCATCAGTTTATATAAGCTTCTCCAGGTTATTATGAAGTCCTTCTGCTCATCATTTCTTATTACACAATAGTATTCCATTATGTTCATACACTGCAACTTGTTTAGCCATTCCCCAATTGATGGGCATCCCCTTGATTTCCAATTCTTTACCACCACTAAAAGAGCTTCTATAAATATTTTTGTACATATGGATACTTTTCCTACTTCTATGATTTCTTTGGGATATAGTCCTAGAAGTGGTGTTGCTGGGTCAAAGGGTATGCACTTTTTTTTTTTATAGCCCTTTGGGCATAGTTCCAGATTGCTCTCCAGAATGGTTGGATCAGTTCACAACTTCACTAACAATGCATTAGTGTTCCAATATTTCCATATCTTCTCCAGCATTTATCATGTTCCTGTTTTGCCATCTTAACCAATCTGACCAGTGAGATATGGTACCTCGGAATTGTTTTGATTTGCATTTCTATAATCAATAGTGATTTAAAGCATCTCTTCATATGCTTATAGATATTTTTAATTTCTTCCTCTGAAAACTGTCTGTTCCTATCCTTTGGCCATTTATCAATAGGGGAATGAAAAGTCAAAACGTCTTGCATATATGTCTTACTACTTAAAAGGCTATTTTGAATTTTAGGGGGCAACTAGATGGCATAGTGGATAGAGTGCTAGGCCTGAAGTCAGGAAGATTCATTTTCCTGAATTCAAATTTCACCCAAGCCTCTTAATAACTGTGTGCCTCTGGGCAAGTCATTTAAGCCAGTTTGCCTTGGTTTCATTATCTGTAAAATGACCTGGAAAAGGAAATGGTAAATCTCTGCAGTATATTTGCAAAGAAAAAAAAAAGAGACAAACACAACCACAACAACCAAAATGGGTTCACCAGGAGTTGGATAGGACTGAAACAACTGAACAAAAACAAACAAACTTTGGGACTTCAGTTCTTTGAGATGCTCAAAGAAAAGCTCCAATTGGCATTTACCTCAGCTCTTATTACACAGATGATGGAAATGGTGAGTTTATGAATCTACAAAAAGTGAGTTCAAACATTTGGGTCATCATTCCCTCAAAAAATAATTAGCAAGAGGTCAAACTCTTGGATACACTTTCATGTTTCTACCATGAAAGCTGAGCTCAGAAATGTTCATTGAAGGGTTGTACAGAACCCTGCAATGAAATGGTTTCAGTGGGGATAAATAGATATATGGCAATTGAATTATGAAATAGAATGGATTTTTAGTTTTAATGTGGAAGTAATTTTAATTTTCTTGTTAAAAATATAATTGCTCCTCTTTCTTTTATTGAGTGTGTGTGTGTGGGGGGGGCATGTATGGGCATGTGTGCACGTGTGCACATAACCAGACCCAAGGTAGTAGCTATTTATTGGAGTGAGTAGAGTGATGAACCCAGAATAGGGCAAACCTGATTTGAAATCTAGTTTTACAAAGTTATCAGCTGAGCAAGACACTTAATCTCTGTATACCTCAGTTTTATCATCTGTAAAATGGGAATAACAACATTTAACCTGTAAGCTTGTTGTGATGATTAAATGATATCATATTTGTAAAGTTCTTTGCAAATATTAAAGTACCAAAATGCTAGCTATCATTATTTTATGGGTATAAGGAACTGCCTTGTGAATTTTAGAGAGCTGTCTTAAGGTACTGGGAAACTAAGTGATTTGCTCAGTCACAGAGCCTGTATGTGTCAGAGACACTAATTGAATCAAGATCTTCCTGACTTCCAAGTCACCTTTCTATTCTTTGGTCCACATTACTTCCCTAAAAATTTACATTTAGGTAGCACATTTTCCTTTATAAGGAATATTCATGTTAGCCTTGGCATTAGATTTCATATACTCCAGTCATAACATCTTTATTATAAGTGCAAATCCAATAATTCACTTCAATTCAACACATATTTTGTAAGCATATAATATACTCTAGGAACCACGCTAAGGTCTGTGGATACAAATACAAAGAATTAAGCCATTTTTGTCCTCAAAAAACTTCTATTTTATTAAGATAAATAGCATGTACTATACAAAGAGGAATTTCAAGGTAGGTGTTCAATGGGGTTGATTTAATACTCAGATTTGTAGTCAGTAAGCAGTGTAGGTAGAGAGTAAACATGTTTAGAGGGACCAGTCAAGCATAAATCAAATAAATTAGGTTGCATAAAAATGGGAGGAGGTAATAGGAGAGCAAATATGAGTAGGTGAGTCTACGGAACAAGAATTACTGAGTTCATGGGGCAAAGCCAAGATGGTGGAGTAAGTAAAAACTTACTTGAGCCCCCACTGCAACTACCTCCAATACCTGTAAAAAAAAATGACTCTAAATAAATTTTAGAGATACAGAACTTACAAAGTGAGAGAGAGAAACAAACCTCCCCCCGAAGGCAGCCTGGCAGACTGACAGGAAGTGTCTAGCACACCAGGCTGGGAGCCAAGTCCAGTCCTGCATGAGCCACTCAGGCCCAGACACATGGCCCAGACTGGTTGGAGCAGACTTCAGGAGAGTGAATCACCAGCATCTGTGGTGTTTTCCAGACTTCTCAACCCATAAACACCAAAGAAAAAGATAAGTAGGGAACTCTATTGGAACTGGGTGTCAGTCTGTCTCTTGCCCCTTGTGCAGAAGAGGTGATAGTGGCCCAGCGCCTACAGCTGCCACTGCACTACCTCCAGAGCTCCTAGTCTGCAGACTGTAGGGGCATCAAGTGGCCATTCAGAGGATAATCACTCTTGCTTTGACCTGCTTAGATCTGTTTCACAGTCTTGGGTGGTGGTCCTGGGATAAGGAATGCCAATGTGCCAGAGTTTGTGGTGGCTGTAAAGAGAGCACCCTCTTCATAGCTCTGACAACAGCTCTGACAACACTGAAAACACCCCAGCAATTTGAGACATAGTTCTCTCCACTCTGGAAGCAGTGTTCTACCAGGGCAAAGAGCTGAAAAGCCAAGTCATTGGCTGGCAAGATGAGCAAACAGAGGAAGCTCAATCAGACCACATAATCTTTTGGGGGGACAGAAAAGATCAAAACATGGAACCAGAAGAAGAAAACAAAGTCAAAACTCCTGAATCAAAAGTTTCCAAGAAAAATATGAACTGATTGCAGGCCATGAAGGAGCTCAAGAAGGATTTCGAAAATCAAGTAAGAGGAAGTGGAGGAAAAATTGTGAGGAGAAATGAGAATGATGCAAGAAAATCATGAAAAGTGAGTCAAAAGCCTGACTGAAGAGAATAACAAATTAAAAATAGGCTAACTCAAATGGTAAAAGAGGCCCAAAAAGCCAATGAGGAGGAGAATGCCTTAGAAAGCCAAATTTGCCAGATGGAAAAGGAACTTCAAAAACTCACTGAGAGAATAATTCCTTCAGAATTAGATTATAGCAAATCGAAGCTTTATGAGACATCAAGATACTATAAAACAGATCCAAACACATGGAAAAAATAGAAGTCAATGTGAAATATGTCATTGGAAACCACTGACCTGGAAAATAGATCCAGGAGAGATAATTTAAAAGTTACAAGACTATCTGAAAGTCATGTTCAGATAAAGAGCTTAGAAATAATACTTCAAGAAATTCTCAGGGAAAATTGCCCTGATATTGATAACTGGATGGTAAAATAGAAATTTAAAAAATTCACCAATTGCCTCTTGAAAAAGATCCCAAAAAGAAAACTGCTAGGAATATTATAGCCAAATCCCAGAGTTCCTAGGTCATGAAGAAAATATTACAAGCAGTCAGGAAGAATCAATTTGAATGTTGTGGAAACACAATCAGGATAACACAAGTTCTAACAGCTTCTACATTAAGGGTTCAAAGGGCTTGGAATATGATATACCAGAGGACAAAGGAACTAGGATTAAAACCAAGAATCACCTACCCAGCAAAAACTTCAGTGGAAAATATGATCATTAAATGAAATAGAGGACTTTCAAGCATTCTTGATGAAAAAAACAGAATTGAACAGAAAATTTGACTTTCAAATACAAGAAGAAAGAGAAGCATGAGAAGGTAAAGAAGAAAAAGAAATCATAAGGAACTTATTAAAATTGAACTATTTACATTCCTATAGGAAAAAATGATAATTGTAGCTCATGAGACTTTTCTCAGTATGAGGATAGTTGAAGGGAATATATATGTGTGTGTGTGTGTGTGTGTGTGTGTGTGTGTGTGTGTGTGTGTGTGTGTATGGATGTCTGTATAGGAGGGTGTATGTGTGTATAATACATATGTGATTGTGTGTATATGTGTGTATTAGGATCAGTTGAATATGAAAGGATGATATCTAAAAATAGAATTAAGAGGTGAGAGAGGAACATAATGGGAGAAAGAGAAAGGGAGAGATAGAATAGGGTAAATTATCTCATATAAAAGAGGCAAGAGAAAATTGTTACAATGGAAGGGAAAAGCAGGAAGGAAAAAGGGAATGGATCAACTTTACTCTCATTGAATTTGGCTTAAGGAGGGAATAACATATACACTCAATTGGGTTTCTTACCCTACAGGAATGTAGTGGGGAGGGGATAAGAGGGTAGATGATAGAAGGGAGGGCAGATTGGGGGAGAGGGCAGTTGGGAGCAAACACTTTTGAAAAGGGACAGGATCAAAGTAGAAAATAGAATAGGTGGGGGGCAGGATAGGATGGAGAGAAATATAGTTAGTCTTTCACAATATAAATACTATTGAAATGTTTTCCATAACTACGCATGTACAATGTATATTGAATTTCTTGTCTTTCCAGTTGGGGTGGGTGAGGAGGGAAGAAGGGAAAGAATCTGGAAATCAAAATTTTGAAAAAAATGTTAAGAAAAATTCCTTTTTACATGCAACTGGGAAATAAAATATACAGGCACTGGGGTATAGAAATCCATCTTGTCCTACTAGAAAGTTGTGGGGGGGATGCTGGGGGATATAAGAGAGAACAAGTTGGGAGAAGGAGTATTCAGTAGGCTTGATATCTTGGGGTTTGGAGTAGGGGAAAGATGGGAAGAAAATTTGTAACTCAAAATCTTATGGAAATGAATGTTGAACACTAAAAATTAAAAAAAAATATTGAGTTCACTGAAGGTCTCTATGAATTTTCAGGGCAAATCTGGCAGCAGAGAAAATTAGGTGGTAATTATGATGATGCGCCAGAATGAATTGTTCAATTATATTAATCAAGAACAGACTATGCCAGTCTAACCTGGTTTTATTTATGGTGAGGATTATTAGACTAAACCTTAAAAGAATGCCAGAAATATAATATATTAGAACTTGTAAGAAAGGATCCCACAATGAATCAAGAGGAGCAAGTTGAATGATTATGGTTTGGGGAATTAGTTGAAGCTCCAAATCTAAAAAAAACAAAAACAGTGATTAGCTTGATGCCAGTATGGAAAATGTTATGAGCAGGTAGCACCTAGGATATATCTTCAACTGTCTGAGCATCTTTTCCTCATCAGTAAAATAATTTTTTTTGAGTTAGGTGACTACTGAGTACTCTGCCAGCTCTAAATCTATGCTTCTAAAATCTTCTGGTTCTATCCTTACTCTTATCTCATCTTAGTACTAGCCTCTGAATCTTAAGAGGACTCAGTTTCTTTCAAAGCTACTCAAATATCACCTATACATGAGTGTTTCCTGATTCCTCAGCTAATAGTTCATCTCTCTACTCCCCTCAATTTATTCTGAACTTGATATAAGGGTTCAAATCCTTCCTGAGATGTATATGAGCTAGGTGACCCTAAGCAAGTCACTTAACTTGCCAAATTCTACTGTTTCCTCACCTGTGAAATGAGGCATTTGGATTCAGTGGCCTCAGAGATCCTTTTCAGGCCTAAATGACCCTTTTAATGGATTCTTTTTACTTAATGCTATGTGCATATTGTGTGTCCCCCAAAGAGAATCTAAGTTCCTTTAGAGCAAAGACCCTTTCATTATTGTGTTTTTATTGGCAGCTCTTAGCATAATGTCTGGCACAGAAGAGGCATGTGATAAATGTTTGTGGATTGCCTGATTATTCTATTCAATATATTTATTACAGACTCAGATAAAGGAATGTATATGGCATACAGAGCTGGGAAGGATAGCTTACATGTATGACAAAATCAGTATTCTGAAAACAATTTTGACTGGCTAAGATTGAAGAAGAAATCTAATAGGGATCACAGCTATCTAAGAATTGAGACTGGTAGAGATTTTAGAGAGTGCTGGACCTGAACTCAGGAAGTCCTGAGTTCAAATTCAGTCTCAGACACATATTAGCTCTATCTCCTTGGAGAAGCTATTTAACCTCTGTTTGCCTCAATACTCTTACCTGTAAAATGCGGATAATAATAGCACCAGTGTTCTAGGTTTCCTGTGAAGATCTGATCAAGTAATATTTGTAGAGTACCTTGCAAACCTTAAAGTGATATGCAAATGTTTCTCCTCCTCTTCCTCCTCCTTTTTCTTCCTCCTTTTCCTCTTCTTCCTTCTCATTTTTCTTCCTCCTCCTCCTCTTTATCTTTCTCCCCTTCCTTTCCCTCATTTTACACATAAAAGCAACTGATCTTTGAAGAGATTAAGTGATCAGTCCAAGGTCTCACAGGTGGTAAGTGGCAAGGCTGAGATCCATACCCTCTGTCTACTATCAGTTTTCTTAGTCATACAGGTTAATAAATAGCAGGATCAGGATTTAAACCCAAATCCTCTGACTGAATCCAATATGCATTAAACTCTACTCCTTGACATATCATAAGGAGCTGTCCATCACTAAGACCTATTTTTAGTTGGTAAAAATGGCTATGGGATTGCAAGGGAGTCATGAGCCCTATGCTGACACCAAACCCAATGTCTAGATCACTCCTTCCCAAACTCTCAAGTTTGTAAGCAGGAAATGTGCTATGCTCTTTTAATCATGGAAATAAAATGCAAACACACACTTATATGTCCTTGGTTTTACTTTTATTCAATGATTCAGCCAGAATACACACCCACTGAAGCTGGCCCTGACAGAGATGACACCTGGCTATTTCATATATTCTTATTCATGCATATTTCCATCACTTGCAGAAGTATGCCTCATGGCCCTATATCATTCAGACTGATGTCAAACATAAAGTACCATTGGGTCAAGCAATGAGTAGAATGACCAGTCTTTGTATCTTTATAATCCAAGTGGCACTGCTTTGGAGGTACAAACTCAAGATCTATGTTTTTTAAAACTGAGCTATGGACACTTTGACATTTTATGTAAGTAGGAAACAGGTGCTATCTTTTGGGTCTCCTAAATTTTCTCACTGAGCATCTTGAATCTTTTAATTGGTTGGGAAATGCAAAAAAGGGGGCTGTCCCAGATTCTCTCAGTATTCAAATATGTCATATACCTTCCTCCCTTTCATGGACCTGCAAATGGTTGTTCATCATCTGCATACATTTAGCCCTAAGGTTGAAGGACAGATTGCAGGAATGGAACAAGCAAATATTTATACGTACACATACATACATTTGCGAGTTATATAGATAGTTATTGGCTGATTGATTGGCTAATCTGAACAATGACAGGACAAAAAGATGCCACCCACTCTCACCCCAGTACTTTGGACATATTGAGCTCCACATTAGAGTCCTCAGATCCATTGGTTTAGAACAGTGGCTTACTCATGGGTGGAAAATTTGACTTTTCAAACCATCAGGCTTAGAGTCACCAGAATCACTCCAAAGTCTCTTGATTGTCCCCTAATGTCCCATTCTCAGAGGGGTCACACTATTTAATTTCAGAAATGGAGAAATCTTGTCTGACTTCCAACTGTCAGTTTTCAATACTTTTTTTAATAGCTCATTTATAAAACCCCATGGAGACCAGGACTGTATAGAGGAGATGACAGTGTCTTCATGGTGGCCATCATTGTAAAGCAAGCAGTGCTAGGCTGAAAACACATCTGCCCCACCTGGAATACTCCATGTATTTTCCTTTTAACTTCCACAGTAGTGCCAAGTAAAACAGCTTGTAAATCATGAATTCATCATATATCAGGCTTGCTGTTAAATCAATATGGAGTCTGCTTTTACTGCTCCCTCCCCATTCCCATAGCAGAACAGGCTCAAAATGAAATGTTCTATTGCTGGAATTGGAAAGTCATAGCAGTACAGCATGTCCTCCATCCAAATGGCATTGAAATCAAGGAGGCCTTTAGAACCATCTGGATTCAAATATGTACTTTGCAGGGTGAAAAAAAATGAGCCCCAGGGAGGGGGAAGGACTGGTCCAAGGTCATACCACAAGTCAGTGGCTGAGCTAGAAACTGTAGTATAGGCTACTGTAGTTTAGAAACGTGGCAAACTTTCATTTTTTTTGTTCTTAGAAACTTCCCTATCCTTACTTAGTTTAACTCATTTTCTGATAATAGATTTATTGTGTGATGCTTTACATCACTATTCCTGGGCCCTGGTGCTATAACACAGGCCACTAAAATTTTGGGAAAAAAAGAAATTAATTATACACACACACACACACACACACAAATGTGTGTGTGTGTGTATGTGTATGTGTGTTTGCATGATTACTGATCTGAGAGGCATTCTTAAATGAGCTGTCTGGCTCTCTGTGCATACACGTCTAATTTATGAGTAAAGATAAAGATGAACAGAAAGCTACAAGAAAGAGTAAAAATAAAAAGTCCACTGTTTAATGTAAAGAACCCCAAGTTGACCAATTGAAACAAGTTTTTATGTAAAAAAATAGATTGGGACAAAGAACAGGACATTGACAACTGTCCCAGTGTTTGCACACAGATGTTAGATTGTTTTGCATCAGTTTTAAATGTTTTGTGGACTCTTTGTAACCCTGTTTGGGGTTTTCTTGCCAAAGACACTGGCATGGTTCACCATTTACTTCTCCAGAGCAATAATGAGTGGACCAAAAAGAAGGAAAGAAATGCACGAGCAAACCTTAATATTCCTTGCTAGGCTGAGAGATACAGTGACAGTTTAGAATATTAACTTGTCAGTAAAAATCTTCTGGAGAATATGATGGAAGTTTATGAGCATTATTGTCTCACAAAACAGAAACAGTTATGAATAAAACCAGTTTAAATGGAACTTGGCAAATGATCCAACTAAGAAAATTTATCCAAAGGAAGTTTTGGGGTGAAGCTGGAAGGACAACAACAGATGAAAGATGAAAGTCAGTGAATATAAATACACATATGTGTATGTGCATGGCAATATAGATGTTTTTCTAGAAATTTGTACCTATATCTATCTATATATAGATACCAATAGATAGGTACAGTATAGATTGAAAAACAGAGAGATGATGAAGAGATGATAGATAGATAGATAGATAGATAGATAGATAGATAGATAGATGGATGGATGGACAGATGGATAGATAGATAGATAGATAGATAGATAGATAGATAGATAGATAGATAGATAAATAGATAGAAAGATAGGTGGATGGATTGATGGATAGAATGTTGCTGTTCAATGTGATCCATGGAATTTTCTTTGGGAAGGTACTGGAGTAGTTTGTTATTTTCTTCTCCAGTGGATTAAGGAAAACCGAGGTTAATTGAGTTGCCCAGAGTCACAGAGCTGGTAAGTGTCTGAGGCCAGATTTTGAACTCAGGTCTTCCTGATTCCAGGCCCAGAGCTCTATCCACTGAGACACATGGATTCCTCCAGGTAGAAAGATAGATCACCTCTTTCCACAACTAATAGAAGTTCAGCTTCCAATCTTGGATTCTAATGTAGAAGTCTGGGATGAACTCAGAGAGGAGGTAGAAATAGAATTATTATTTTTTTTTCACCAAAGCTGGGGAAACAGCTGGATTAGAATGGACATCTGCAGAGGAGGGGTCTGTGTTGTGTTGGAGGTGAGACAATGGTGAGGTCATCAAGGGACTGATTTTCAAGTTACTTAAAGGAGTGAGGAGAACCTTTATAAATGTATAAAAACCCCTCAAATCTACAAAAGGGTCAGCAAGATAGCATCAGTATCTCCTGAATTATATCACTACATTGTCTATTTTCTCTACCACAATAATGTACAAATAAATCAAGGACATCATTGATGAGACTGATGAGAGCAATAAGGCACATTTAGGATTTCATAAGCGACATTCCACAGTAGACTACTTCTAATGTCATGCAATTGAAAGAAAGATGTAGAGAATGTTAAGAACCTACTGTGTCAAATGTTTGTTGATGACAAAAGTGCCTAATAAAAGACAGTGATATGTTGCTTTAAAGAATCTTTCTTAATGATTTAAAGGTTGTTCACATACACATTTCAAAATTATACAAAATTTCTGGAAAATCATCACAATAGGGATAACCTTGTTCAATGAACCTCTGATTGATAACATGAAATGAAACTGCAAAGAGGGAGGTGTGAGCTCACTGAAGGTGTTCCTCACTCTTGTAGAGGTCCATAAACCTATGAAACAGGTATTAAAGGAGAGCCGAGAGAACATAGAATCCAACCCCTTCATTCAGTGGAAAGGGCACTGGGCCTGGAGTAAGAAAGCCCTGAGTCCAAATTCAGCCCCAGACACATACTAGCTGAGTTACCCTGGGCAAGTGACTTAACCCTGATTTCCTTATCAGCAAAATGAGCTGGAGAAGGAAGTGGCAAACCACTCCAGTATTATTTTTTTAAAAGGAAAGGAAAATGAGACTCAGAGAGATTTACTTACTGAAAGTCACATGATATCATGTATCAGAGGTAGGATTTGAACCCAGACCTTCTGACCCCAGAATCAGGAATCTTTCCACCATCCCATGTTGTGTAGGATCCATGTTACAAAGGGATCATTTATATAATATGAGGGGATTCCTTGGTTTCTGTTTTGTGGATGTCCCCTAAAAGTTACTTAAGCAAAATGATCCAACAAAGAAGTCAGTATTGAAACTGATGTCTTCAAGTGTCTAAGCATAAAGTCTGAAACCATATGTGAACAAAATAGTGCCAGGGTCCAGATTCAAGAAGAAGAATTTGATGCCATAGGTATCACTGAGATATGGGGGGATGAGAGCTAGGACTGGATTATGCTTCTGGATGGGCATATCTTATTTCAAAGAAATACGATAAGCAAAAGGATGTGTCACATTATGTATTAAAGAATTATCCTCAGGTTTGGGAATCTAGAAATCAAGGGGAAGGGGAAAACATAATGGAGATTCTTTGGGTGATCATCAATGGAGGTTGAAATGGAAGCAATATTATTATCAAAGTACTCTGCAGATTAAAGATGTCAAATACTGTGCCTGTAACACTCTTAAGCATGATCCAAACCAAATTAACATGTGGTTGGGAAATAACTCTATAATAGAAAACATAATGTTAGCTTGTATTTTTCTTTTTTTTTACATATGTTTTTAAAATTTTGATTTCCAGATTGTTTCTCGCCTTCCCTCCTCACCCACCCCCAACTGGAAAGACAATCAGTTCAATATAGTTTGTACATATGTAGTTATACAAAACATTTCCATAGTAGTTATATTGTGAAAGACTAATTATATTTCCCTCCATCCTATCCCCCCCCCCACTTACTCAATTTTCTCCTTTGACCCTGCCCCTTTTCAAAAGTGTTTCCTTCTAGGGAAGGGGAGAAAATTTGAAACTCAAGGGATTGTGGAACTGAATGTTCTAAACTAAAAGTAAATAAATTCATAATTTAAAAAAAGTGTTAGCTTCTAACTACCCTCTCCCTCAATCTGCCCTCCCTTCTATCATCCCCCTCTTATCCCCTTCTCCCCTAATTTCCTTTAGGGCAAGATAACCAATTGAGTGTGTATATTATTCCCTCCTTAAACCGAATTCAATGAGAGCAAGGTTGACCCATTCCCTTTAACATTCCTGCTCTCCCCCTCCATTGTAACAGTTTTCTCTTGCCTCTTTTATGTGAGATAATTTTCCCTATTCTATTCCTCCCTTTCTCCTTCTCCTAACATATTCTTCTCTCACTCCTTAATTTTTTTTTATATATCACCCCTTCATATTCAACTCATCCTGTGCCCTCTGTCTATGTGTACATGTACATACATATGCCCATACTCACAAATATATTTATATACACATATACCCTCCTATACACATACATACACATACATACATACATACATACATCATTTTTATTTTAGTTTGATGCCAGTGCTGTAGATGACCTGTGCAGAGAGAGGAAATTATAGCATAAGGGTGGAAGCTTATTAAATCAATCAACCACTCCACCTCAGTAAAAGAAACTGTCCTATTCAGATAAGAATACCTGTATTAAATCAATTTGTGAAAGAC
This sequence comes from Pseudochirops corinnae, assembly GCA_028646515.1. NCBI lineage: Eukaryota > Metazoa > Chordata > Mammalia > Diprotodontia > Pseudocheiridae > Pseudochirops > Pseudochirops corinnae. The sequence continues at coordinate 14,893,681 of CM053585.1, forward strand.
ATTAAACTAGGTGTGAAAAGTCCTTCTATGTGTTGAAGTCATAAAAGCTATTGGATGAAATGAAATGGTGTGGGTGGTACATTGAGATTGACTGGGGAGACTCAATCAGGCTTTGGGGATTTTTGATGAAACAGGAAATCAATTCAGAACAATTGAATACTTCAATACGTGGCCAATTATTGGTGGAATCTGTTCCAGCCAAGCCATTGAGAGAGAATAACTTAGTGTGTGGTGGGAATGGGGAGATAAGTCTTGCTATCCCTATCCCTTTGATCCAAAGGGGAGCTTTTTTTTTTATTTTAAAGGGTCACAGGACTTGGGCTTCCCATCAGAATCCTTGTAGTGTCCTCAGAACAACAATGCCTGGCAGCAATTATCTTTGTCAAGAGCCAAAGAGAAACTGCACACCCTGAGGAATGGCAGATTTAAGATTCTACAAGGAATTAAGCAGAAAGATACCCTTTGCCTCAGTGGCAACTTCATGAGGGCCCCATCTAGGGAAGTGTGATTTACCCCATTTACCACAGATCACCTCTAAGCTTGTGTCCACTTTCCCTCAGACTCAGTAGTTACTGGTGGAAAAATGTGTCACTCAATTTTTGACAGCTGTGCTTGTTTTAACCCATTCATTCTTAATATACTTCCATTTCTGAAAACCAATTCAATTTGGCTTGCTAATTCATCACATCAGTGGAGGCTTATGATTTACATGATTAACAAAACCTCTCAACCTCTTGTGATTATCCCTAGGATCCTGAAAGGGAGAAATAGCAGGATGGAGACAATTTGGGTGACCATCTGACCAATTCTCAGTGTTTGAGGTGCTTGGGATACTTAGGCATAGATACTGCCACAGAGCCTTCATTCCATAGGAAACATCACAAGTCTCAGAGTCACAGTGAAGGAAACCAAGTATCCAGGCAACTGCTTGAGACCTCTGGCTGTCAAAGGTAGAGCATTACTTTCTTGACTTGCCATCATAAGAACTTCATCTTTCAAAAGGGGAGGAAGAAACAAGGGGAAAATCCACTCTCAAATCTGACTTTTTCCTAATAGACAGAACTAGTTACTGGAATGGAAATGATGGGAACACTGCGGGAAGTGAATGATACTCCTTAGAGTCTGTAATAGAGGAGAGAAAAATTGGGCATAGTCTACCATATGCCCTAAATTCTTGGTGAGATTTCAGAGGAAGGATGGGCAGGATCTCATTAATTAAAATTCTACAGGGGAGTTAGCCTAGGAGAGATGAAGAACTTTCCAAAATTTGATTTTGAAGACACAAAGTAAATTAATTTGATAAGAAAGTTAAAAGGGATTTATCTAGAGATATAAGTGTAGAAACACATGGAACTCACCAACTGACCTAGTGAGGGAAAACAGGATACATAGAAAGTAGAAACAAGAGCTGGTAAGAACAGATGGTGAAAATGAGGCAAAATAAACAAACAAAAATAACCAAGAATTAAAACAAACAGACAAAAAAAAAATCACATGGTACTTTAAGAATATTATCAAGTCTGCTGAAGTTCAACCATAGCATAGGGGTACAGGAAACTGAGGAGAGCAAAGATGGTGCCCCTCACCCACCCCAGTTCTCTTGAAGAGGGGGATTCAGGATGGGACCATACTGATTCCCCCTTTTGATTTGGGGAGATACTCACATTGCCTAACCTTCATTCCCTTCTCAGCTGTGCTTAAGTCTGCCTGTCAGTATGTATGTCAGTATCATGATTCCTCTACCTTGATTCGTTGGACCTTCTCACCTTGTGCATCCATTGACTTTTGCTGATTTTTCACCTCAGAATATGATTACTATGTTGGCCTCTTTCTTCTATTGGAAAGTTCCTCCACGGACCTCCATTTTGGAGAGACTCTCAGACCATCCCAACTTTATTCCTTTGTAAGCTTTGCTTCTGACTTTCTAAAGTTCAACATCACGTTCTCCCTGCAAGTACCCCCACTCCTTCCACCCTGTTTTCCAGCTGACTGTTGTGTTATCTTTCCCCATTAGGCAGATTGCAAACTCCCTTGATGAAAATGACTCTGTTTCTTTTTGCTTGTTGTATCCCCCATGCTGAGCACAGTGCTTGGCACATAGTGCTGAATAAATGAGTGTTACCTTGCCCTGCTTTGCTTATTGCTTAAGTTGGATGAGGCAATGGTAACTGATACCAGTGAAGAGGAAGAGCTATCCAATTGTTTGCTTCACTTTTTTTTTCTGCCAGTGAGAATGATCTTAGGATAGGAAAGGACAGGAACAAGTAGCTAATGGAGAGTTGATGCCCAAGAAGATGAATGAGATAATAAGTTCATACCAAACTGCTTATAAAGTCAGCATTCCTAGACTGAAATGTCCACTCTATTTATTTCCTTTGTGACCTTGGGCATGTCATTTCCCCCACTCTGAAAGTTATTCACATGTAAAATGTGGTAGTTGGACTTGATGGCCTTTGTGATGATTTCTGGCTCTGAATATGCGGTCTCATCAGTAACTAGGGGCCTCACTATACTAAATCCATAAAAAGTTGATTATACTTTAATTTGTTCGAAATGATATGTGTATTTGATTCAAAAGTTCAAGCATAATGTAGTCATTAAGAATGATGACCTAAGAGTTCCAATTCAGAAATATTGAGGGTTTTTTGGATTAATATTTTAAAATGACAATAAAATGAATGGAATGGAGAGGAATAGTGGTCATGTGGATGATCTTTAAGTCCTGGGTTCTAGTTTAGCTCTAGCACATGCTACTTGTATGATCACTGGTAAGTCACTTAATCTCTAAATGACCAAGATGACTTTCTAAAACCTAATTCCAGGCAGTTGCTTGTAAGTTGAAGAGAGATTTTCCACACTGAGAGTTCTTTAGCTGATGAATTCATAGGTATTGATAAAAACAAAATAAAGGTCAAGTACCTCAAGACATTCCTCTCTTTCTTCCTGTACATTTTTTTTTTCCAGTTCTCTACTCAATATCAACTTTGAAGACCTGAAGTCCGTACTCCTCTTTCCAAGGTCTGCCTCTCTGACATTGCCTCTTATTTCAGGAGATTCTGGAGTACTCGTAGCATCTGCTTATTTCAGCAGGGATATCTGGCCATTCAGCTCAAATTATTCTCATTTGTCAGATAATATTTCACTTTCCTATGTTTTCAAAGTCATTTGACAGCAGCCCTGAGCTGGCATGAGGGTATACGTGTCTGTTTGATAACAAAGTTAGGTTTAATTTCTTTTTCTCCATAGCAATAAAAAGGACAGATGAGAAGAGATAGCCTTTAGAGACAAAGACGGCTATTAGTCTGGAAAATTGTGAGCTGGATGATATCAAGTATTGGTGATAGCCATAGAGGAAGTGACAGAGTCTGTAATTACTTCTAAAAGATATCACTGGCTTATGTAGCTAAGGACTAATAGATATTTGAATGGGCTCATAGCAAAGCTCACATTTATATTATATGAGTAACCACCTTTTCATAACACTTTAAAAATTGTCAAGTGTTCCATGTATGATAGCTCACTTTCTCTTCCCAGGATCTGGTGATTCAGGTACCGTTGGCCCTATTTCAGAGATGAGTAACCTCAGGCTACAAGAGGTTGAATCATTTACTCAGTATCATGATGGACTCAACATTGGACTTGGCATTCAGAACCACATTTTTCTTGACTCCAAGCTTAGTATTGCTTTCATCATACCATTATATCTTTCAAAAAAAAATCAGACATCCTGGTTAAGGAAATTCAGGCAGTGAGTATATATATGGGAATTGATTATTTATCTTTTCCTTCACCCAATGCCATTTTCTTAGGCCTTATCATCTTGCAGAGTTTTGTTCCTTTTTTATGAGATTGACTATACTTTATCTGTTTGGTCACCACACACACACACACACACACACACACACACACACACACACACACATATAGAGAGAGAGAGCAAGCGAGCACAGAGACATATGATGTAAGTTGGAGTTAATCTCAGAAGAAAGACACTAGCAGTGTGTGTGGTGGTGGTCAGGTGGGGGAAGTTCAGGAAAGGTATCCTGAAGAAGATGGATTCTGAGCCATTCTGAAGGAATCTAGGGAACCCAGGAGGAAGAAATTAAGAGTGAGAACATTCCAGGCATAGGAAACAACAAGTGAAAGGCCCAGGATTAGGAGATCAAATGTGAGGAACAGCAAGGAGGATAGTGACCCTTGATGGCAGAGTACATGGCATTGAATAAAGTGTAAAAAGGTAGTGGGGAGGCATAGTGTGAGAGGATTAACCATATGTACCTCACATTACTTGGGGAGAAGAGAGTTAAGCTTCCAGTCTCCAGAAGAATGGACGACAAGGGAAGATTCAGAGTAGAGATAGTGGATAGAGTTCTGCAATCATGACAACCATGGTTCAAATCCTGTCACTAATCAGTTCCAGATTCAGTTTTCTCTTCCATAAAATGAGGAGGTTAGACTCTATGGCATTTCACGTTCCCTTCCAATTTTCAATCTATGTTGCTACAGTCCATAATCCTGCATGTGTACAACCTGTAGGTTAATGTCCCTGAGAAAGATAAAGTACTCTCTTGTCTTCCAACCATTTCTAGTGTGATCAAAGATCTAATATAGATGTCCATCAAGGACATGTCAGCTCTTTACAATAAAGGTCAAGTTTCTCCCCTAATAGTTTCTGGGTCAGCATTTCTGATCCCCAAATCCTTTGTATACTTAGGCCATAGAGAATTTTATTCCTTTTCAGTAGGGATTCTTCCTATATGACACAGGAGGAAACTGATATTCTAAGAGATTAATTCCCTTTCCTGTAGTTCTAGAGCCAGAAAATGACAGAGATGAGATATGAACTCAGGGCTTCTTTGTGTCAGAAGATATGCTGTATCTGGAGCCATGGCCTTTGAGTTTGTATCCTGATTTTGCTACTGATTGCTTGCTTGGCCTTGGGCATGTCACAACAATTCCCTGGGCCTCAGTTTATTCATCTGTAAAAGGAGGATGTTTACTTTAGTGACCTTTTAGGTTCATTCTTACTCTGTCTGTGATCTATGACCTCACAGCTTCTGGCTAAAATTGTCAGATATATTAATGTTTCCTTGAAATCTTTGTGTTCTCTTATACCCATCAACTTTGGTTGACAAACTAATGAGGTGTTGATGATTACAATGCATTATTTCTTCTCACACCAGGCAAATCTTATCCAGGTGTTAAAAAATGTCAAGCTATGAGATTTCACTAGCACCTTTCCAATTACAGCAAGAAAACATTTGGCTGTGGGATTAACCAGAAGTTGGGAAAAGAAGGTGAAGTTACTGAAAATCATAAAACCACAAAATTTAGATCAGGAAAGGAACTAAGAGATTCTTAATCTATCAATTAATCCATGAGCATTTGCTGAACACCAGCTATGTGACAGGCACCCTACAAGGTGCTGACAAAAGGGAAACAGTGACTGCTTTTGATGATCTTACAGACTATCTTAGGGGAGACATGTTCAGATTTGGAATGTGCAATAGATATGAAATGATTTGAGGGAGCAGATGGCTAGCAGCTAGAAGAGGAAGATCTAGAAGGGTTTTCCTCCCCTGCAAGGTAGTATTTACACTAATCCTTGAAGAGGAGAGAGCAAAGGAGTCATGTAGAGGAAGGTATAGACTCACTGCATTTAACTCCAGAAGAATAAATCAAGAGCAATGGGGGGAACCAGCAAAATGACAAATTTAAGTTTGACATCAGGACAACTTCTTCACTCTTCAAGTAGAGGTTGAATGACCAAAATATTAAAGAAAGGATTCTTTTATGAACAGAAGCCAGACCAGATGGCAGCTAAAGTCCCTTCCAACTCTCTAATTCTGTGATTCTGTGACTTGCTTAAGGTCAGACAAGTTAATGTCAAATGATAGATTCAGATCCCCAACTTCCTTTAAGACATACATTCTATGCCTTCTCCTACATGGCTTCCTTTAATTGATAGTGGTCTTCCTCAAATTATCATACACACATACTTCTCTGTTTATGTGTTGTAGTACCATCCCCCCCTCCAAGTAGAATGTTATTGTTCAACCTTCATTTTCAAAAAGGAGTAATGACATCATGATGTGGTGTCTTGACTTTTGTGTCAATTGGATTGAAGAGAGGCAGAGTTGCATGAAGTCATTAGCCTCACTCTTTTTTCCAGAGTCATCAAAGTCCAGCACAAGACAAAAGTCAAGATGGCTGGCAATGTCTGTGAATGCAGTGGATGACCTTGCTATCTCTGATAACTGACCAGGCTCTCAGTGCTCTACAGCACAAGTTTCAGCTGCCTCCATGGCTGTTGGAACAAATGGCTCTCATTCATCCATCCTACCAGAGGAAGTCTTCCCATGCTTGGTGAAGACACCCCACTAACTCACTGATGGACTTGAGGCTTCTTGATTACTCTCCTTAAGATACAGAACCGTTTTTCATTTTTACTGAGATCTTCAAGACACATTGAACACAATAGGCATTTAGTTGGTTGGATTGGTTGTTCTCCAGCATCCAAATCCAGGTGTTTTTTAAAATTCCATCATAACAAAGGTTCATAAAAACAGAGCAATTCTAAAAGGTTGATTTTGGATCCATCTGCCACTTTTTCCCCCTTAGAATGCAGGTCAAGCTTACAGCAACAGAGTCCTGATGGGACTTCTCAAAGCTTTTTTTTTTTTTTTTCACTGTTTCAGGTATTTGCTTTACCTTGTCATGAAAACAACTCCCTTTCCCTCCTACCACCTTTCTGTGGCATGGAAACAAATGTCCTCACCCTCAATCTGATGAAGAAAGGAGGTGTGATCTCAGTTCTGAGCAAAGGATATGACCAGAGGTGGGTTCAAATAGAATGCCTCCCTTTCCCTGAAGATTTTGGGAAAGCATTCTCTGGAACCATTCGCGAGGTGGAATTGAACAAAAAACTTTTTCCTCCAATTATTTTAGAGTCACAATGTTTCTATTTGATTCTTTTATCCATTAATGTACATAACTATGCTGGTGACCCTATCCTGAAAGTATTTTCTAGCCAACTCCACCATTCCCATAATTGTTTCCTTTATAGCTAATGAAACAAGAACATTGCTGTCTTGGGTCTTTCAGTTTGTAAAAAGACAAATGCCTTCTGTCTTAGAGATGAGTGTTTTCCATTCATAGCAGGCTGTAACTGACATATCCATATGTCTATATTCAAGATGAGCTAGAAGAAGGAATCCATTAATTCCCTTACTGACCTTGGAGTGGAAAATCAATCTTTTCACACTGTTTTTTCTTACTTCTTTACCCTAAAATCAACTTCTCCTCTCCCCTTGACTACCAAATGGAATTTCTTCATCTAGCCAACCCATCCACAAGAGAAATGTGCCTTAGAGGAACATATGTCTTACATTTGGGTTTCTTAGTTGGTAATTAAGAAGGAATTAAATGTATTCAGTTACCCACAAAATAACTGAATTGAGTTGAGGAGATTGTTTCTGGGGACATCACCTTGTTTAGCATGGAAGAATGAGTTTGTCATTGTATCTTGACACAGGTAGAATCAGTCAGTAAAGAAGAATATGTCACATTGTTCATTGGATGATAATTCTAGTGCTCCCAAGGGCTTTAGAGATCAAGCCCTGCATTGACTCCTCATTTTATAGACATGGACTTGTTTTGTAGAAGATAGAAGCCTAGGAAAAAGTGGGAAGGACTGGGAGTCAGGGGACCCATGTTCAGATCTTGGTTCTGCAAAGGTTCTGCCACTTGCTAGCCATGTCAACTGAGACAAGGTGCCTACCTTATTTCTACCTCAGTTTTCTTATTTGTAAAATGATGAGTTTGGATCACACAGTTTCTGAGTCTCCTTCTAGCTCTAAATATATGAGCCTATGATTCCAGGTTAGGTGGATAAGGTCCCCCAGCTTGGAAATTGGCTGAGCCAGGTTCTGAATCCACATCTTTTGACTCTAAATCCATTGTTGCTGTGTCTGTAGAAAACTGGCTGACATTAGGAGTCTGGCACCTCACTTGAAATATGAAATAGAGGAAGTACAAAGTAGGAGATTGGAAGAGTGGATGCTGGGTTTGGAGTTAGGGATTCCTGGCCACAGAGGCTTATTAACTGTGAAACCCACAACATACACTTCACCTGAGCCTCAGTTTCCTTAAAATAGGGACACTAAGAATGGCTTCTATCTCACATGGTTATTCTCAGACTCAGATGATAATGACAACTAACATTTATGTAGTGTGTACAATGAGCTAAGAACTTTACAATTATTCTCTCATTTGATCCTTACAGCAACCCTGAGAGGTACATGCTATTTTTATCCTGATTTTATAGATTGAGAAACTGATGCAATCAGAGGTTGCAGTGATTTACCCAGGGTCACACAGCTAGTAAGTGTCAGAGTCTAGATATGAACTCAGGTTTTCCTTACTCCAGGCCCAATATTCTATCCAGGGCTCTATCTACTTCTACTAATTAAACAACTAATTAGAAATACATTCTCACCTTGACTATCTCACAAAATTGTTGTAATTACTTTTGTAGATTTGAATAAATTATTTGCCCATAATGGGGAAACACAAATCTGTGAGCCATTTTCAGGGCTGTTTATACATCTTTGGCATCTATCTATTACCCAACTCTCACCTGTGACTTCAAGAAGCTGTGGCATGAACATTGGTCAAGCCTCAATACAGTATAAGGGTGAATGACAGGCCTCAGACCCACCAATGAGTTAGGGGGTGTCTACCCCAAGTGTGTGAAGATTTCCCCCAATGGAATGGGTGGATGAGAACAATGTGTTCCAATGCCAATGAAGTTGGTTGAAGCTGGCACTGTAGAGTGCTTAGAGCTTGATCAGATATCAAAGATGCCAAGGTCATCTACTGCATCTCAGGCCATTGTCAGTCCTGCCACTGGACTTCTGGATGACTCTGGAAGAGAGAGTGAGGCTTATGACTCTTTACAACTCTTCTTTACTTAAATCTACCGAATGATGTTGTCAGTTCCCTTGACAACAAAGGACAAACAACAATAGATGAGTGGTATCAAACATTAGACCAACAACTCTCCCCTGAGGCCTAAACCAAATTAAAATGTAATTGGGAGACATTTAACAAAAATAGGTAACACATAAAGAATGTTACAATTAAAATGAAGTTAATATATTGGCAGGGATCCTTAGGTATGGATCATTAGGCCCCACTTCCATTTGAGTTTGACATCACTGTGTCTAGTAGTATTAGAGAACACCGTGTCTACCCCAAGCATGTAAAGACTTCCCCCAATGGAAATGGTGAATGAGAACAATGTGTTGCAAGAAGATGCCTAAAGTCCCTCCCAGCTTGAAATTCTATGATTCTAAAAGCTTAAGTGTTATAATGAATTGAGCCTTGAATGATGGACAGCATGTAGATGAAGAGTAAGTCAGAATGGAGGTATGAAGGACATCATAATTAGGGGCCAAAAAAGATGGTTGGTGTGCCTAGAGACCTTTCAGTAATGGAGTTTGCCTGGAACTGATCCAAGGCTCAAGTAGGTAATGAAGCTTGAAACTGTCAAGTCTCTCTCAGGAAACACTTGGTCTGGGTCTTTATAAATGGGCAATGATCCTCTCCTGAAATACCTTGGATTGATAAGATATGGAATGATGCAGCCAGTAGCACCTCCAGGAATGCTCTATACGCTTTTGTGAACGATCTCTGCCCTGGGATTGAGACTTATGCTGATGACTGTAGCTGACATGTTGCTTGTCCTTGAAAACTCCTCAGTCTGGTCTATTTGTTCTATTTTGGAATTGTTATTAAGTTAGTTGATCAACATCAGTGTGCCTGAGTGGTTCTCTGCTCTTCCAAATGGCATTTCTCTGATGATTGTCTCTTTATAGTCAATCACGCTTTCTCCAGCCATAATATGTGAATGTAATGGTTTTTGACAATGAGCAGCTGTTGGTCATCACATGTTAATCCCAGCTTCAGGATTCATTTCCTCCAATGGCTCTCCTGGGGAAATTCTGAGAATGTGAGAAGTTTCCATTGGGTAGCCCCTCTATTGCCAGGGTTAGGACCAATACTTTTGAACAAGGAACTATTCATATATAAAAGAAGAAAAAAAAAACAACAGAGATTTTGAAATGCTCAGTTTTGTTCAGTAAACCTCCATGCTCACTCATATTATCATTTAAATGTATGATTAGAGACTTATTTTCTAAATAAGAAAGAGTTTAATCTGCTCTTGAATAAAAAATTCCTCATGGTGATAAAATCAAAGATGGTTTGAAATTTTTTTTTATTTTTATAGGCCAATAATCTATCAGAATGTAGAGTCAGGAGGAAGCTGGACCTGAGTCCTGTCTTTATGACTTACTCACTCTGTGATATTAGACGAATCACTTGACTATGAGCCTCAATTGCCAAATCTCTAAAATGTGGATAATTATACCAGTAGAACCTGATCCCATAGGGTTGTTGTGAGAACAAAATGAGATGTCTATAAAGTATTCTGCAAACATAAATTATAGTTATTTTTTTGTAAATATATTTCCCAAAGATCTCAAAGCACTTCACATTTACAAAGATATTAATGCATTTGGTTAATTCTAGGAAAGATTGAAGTAAGTAATATCTTTCTAGCTTTGTTCTAAGTCTTCTTTTTAGTGACTCATTAAATCCAAATTCTATCCTAGACAATCACAGATTTAGAGCTGTCCAGAGACCATCTAGTCAGTCTACTTATTTTATAGATGTGGAGATTGAGTCCCAGTGACTTAGCCGATGTCATATAGCTAATAAGCTTAGAGATGGAATTTGAATGTAGATCCTCTGAATCCAAAGTTGTAGAATCAAATATTCAGAACTTAAAGAAAGTTCAAAAGCTATGTAGTCAAACTCTTTATTTTACAGATGAAGAACTGTTTGTATATGTAAAGGAACTTGCTCAATGTCATACTGGTAGTATGAAAGGCAGTCTTTGAATTCAGGTTCTTTGATATCAGAGCACTTCAGAACTCTCTCCACTGCCCCACACTGTCTCATCTGGAAGGTGTTCAAAGCCCTAATATTGATTTTCACTCATGTGATTCCCTCTCCAACTGTGCCTTTGATAAATTTGTGCCATGTGAGTTGCCCTATGCACTCTTACCTCTGCTAGGTAGCGATGATTGATGATAGATTAATCAGATAAATAGATGTATTAACTATGAAATGTTGGCTTCTTTGTTGAGTCAATTTAAATCATATAGCAAGATTGGTCTTGCCTTAACCCAATAGGAAAGTAAAGGTTTCTAAGGAAGTCCTTAAGAAAGGATATGCAGGTGTCGTGGAGGTATGAGCTCTGTGGCAGTACAACAAGGAGGATAATTTTTGAGCAGAGGTTTTTTAATGCTTCACAGAAAACTTCCAATTGTTGTCATGCCATAATTTACATTTATTAAGTGCTTACTATGAGTATATGGGTTGTTCTGAAAAGACAGGCAACACCAATGGGAAGCGTTGCCCAACCCTTTTCAGAGCTGCTCCTCCACCTTTTGTGTCTACCTGCCACCCAATTCTCACTTGTGGCTCCAAGAAATTGTAGCATTCCAAGCAGCTATACATTGGTAAAACTGTCTTAACAGGTAGGCTAATTCAGGTTGAAGGTAACTGACTGGCGTAAGACCCGTCAGTAGGGGAGGTCTACTCCAAGCATGTAAAGACTTCTTCTGGTGAAATAGGCAGATGAGAACAATTCGTTCCAATAGCCATGAGGGTGGCTGAGATAGGTGCTGTGGAGTTCTTAGAGCTTGTTCAGATATCGGAGATGCCAAGGTGATCCACTGTATCCTGGTTCATCACCAGTCATCCTGACTTTTGTCTGGTCACTAAACTTTGATGACTCTGGAAGAGAGTGAGGCTGGTAACTTTTCCCAACTCTGCCTCACTTAAATCCAGGTCAGGACAAGTCAAGACATCACTCATCATCCACTATTTTCCCCATCATTATGTCAGTGGTCCTCTTCAAAAAAATGAAAGATAAACAACTAGATGAGACAAGATTTTAGACTCTAAGGGATAAATGTAACAAATGGGTAGCGCTGTGGACGGTGCTAGATCCTTTTAGATTCCTTTTCCCTTCTGGAATAGGTGGAACTGACTTTAATATAGACCTCTCATCTCTCCATGTCTCCTGAATTTATTCTGTCAGAGACTGGATATTTAATTAGTTCCCCCCCTGTAACAATAGATAGCTCACCTTTAACATGAGGAAAATGTTTCAAGTTGGCTTAATTCCTTTCTCTACCATCTTATGTAGTATATATGATACAAGGTAGAAATCCAGTCATAATAGCTGAGAATCTCCCCAGTTAGGAAAATTCCTAACATTTCAATAGTATTTTTGCTATATACCTTAACTTCAATTTTTCTGTATTCTCAATGAATTCCTAGCTTCTTTATATTTGATACAGATCAATATACAGCAAATAAAACATAATTGAGAATGAGTTAGAGAGGTTGTTATAGGACAGGTAGGGAAAACTGAGGAGTAGACATTTTAGAATTTCCTTTATTCCTTGAAGAAGTGTTTAGAACCAGCAGCATCAGAAGTTTTCATCTCAATTCAAAAACTTTTTTTTTTCTTTCAAGATATCTGCAGGGGGCAAATGGACAGCCTTCCTCTCTCTCTTTTCTTAGGTGCAGCTTGACTCTCCTTTCAGTTTCTTTTTTTGCTTTGTCTTGGCTTGTCAAGTTCTGGGGGGGAGGGTTGAGGCCTCAATCTCCCCCAAACTGGCTGTTGACTGTTTTGGTAGCTCCTGCTTCTTCTCCCCAGGCTTCTTTCTCTGAGCCTGTGTATGTCTTTGAAACATCTCAGGTGTGACTCTAGTCTGCCTTCAAGTAGTGTATATTGCTCTGAAGGCTGAGAGGGAATACTTGTCTTTCTTAATTACCAAAACCAGAATGCCAGTCAGTTCTCAAACTCCTTTGTACGTGAAAAATGATAGAAAGAGTTCTTGTCCTAAAAGAATGACTTTAGTGCTCTAGGTCCCAGATTTTTTATCTATAAATTAAGGGGGCTTGAAGACATTCCATATGGTGGCTTGTCTAGTTTTAAATCTATCTATAATACCGAATAGCTAGAGGATGCTCAAGTCACTAGTAACTTGGTTAAGCTAGACTTTCTGCTCTGCTTCTTTTTGAGGATGACTGACGGGACATGATTGTATTGGTGTATAATCTGATTAATAGCGCTGTCTGTCTTTAGACTGCACCATCAGCATTGACCTTCCATTTGGCATCATTGACAACTTGACAAGGTCAGCATATTCTTAGATGCATACCAACAGCTGCCTTTGCCTGATTTGTGCTGATCTCCATGGGTTCTTTGGATACAACCACCTGCTGCTTCCAAAACCATTCGAGCGTATCAAAGAGTAGCTGAGATTGCCTTGATTAGCATTTGACAAGAATGAATCAGTGACCTTCAGCATCTAGTTGGAAAAAATGGGAGTGTTTTTACTTGAAAAAAAATGCTGATGCAAATATTGAATAAAGATGAAATTTACTGACACTTAGAAGTATTATGTTATATTATAAGACAAATTGTGAAACTCTATGATCACTCATAGGGGAGGATCATAGGCAGATGTTGCAGGATCACTGGCAATCATAGAGTCCAGTTCTATCATTTTACTCACATATTGAAACACTCTAATTGACCTATGAGATGTGTGAACTTTTTCAAATTATGCTGATCTCTAGCTCTCTGTGTATCCATGTCCACCTATAAACTTAATACTATTAACTACCTGTGTTCTTGAAGACTTCTTCCCTACCCTCTAACATTCTAATTGAGTATGTGGGAACAACCCATATTTTTTCATCCGCACATTCTTTGATGGCATCCATTATCCAAATTCTCATTAATTACTTTACTATAACATTTTTAGTCAGGTCCTACCCACTACAAACCTCTCCATTGCTATTTCAAATCAATGTTGTCATTGATTCTGGATAGAACATGCCAATGAACTTCCCTGTTCTTCCACCCACCAAACATGATTACCCAGATGTTTCCTCCACTTCCCAAACCTCCCTAACTACCATTATCTACTGTGTTGACCCCACATATTGGAATTCTAGCCCCTTTAGTATCAAAATTGTCTCACTTTTGTATTTGAATCCCTAGCATTTACAATTCTGCTTTGAACATAGCAATTAATAAACTATTTTCCATGCATTTAGATACTTTCATTTTTCCTTTCTTCAGAGATGGTAGTATTCCATGACTTACAGCTACACAATACCTTTCCTTTTTTTTAGAAAAGGAATTGACCCAGAAAAATGGTCATTTTTGTCCAAGTTCATGTAGTTAGTAATTAACATGGCTAGGAGCTAAAAACTCAGATCTTCTGATTCGTAAGACAGTATTTTTTCCATAGAGCTACAGTGCAATTAAACATTGTCTAAATGGGAGATATGTTCCATCACCCCTTGCAGGATCATTGACAAATCCACCACGAGTTGTCATAGAGGTCATTTTGCTTGTTTAAATTTCCATGGAAAAATGGCTTTTCCTGAATGCTTTAAGGTGCTTTATGTATTTGAAATGTTATTTCATTTATCTAGTACAAGAAAAAAACAAAACTTCCCAATACTTCCTCTCTCCAAACTGAGTTAATTAAGCCCTCAGGTGACAAGACCAGCAAGAGAACTTTCCCTCAGTTGGCAGAAGGTTTGAGAATCCTAAGTCACCCCCAAATTCAAGGTCCCCTCCATGTTCTTGAAGACTTTAGTAGTGATGCCACTGACAAGAAATCTGGATGTTGTGGCTTATCAGTGTAGCATGGTGGAAAGATCCAGGCTTGGGGACAGGAAGCCCTAGTTTCATGTCTTGCCTTTGGCATATGCCTAGTATGTGTCCCTAGTCAAGTGACTTAACCTCTAAATATCCCAGACATCTCTCTAAGACTCTAAATTATAGAGAAGCTAATAGTCTTCAGTATGTTAGTGGAAGAAGACTCTTCGAAGGAATTCCCCTATACCAATTACATCTAAGTTCTAAGCCCTATCCATTGTTTCAGGGCAGGATTCCAATATCATTCCTTATGCTCTACAATTTAGGGAATCCATTTACAAGCTAGAGAATATTAATAGGAAGGCAACCAGGATGATTGGGTCCATGTGATTTTTGGATCAGTGAAGGGAATCAGAATGTTTAGCCCAAAGAAAGGAAGATTTAGAGAAATCATGATTTCTATCCCTATATATGTGAAGGACTGCCTTTTAGAGGAAAATTTGACTTGAGTTCTTTACCTCCTTCCTAAAAAAAGAGAAAAAACAGTAGGTCAAAATTGAATTGAGGCTTCATGCCAGGAAGAAAGCTCTTAACAATTCAAGCTCTCCCAAAGTGGAATGGGCCTTCTTGGAAGGTAGCAGGCCCCCTCCCACTGAAGGCCTTTGTGTCAAAGTGATGTGATAATGTATTGATTACATTGCAGAGAAGAATCTTTTTCAGTTATTCCTTGGACTAAAAGGACACTAGGGTGCCTTTCAACTCCAAAGTTTTATGATTCTGGGAAATAAGGAGAATCAACTCCCATTATTACTCAGGGGATTGTGGGTAAAATCCTTTCATACCTCAAAATGTGTTCTAAATATATTTTTGTGTGAGCTTCTTGTTGTTATTGTTACACTTCACCTAAAATCCCAAACAGTGACTTCCTGGATCAGACAAGCTAAGTATATTATAATTTCTTGACAGCTAACTGACTATAACAAGGAAAAACAAGGCTGCCAAGAAAAATCACAACCATAGATGAGTTATTGACATTAACTGTGAAGACCAGGATGACAAAAAGTGAATGACTCTGGCCCTAACAGACCCTTATGGCAGAGAAAACCATGGGCCTAAAATAAAACAGATGACTTGAAATAATCCTTGAGCCAGTATGCAGACTGAATTTGATTTAAAAAAGAACTTTCTTTAATCTATGAAAAGAAGAACATTTTCTGAAGCTTTCAACTAGCATCTTTTGGCATGATCCAGAGGAAAACTGGCCTGACCTGAATAGTGACTTCAAAGCCCAGTAGAAGATTGAACTTGGACTTCAGACATTCAAGGAATACTGCTGAGAAGTTGGGAACAGCTTCTAGAGCTTTCCTCTGACACTGACATGTGAGTAGTTCTGCATTAAAGGCAGGAAGAACTGTGTCCTGGATATTGCATGAGACTGTCTAGGAGGCAATGTTATAGATCCCTGACACTGATTTAGATATTGTTGCAGAAAATGAAGCCAGACATGTGGGAGAAGATTTAGAGGATGAGCTGGGGTACAGAGAGCTAATTCTAGTATTCATGTTAGAATCAATATATTCAAGAGAACTGAAGTGTATGTGCAAGGTTTGATATCTGAGGTAGTCTACAAGTTTGGAGATCCCAAAAGTGAGAAGACAAATGAGCATTTTGTATCATGTCACAAGTAGTATGGAAACACTGTGAGTGAAGATGTATATAGTAGGTAGCTTTGAACATGCTCTGTGTTCTATCTACAGAAATAACAATTTTTGTGAGACTCAAGGAGGAACTTCTGGATGAAAAGGCTAGAGTTTGGAGAAAAAAAAGAAGGGGAGGTACATAAAAATAATGAATACTTCAGAGAGATCCAAAAGGATGACTGAAAGAAAGGTCATTTTATCTGGAAATCCATTCATGGCCTTAAAGAGCACAATTTCAGCAGAGTAGTATGGCCAGAAGTCAGCTGAGGAATGAAGATAGGCAATGGGGGCTACTCTATAGAGAAGTTGGATGGAGTGAAGAAGGGATCACAGAATGGAATTACTGGAAGAGAACTCAAAAAATGTCTTTTCCAGGCTATACATTCGTAGAACCTGCACTATAGCTTACCTGACAAATACAGATGATTGATGAGGACCTCTCAGGAGCAACGCTTTGAACTTTTAGAAGAAGTCTATTCCCTGTTTGGACAACTCCCAGTGTAGGTTGTTTCCTTACCTTGAGTCTAAATCAGTGTCTGTAACATCTACCCACAACTCCTAGTCTGGCCTCTAGGGATAAATGTAATATTTCTCATCTCTCCTCAGTGTGACAGCCCTTCAGACACTTAAAGACATCTGTCATAGACCCACTGAGTCTTCTTTTCTCTAGGCTAAAAATCTCTAGTTTATTTTATTTTTTTCTATTTTTAGCACATGCTAACTTGACAGGGACTAAGAGCTCCTCAGCTTCCCATTGAGAGCTAGCAAATGCTTTAAGAGGGAAGGATGGAGAGAGAGAGGAAGAGAGATGGAGAGAGGCAGAGAGACAGCAAGAGACACAGAGACAGAGGCAAACAGAGACACAGAGACAAAGAGACAGAAATGGAGAGACATAGACACAGAGACAGACAAAGAGATAGAGAAAGACAAAGAGAAAAATAAATAGTGAATAAGACAGAGGCAGAGGGAGACAGAAATAAAATGAGACACAGAGACAGAGACACAGACAGTCAGAGACAGAGAGAAGGGGTGATGCAATGACCTAGGGGAAGGGAGACGGGTAAAGTGGAGTGTGTATATAAGTAAAGGGATTTGTTAAGGAAAGTCAAGACAATGAGTAGATAACTTATATTAATAAAAGAGACTTGACATCTCTTATTTGCAGATGAGAAATCATCTTAAGGCATCTTGAGTAGTTGGGTTTTAAAAACAACTGTTATAGAGGGAACTTGTGTAGGCTGATCCCTTTTTTCTCAAAAAAGTAAAAGGAAGGCCCTCTGTGTGAATGAAGCTGAGGTCTGATAAAGGCTGCTGTGGAATGTAGTGAAATCATCTACTTCAACCGGGAAGGGACATTTGAAATTATGGAGCCCAACTCCCTCCTATTACAGGTAAGCAGATTAAGGAACAGAGCACTTAAGTGACTTGTCAAGTGACTTGTTCACTCTATCTGCTATTGGAGGTGGTCTTGGAGCAGACATCTCCCTCACTCCAAGCTTAGTATTTTAAGTACCATCCTTAAGCCCTCTGGGTTAGGTAGAGCCCTGCCTCTGAAGGTAAGAAGATGTGAGTTTAAATTCAGCCTCAAACACTTGCAAGCTGGGTGACCCTGGGCAAGTCAACCAACCTCTGTTTACCTTACTTTCCTCAACTTGTAAAAAGGGGATAATGACAGCACCTACCTCACAGATTTATTGTGAGGATAATGTTTTCTAGTGACTGGCACAAAGTTCTTGTGGAGACTTTCAGTTATGTCTGACTCTATGTGACCACATCATAGGGTTTTCTTGGCAAAGGTACTAGAGTGGTTTGCCATTTCCTTCTCCAGTGTGTCACATGAGGAACTGAAGCAAAAAGGGGTTAAGTGGCTTGCACAGGGCCATACAGCTAATAAGTATCTGAGGCTGGATTTGAACTCAGATCTTCCTGACTTCAGGCCTGGTGCACTATCCATTGTATTACTAGCTGCCCCTTGCTCCACCTATCTGGCACTTTGTAGGAATCATATAAAAGTCCAATCTCTTCTCTTCTCCACCATCCTCCCCAAGGACCATCAAGAAATTTGTCTTCCTCTCACATGCCCATTGAGGATATTTTACAAACCTGGAATGTCTAATCTTTGATACCAACTTCAGGGGACCTTAGATGCATATCATATTCTGCCCAATACCTCTATCAAGGCAGCAGGCCTCAGCAGAGGCAGGAACACTCAGGCTATAGCCTCTTTTCTTATAATCTATTCTCAGAGTCACTGAGAGGGTAAATCTAAGAAATGAAATAAATTTTTGAAGAAGTAAGAACACTCAATTCTTTAATCCATTGCCTGGGCAGCTGGAGGCCTGGCTGATTTCCCTCTCAAGCCATATTTAGGAAAAATCTAACCAGAGAAAACATGTAAAAAATACTTTGTAGAAAACTGTATAATAAAATAGTAAAGTCAACTTTTTCTCATTGTGTGTTGGTCTGAGTGTTGTTGGTGTTTCCTCTCCAGGCATAAAAACAGTGCTGCAGAAACAGCCTTGGGTCTGGAGGATACTTACTTCTGAGAAGAAGAATCAGTTTTGAGTTGGAAGGAATATCCAACCAATGGGCATCAGTTTACTCCCCTGCTGGACTAGATGATTCCTAAGGTCCTTTCTTGCTCTAAATTCTTGAAACTGTGAAAAATGAGAGATTCCTAAGGGAGATCAATTGATGTCTACATGAAATGCATGGGGATATGAAATAATGGGTATTATCTCAACATTTATAATTCCATGGAAGTTACTTATAGGTACAGTTGCTATGATCATGGAATACTTAGGAATCCAGTCTAGCAGGAAGGATAAGGGAGCTTGGCTGAATCCGATTCAATTTCTCTCAGGTACCATGATGGTATTTATAGAAAAGCTAAGCATAATTTTGGCCCAGGTGCAAAAATATCCAACATAGCGGGGAAAAGTTGCTAAATATAGCTAGCAGAATGGAAACAAGAAAATATGGTGCATTGTGTATTTTAATAACCTGGCAACTGAAGGTCTGCCCAGGGGACTTTTCCTTGGGGGAAGATGATGTCACAGATCCTCAAATTTGGAAAATATCTTATGCAGCATGGCACAAAGGGAAACATAGTCAAGAGTTTGAGGTTCCAACCTGGATCCCTGCTTTGCCACCTGTGTTCTTTGGAAAGTCATCTGACTTCCGTGGGCCTGACTTTTTCCTGTATAAAAACAGAGTCCTGGACAACATACACTACAAGGTTTCTTCCAACTATTTCATTCTACAGAGGGGGAAACTGAGTCCCAGAGTTACTGACTGCCTTACTAAGGATTACAAAGCTCATGTGTTGGAAGAGGAATTCAAACTCGACTCTTTTTGACTTCACATCTGATGCTCTATCCACTGCATGCATTGTCTTTAAAGTACCTAGACCTGATATTGGTGAATAAGAAAATAAAAGTGCTAAATGTTTGTACTCAGAAAATCCAGATTAAAATCCTGCCACAAATGCCTGCCTTTGTGCTATGTGCATGTTATAGGAACCCTCAGTGTCTCATTTGCCACATCTGTAATATGAGGGCATTGGATTTCATGATTCTCAGGACCACCACCCCCTGTCTGAAACTACTAAGCAAGGTTTTGAAACAGACCCTACAAGCATATTACCTCCAAGAGAAGTTGATGGTTGGGAAGACTGGAATACTGCAGCATTAGGCCTTTAGTGCTTCTAAGCCTCCAATGCAGAAAGAGAAAACAGCCAGCAGACAGAAGAGACACAGTCAGATGAAGGGCAAAGGGAAAAGCACTACAGATAGCAAGGAGTGTAAATTAATTGCAGCTGAAACCTGGCTCCAGATAGGAACTCTTTAGCCAGATTAAATGCTCTTCCACTTGAATCTCTGGCAAGGAAAAATACTTTCTCTCTCTCTCTCTGTCTCTGTCTCTCTCTGGCTCTGGCTCTCTCTCTCTTTCTCTCTCTCTCCCTCTCTCTCTCTCCATCTCTCTCTCTCTCTGTCTCTCTCTGTCTCTGTCTCTGTCTGTCTCTGTCTGTCTGTCTGTCTCTCTCCATCTCTCTCTGTCTTTCTCTCTCTTTCTGTCTCTCTCTCTCCCTCTCTCTCTCTCTCCTCCTTTCTCTCTCTCTCTCTCTCTCTCTCTCTCTCTCTCTCTCTCTCTCTCTCTTTCTGTCTCTGTCTCTCTGTCTCTGTCTCTCTCTATCTCTGTCTCTGTCTCTCTGTCTCTCTGTCTCTCTCTCCCTACCTCTTTCCCCTCCTCTCCCCACTCCCCAGCCGAGGAAGGAGGGGAGAAGGAGCTGGATTGACAAATGCTTTTCAATTCAATTAAGCACATCTGTGTTAAATATCTGCCCAAAGCAGGCCACTGTGCTAGGCACTTGGGATGCAAAGATAAAACCAAATAGTTCCTGCCTTTCCGGAGTTTACATTCTTCTGAGGAGATGCAACATTACAGTAAGAAAGTCTCCTCCTTCTTCCCCTACCTCCTTAGACCAATCTTTTCTTGGTGCAAACCTTTGCTCTCCTCTTTATTCTGCAATAGCTCAAGGCCCTTGAATTGTAGCAAAGGATAGTTCTCTGCCTGCCTCCTTTAATCTGTAAATTTGTTTATTTATATAATTTAGGGGAATGATTGATCCTGGGTCAATATAATACACACACACATATATATGTATTATACACACATATACATAGTGTGTGTGTGTGTGTGTGTGTGTGTGCGCGCGCGCGGGTGTATTTTCTGGGAATTAAGAGCAGTTTAACTCAAAAATGCGCATTATACAGAAAAAAATTCTGCTAGCTGCAGGCAAAGGTGAGGAAGGGGAACTAATTTTCTTGCCTTTTCTCAGATCCCAAGAAGAAACAATCACCAAAGTAGCACCTTTAGTATATTCCAGCCCCCCTTCACTTTTCAAGAATTTTTTTTCTTCCTTTTTTTCTTTTTGAAGGGGCAATTGGGGTTAAGTGATGTACCCAAGGTCACATGGCTAGTAAGTGTTAAGGTCTGAGGCCAAATTAGAACTCAGGTCCTCCTGACTCCAGAGCTGGTGCTCTATTCACTGTACCACCTAGCTGCCCCAAGGAGTTTTAATAGGTAGGGTATCCATCACGAGAGAGCTCTAGTCACATCGATAGTCCCAGCCTTTGGTTCTATTCAGATAACCTGTTTGGGCATTTCTGCCTCCCTTGAGATTCTAGCCAATTCTAGACTTGTCCCTCATCAAACTTAAACCAGTTTTGCACCCACCTGCCTGTATTTATCCAGTCCTCCTAACCTCCTTCCAGCTAGTTAGGATAGGTTACCATTCACAGTATTGGAAGAAATGTTCAAGGTTATCTAGAACAAAGCATGAATCCAATTCAGAATATCTCAGAAAAGTAGCAATGCGCACTCTATTTGAATACCTTTAATGATGGAGAAAGTAACTTTTGGTTTGGGACTTCCATGCCATTGTTAGAAAATTCTTATAATCCAGAAGTTTTCCCATAGTATCAGAGAACTGGGTAAGACTATAAAGATCAGTTAATCTAATTCATTGATTTTAAAGACTTTAAGTCAGAGAGTACCAATAAAACATATTAGACAAGATTCAAATCTAGGTGCTCTGACTTTAAAACCAAAACCAAAAACATTGGTTGTGTGTGTGTGGTGGGGGGGGGGAGAGGGATGTTTGTGCATTGAGCACTGTTCTGTGGAACTGGAATTGGGAAGTATTTGAATCCTACTTCACCCTACTAGCTATGGGATGCCGCTTAAGTCACCTTCTTTCAACCTCAGTTTCCTCATCTGTAAAATAGCAATAATAATAGTGCCTATTTCTGAGGCTTGTTTTAAGGATCAAATGAGATAATATCTGCAAAGAGCTCTGAATATCTCGAAGTACTCTATAAATCCTAGATATTAATATGGTTTTAGTTATTTTGTGAGATGTGCAATACTTTATAACACTCTTCTACATACATAGAAAAATGCACTGCTTTGAAATACAATTCTTACATCTAGCACTGTGATATTGTTGCACTGTTATGTATGGCATTTTGTGTTATTACAAGTGACACATATTATGTAGTAATGTGTGACATTTGACAAGTGTTACTATAGGCAACACTGTTTCATAGTCATATAACACCTAGTGAATTGAGGCTATTTTTAATGCTACTACCTAATACAATGTAATATTTTAACCCTGATGGAATATACAACACGGTTTCACTGACTGCTACTATATAACACCTGCAGTTACATATCACACTTTCCATTATGTAACAATGTTACCCTTTCTTTTTGAAATCACTTCCTAAGTACAAGTAAATTATTTCAGTATTTTTGTCCATTAAGTATCCCACAAATCGATAATCATGAATATGGAAATTTAATATAGTCTTAATTGAATTTGATTTCCAGTTTGTCTTTCTTTAGGTACTTGAAGTTGGAGTCCAGATGACTTTTTGTTCTTCCTCTAGTGAATACATTAGTCCTTCAAATAAGTACTAATGTATTTGCATTTATCAGTGCCTAAAAGAAAGGTAACTACATACTGTCATTATATTATGAAAGTTAAGGTATTATCAGAATACTAATGCTGCTAATTTCTGTAGTTTAAAACAAAGAAAGAAAAACAAACTAAAAATCCTTTGTTGTGGTTAGAGGCTGTATCTATTATAAGATGAATTGACTTCAGGGAATTAAATATGCAGTTACTGAATACCAACAAATGTCATTGGGGATAGGAAGTTTGTGTTTTGTTAACTTTAAAGTGCTTTTTAAGGACCAGTTTATAATTCATATATTCATGGTTACTGAACATGAAATTTGTGATCCTGGCTGCAATCTGAATTGATCCATGGTCCTGGGCTCTGGTCCTGTGTCTTGCCACAAACCAATCTCAAACTTAAGATCTCTAGAAATGTCAGCACTTGCCAGGGTCCTAGGACCTGAACATGCCCTAGTCTAGTTAGGAGTTATATAAAACTGATTAAATTTTAAGATTTGTCTCCATGTAGCTGAGCCCTACATAGCATAAGAGGGCTATGACATTGACCTAGGCTCTGCTCAGTAGAATTCCAGTATTCAACTTCTCAGATAAATTGTGATTCTTGAGGAAGGTCATCAAATCTGTTGAATGTTATACATCTTGGATTGATCATAGTCACAGAGTGATCATCTTAATTAAAGGGGCCATCCCTTGACTCACTTCTTAAAGAGCCTATTCACTGAATGAGTGTTGCCTTACTCAAAGTGAGAACCTGAAAAGACCAAGGGCCTTGGCTTGAAAGGTCCAAGGTCTCCCACTGTATCAAGGGCTTCTCTACTTGTCCTGATCCATATCTGTTCACTGGTCTCACATGACTGAAGGAGAAAGTGAGGCTGGTGACCTTGCACAGTCCTCCCTCACTCAAATCAAAGTCATTTGCAAGTCATATCATCATCTTCCTGATGTCATGGTCTTCTTCAAGAACAAAGGACAAAAACTACAGCATGCCCACACTCACCAAAGATCCACTCTTTAAGAACAGTCAATTAAGTCTGGCATTTTTTAAAATCCAATTTTATCATTTTTTTAGTTCCACATTCTTTTCCTTGTCCCCTCCCCAGTTCCTGAGAAGACATGAAAAACAAAACACATTAAAATATGTATACATGTGCATAACCAATTGCCACATTAGTCATATCACCCCCACCCCAAAAAAAGAAAGGAACGAAGGAAGAAGAGAAGAAAGAAAAGAATATAAACTTCACTTTGCCCTTTGAATCCATCAGTTTTCTATCTGGAAGTGTATAGTATGTTTTATTATAAATCTTTGGAATTGTGTTTGATCCTTGTGTTGATAAGGTACTAAGCCTTTTGAAGTTTTTATCTTTGCAATATTATTTGTTATTAAATAATTTGTTCCCCTGGTTCTGCTCACCTCTCTTTGCATCAGTTCATTCAAGTCTTCCCATTTTTGGAAAACATCTCCACTATTTCTTAGAGCACAGTAGCATTCCATTACATTCATATATCATAACTTCTTTAACCATTCCCCAATTGATGGATATTCTTTCAGTTTCTGATTCTTTGCCAGCACAAAAAAAAGAGTTTTCTAAAAAATAAATATTTTTGTACATATGGGCCCTTTTCCTCTTTCTTTGATCTCTTTGGAATATAGACCTAGTAGTATTACTGAGTCAAAGCATAAGCTAGTTCATTAGTCTTTTGAGACATAGTTCCAAGCTGCTTTCCAGAGTGGTTAGACCAGTTCACAGCTCCACCAACAGTCCATCAAAGTGTCTGTTTTCCCTCAGCCTCTCCAGAATTTACCATTTTTGTTTCTTTTCTTCAATTTAGTCAGTCTAATGGTTTATGAGATGGAGCCTCACAGTTGTTTCAATTCGAATTTCTCTATTCGTTACTGATTTGTTACATTTTTGTGTAACAGTTGATAGCTTTGATTTTTTCCTCTGAAAATTGTCTGTTCATATCCTTTGACCATTTGTCAATTGGATAATATAAGCCTGAATTTTTAAATCCTGACCTATGACTATTTGAGGGACTTAATATGAGTTTGGATTGGGAAGGGCTTTGATTTCTTTGAGGATTAAAAATAAGGCAGGTCTGTCACCTAATAAATAAATTCTATTATTTCCTGAAGCTGAAAACCCATGAAGATAGATTGCTAGGTATTGAAAGAATACTGCCTGATAGAACTGTATGAAAGCGGCCATGTATTTCCTGTCACTGAAGGTCCTAAAATAGAAGCTGGATGGCTCCTTGCTGGGAATATATTGTGGCTATAGGGATGCTTGTTCACGTATGAGTTGAGGTAAAAGAGGTTAGAATTACCTTCTTGCATGGAGATTGTTTAAATTCTATGAATCTTCAACAAACAAATCCTACCCTTTAGTTCCTGCACCACACTGTAGCATTCACCATCACAAAGACTTCCTCCTATTCACTCCTGCATGGGGTAAATTAAATTCCTCCACAGAGAGAGGGTATTTCATCTCTCCTGGTACTTCATCTACCTTAGTATTCAATTATAAAAATGGCAAAACAATAAAAAAAAAACTGGCATTTTTGTTGCATCAACAGAAATACTAGTGTTGAGGGCAAAGGAGGCAAAAGTCTCCCAGCTGTTAACCTCAACAAAGTGTTACTCATCAACTAATAAATGAACAAACATTTATTAGAAACAAACAAACATCAAACAAACTTATGTCCTGCACCAAAGAGACAAATTTGAAAAAAAAGGGGGCAATTCTTATTTTGAAGGAGGATCAGTTCTATTAGTGGACTTTGCATCCTGTCCTTTAAATCCTCCCTCTAAGTTTAAGCAGAAACTCTCGGGGAGTCTGGTGTTATGAAAAAGGCACTGATTTTGAATTTATGGAAGACATTCTGAATATGGCCTCTGACACTCAGAAGTCGGGGACTTCAATGAGAAAATTCTTTAACTTCCTGGAACCTCCGTTTTCCCACCTAAAACGGGATTGATGATACCAGTGATACCTTTCTCACAGGGATGTTTGTGTATAAGAAAGAGATGATACTTGTAAAAAATATTTGGCAAATTTAAAAGTGCAAATGTTGATCAGTTATGTTAGAGGATGCTTGTATTGGGCCTAGTTGAAGTAGAGTTGTGGAGGTAAACTTAGGTAGAAATGGGGGGGGGGGGGCAGACAGGTGTTCTAAGAATCCCTGTGGAAAACAGATTGATTTAGTTTTGAAATGTAATATTCTTTATGTTTTACTGTATTTGTATTTATTTTCCAATTAGGTTTTAATTTTGTTTGCGTCCCACTCAGGAATGCTGTAGGCCAAAAGCAGCTCATTGGCCATGTGTTGAATACCTTCATCGCTACCATGCTCAAGAAGATTTAACAACTCATTCTTGCCTCTAGGTTAAATACGAGTTACTTTTTCCGACAGCTAGGTGGTATAGTGGATAGAACTCCTAGAGTCAGGGAGACCTAAGTCCAAACCAACCTCAGACACTTACTAGCTGTGTGGTTCTGGACAAGTCATTTAACCATGTTTGCCTCAGTTTCCTCACCTGTAAAATGAGCTGGAGAAGGAATCCTTGCTAAGTAACCAAAATTGGGGTCATGAAGAATCGGACGTGAGTGAAACCATTGAACAACAACAAAACTCTGGCGTTTCAAGTCCATCAGAATCAGACTTCAAAGTCTCTTCTGAGATTGATAGCACATTACTTCCCCTTACACACTCCTATTTCTAGCCAAACTGGTCTACTTGATGTAGCCTATGCATAATATTCCATATTCCATCTCCCTGTCTTTGTTAGAAACTGTGCTTCTTGGAATCTCTAGTTTTCTTCATGATTCATTTCCAATTTCACGTCCTACACTAGCACTTTCCTGACCCTCCTGACCCCTTTCATTTACTACTTTCATTGTATCCTGAATTTCTTTTTCTGTTGTTCAGTTATTTCAGTTGTGTCTGGCTCTTCGTGACCCCATTTAGGGTCTTCTTGCCATTTCCTTCTTCAGTTCACTTTATAGATGAGGAAACTGAAGTAAGCAGGGTTAAGTGACTTTCCCAAGGTCACCCAGCTAGTAAGTGTCTGAAGCCAGATTTGAACTCAGAAAGATGAGTCTTCCTGACTTCAGGTTCAGTGCAATATCCACTGTGCCATCTAAGTGGCATACCCTGAATGGCTTTCTATTTATTTTGCATCAACTTTTTGTATGTATTATTTTTTATTCAATTGAATGTAAGCTTCCTGAGGAAGAAGGTATTTAACCTTCCCCCTTTGTATCCTTAACATACAGTCTTTAACACAGTGTAAGTGCTAATGACTGTATGACTAGTTATCAGATCTGATTCCCTAGTTCTGAGTTTGCCCACATATTGGGAAGAACTTCTTATATCTAACCCTAAAGACTGAGACTGAAGCACTGTTGATCATCTCATCCTACCTGAAATTGGCATCACAGCACACTCCAGAGTCAATTCCATCTGCACCTTGGAGGAGCCTTAGAGTCCTCAGTAGAGTTTACTAGCATCAGTCAGTATATGTGCATGACACCATGTTAGAGGTCACTCATCATTTCTTCACCAAGCAAAATCTACTTCTCTGAGTTATTTCTATGTCCTAATCATGGTTAAAAAGAGTACAAAAAATCTGGGGAGCACTTTTAATTCATTATTCTTTCTTCTTGTCCATAGCATAAGAAAGCAAAAGGAAAAAAAATGTATTTAATAACATTTATAATCCTTTGACAACATTTCAGATATTCTTGATTAAAGGAGAACTATAAAACACTCCATGATGGCCACTCTTGAAGATAAATTCATCTTGATCCTACAGCTGTTCCCAGACTCCTTACTGAGATTAAGCATGTCATTGTCACTCCCCTTTTCTACCAGTATCATAAACACCTCAAGCAGTGAGCAGAGATTTAGAGCTCAAAGGGGCCTCACAGATCAAAGTGCTTCATCTCCTTATTTCATTATGGAGACCCCATGAGGGGACGTGACTTGCCAAGGTCACACAGGAAGTAAGCAGCAGAACCAGGAGCCAAACAGGTTCTTAGAGGCTGAGTCAAGTGTTTTTTTTTTTCTTTTCTTTTCTTCAATTGACTGAGGTAAGAAACAAGGTTAGTTTACTTCAATATTAAGTTTATCTTGGTTCCCGAAGGCTACTTGCTCTCTTAAAAAATCTATTTATACAGGTTTTTATTAACACCATTGAATTTTACATAATTTATATTTCCCACCTATATCCCTCCCCTCTCCTCCTAGGAAATCAGTTCTTATAATAAAGGATATTAAAAAATGAAGAAGAGAGGGAAAAAAAAAATCAGCAAACCTTTCTTTCTTTCTTTTTTTCTTTCTTCCTTCCCTCCTCCCTCCCTTCCTCTGTCTTCCTTCCTTCTTTCCTTCCTTCCTTCCTTCCTCTCTCTCTCTCTCTCTCTTCATATTTTTTCTTAAGTTCTAATAAATCTACTAGTCACATTTCTGCAGGAATAATCTTACTTCTACATCATTTGTTTTCAGAATCCACTTTTTAAAAACCTTTCCTTAAAACTCAACAAAACAATTGCCTACCCATCCTTGAGAGTTCGGGTCTGTCTCCTTTTGTCTATGATTTCTCAAAGCTTGTGGATGGTGATATTGATTTCATCTGCATGTCTTTTTCTCCCTGGTATGTAATTTATCTGCTCCCAAAAAGGGCATGCCTGCGTATGTACTTAGGTTCCAATCACCATCCTTATAACTTTCTGAGCAAAATGAAGCTTCCCTGTCTCCTACTCCCTTTTAGGTGTTCTTTCCCCATTAGTAAGTAAGTGTCTTAGAGACAGAGACTGTCTTTGTTTTTGTGTTTGTATTTCCAGGACTTAGAATAGTTCCTGGGACACAGTCAGTGTTTTTTGAGAATAATTTTTGCTTCCTTACTTTCCTCCATCTTTCCTAAGCAGTGATATCCTTTCTTTCCTGATGTTTTTGTTTCAAACACTTGAGAAAATCAATTCATTTTCTTGTGATTATTCTTTTTGAAGGGTTGGCCTATACTGGGTTTTGGAAATCCTGACACTCTTTTAAGTTTGCGTCATATTTGTGTGTGCTCATTCTTGCTAAAGTACCCTCTCTTTCAATCTTTCATGGCTTTATTCAAAAATATATCTTCACTGTGACAACCACATTATTCTTTGACATTTTCAATGGAATTATTTCAGATTTTATGGACAAAATAACATTTTTCGATCTTTCCAAATTCCTTGAGCTAAATTCCTGAGATGCTCCTTTCTATCTATCTATCAATCTATCTACCTATCTTTTCCCTAATTTTAAAAGTGTTTTCCACTCTCAAGTCTAGTGCACACATTTCTCTCTACCCAAGTTTTTATTTTTTCTTCCTTTGCTATTATGAGATTTCAGTACAGTACAGAGAGCTATGTAGTGTTTGGCGTGGTCATGATGACTACATTAGTCAGGATAAGAAACATTTTTTTAATGGCCCACTATTTGCCAGGCATTCTACTGGGGTTACAAAGAAAGACAAGGACATATTAGCATAACTACTTTCAATGTGAATAAACAAATACATAAATAAAGGAAAATTAAATAACCAGAAGGGCTCATGTATAGGTTTTGTATAACACACACACACACACACACACACACACACACATACACACACACACACACACACGAACTGAATCAACTGGTATCAACCTTGATGTTGCTTGTGATTCTGCTGAGAAAGAACTCATGGAGAAGTTCACAAACAATATCTAGGAATCTTGATCATCAACCAAGATAGTAATTTCTGTCCTGGCAATATGTAGTTCTACACCTTTATTTTATTTTATTTTATTTTATTTTTTGCTTTGAGTTTTGTGGTTTCCATTGTGTTCTGTTCATGGAATCAGAGAGTATTAGTCCTGTCTGTGGGTATTCTAAAAGAGTACTGGACTCTTTTTGAACCAACCAACCAACAAATCAATCGATTGATTAATCAGCATTTATTGAGTGTATAATATGTGCCAGGCACTATGCTGAGTGTTGGTGATGCAAATAGAGGAAAGAGACCTACTCTCAAGGAGTTTCCAAATCAACTAATATCATTTTGTCAGTCAAAAGGGCAGAATAGTTGTTCATTCATGCTTCTTCCATAGTTTGAGAGCAGAAATGCCCACCATGACAAGACTCGAATTTCTTTTGTCTCACCCTTCAATATCTGATCATTTACTTTCTGGTTCTTTACAGTGTGTTTGGATGCTCTGCAGTTTAATCCAAGCAGTCGCCCATAGTTGTGGATACATCTATTGATTGACTAGAAGGTACAGGATGTCTATGTCCCATGTGATACTTGAGAGGACTTAAAACTATCTTCTCAGATTCTCCTCTGATTCTTTTGTTGCTATTGCAATTCACTTGGATACTAACTAAAAAAGGGGAGAGAAGGAAGACTCAGTTATTAATGACACTGTAGCCTTTCCCAGGAAGTCTGCAAACAGAATATTGCCTCTGGGAGTTGGGCTTGTGGGTAGGAAAAGGACTTAATTATAGGAAATCTTATTGTCTGCAGTCCAGCACAATTTTTAGTGTTTCAATTGCTACGGATTGTAGCTATGGCAAAATGAAGTTAAATGTGTCCTTGAAGGGAGTTTTATAGTTATAATTTAGTCAAGGGAAAGTAAACTATAAATAGTGTATTGTCAAAATGTTTTGGGGATTATTGTATACATATATTTTCCTTCTGCCTTAATATTAGGTTAAGGCCAAGAAGAAAATATGGGAACTTTTGTCATATCAATTTTATTTCTTCTTTCCTCCTTTACATTATGATTAGCACATAGAAATAATTTATAGGAGTGGGGTTCTGGGTGTGAGTGAGAGGAGGTAATGATAGGCCACTGCAATGTAATTCAGTGGAAATTTTTAAAATCTTATCATGAATTATATTAACTAATGACAGCGAGATCTTTATGTGGCATTTTAGGGTTTGCACAGCTCCATACATACACGTTTTGTTCTCATGACAGTCTTCTGAGGGAGGCATCACAGACATTTTTATCCCTGTAGTAAAGGTGAGGAAACTGAAGGTATAAGAAGCAAGTGACTTACCCAAGGTCACACAGTTTGTAAGGATCAGAAGGAGAAACTGATCTCAAGACTTCTCAACTCCAAGTCTAGCCTTTTGTCTACTGTGCTTAAAGAGCTTTGAACTTGAAGCCAGGGAAATTTGGTTAAAATTCTTACTTAGCTACTTAGTGACCTTGGATACATCATCTTCACTATCCCTAGACATCAGTCTCTTCATCTGTAAAATGAGAGGGTTTGACTAGACATTCTTTATAGTCTTCCAGGTTTAAATTTATGATTCTATGACATTGAAATTTGGCCCATGCCTAACATCAATTGAGGTAGGAGCAGATAGCTGAGGTAGAACTGATAATTTTGTTGCTGTAGGACAGTGGTGTCACACACAAATACAAACCGAGTCACCAATTTGTTCCTAAGGACCCCTGCCAGCCTTATAGGGCTTAGAAAGCCACAGATTAACATTATCTATGTTTTTATTTATTTTTTTTAAAGTATTTTCCAATTACATTTTAATCTTGTTGGAGAGTACTTGAGAGTGTTTGGGCCACATGTGACCTACAGACCACATGTTTGATACCTCTGCTGTAGGATGCACCCTGTGTTTGTTTTTGCTTTTTCTTGCCAGACTGAGCTCAAAGACAATCACTAACTCTGATGCAACCTGATCAATTTAGCACATTCTGGCTTCATAAAAAGAGGGCCAAGAATGAGTCAGCATGCAAGACTGAAGACAGATGATATAAAAACACTTAAATGCATTCTGGGCCATGTAGAGATAACCACATTGTGAGAGGGGAAGTAGGAAAGAATTTTAGGTTTAATAAATGGAACTCATAGGGGATAGATATCTTCACTGGATGAATGAATGTCCAGATGAGTGAGTGATGGACAAATGATTGAATGAATGAATGAATGAAAAAGCATTTTAAGTGCTTAGTTATACCAAGCATTGTGTTTAGGTCAAGGGCTCAAATAGAAAGGTACTGATGCCCAATAAATACGTGGTCAGTGGATATGTAAAAATGGTTTTTGAAAAAAAGAATTGTTGGCTTGTTTCTTATTGTCATTCAATCATGTCTGACTGTACATGACCACATTTGTGGTTTTCTTGACAAAGATACTGGAGTGGTTTTACCATTCTTCTTCAGCTCATTTTACAGATGAGGAAACTGAGGCAAACAAGGCTAAATGACTTGTCCAAAATAGTAAGCTAGTACTTGGTACATATATTACTCCACTGTCTATGGTACCTTTTAGCAGGATGTAGTTTCCTTCTTTACCTGTCTTAATTAGATCTATTTTTGTTTTTTCTTTGTCTGAGATCAGGATTGCTTTTCCTGCTATTTTTTTTTTTTTTTACTTTGGCTGATGCTTAATATATTCGTCTCTAGTCTTTACTTTATGTGTATCTCTCTGCTCCAAATGTGTTTCTTATAAATCACATATTGTAGGATTGTATTTTTTAATCCATGCTGCTGTTTCCATTTTATGGGAGAGTTCATTCCATCCACATTCACAAATATGATTACTAACTGTGTCTTTGTCTCCATACTATATCCTGACCCATTTATACTTTTCTCTCCTTTCTCCCTTTCCTTTCTCATTAGTTTCTTTTTGTGTGTGCTTCTGACCACCACCTCCCTCAATCTGCCCTTACTTCTACCAGTCCCCCTCCCTTTTCTTTCCCATTTTAGTACTTCTTCCCTCCCTGCTATTCACCTCCTCCCTTTTCTTCCCAATTCCACCTCCTACTTCCTATATGGGCAGATAGATTTCTGTACTCAACTGAGTGTGTATGTTATTCCCTCTTCAAGTGAGCTCCAATGAGAGAAAGGTTCAAACAATACTTGTCTCCCTCAATTTTTTCCCTATTGTGATAGTTCTTTGAAATCTTCAGGTGATATAATTTATCCTTTTTCTGCCTCCTCTTTCCTCTTCTACCAGCACAATAGAGTTTTTTTTTTAATCCTTAATTTTTTTTATCATAACATCACAGTCAACTTACACGCAAAACTTCTATCTGTGTATACCCCTTCTAAGTGTCATAATAAAGATGCAGTTCTCAACAGTTATAAGTATCATCTTCCCATGTAGGGATGTAAGCAGTTTAACCTTATTGAATAACATAGATTTTTTTCTTTCCTATTTACCTCTTTTTTGCTGCTCTTGAGTTTTGAATTTGAAGATTCAATCATCTGTTCAGTTCTCTTCTTTTCATCAGGAAAGTATGGAAGTTCCTGATTTCATTGAATGTCCATCTTTTCCCCTGAAAGATTATGCTCAGTTTTTCTGGGCAGCTGATTCTTAGTTGTAATCTAAGTTCTTTTGTCTCCCAGAATATCATATTCCAAGACCTCTGGTCCTGTAATGCTGAAGTGACTCCATGACATTTAAATTGTTTACTTCTGGCTATTTGCAGTATTTTCTTCTTGACCTGATAATTCCTGAATTTGACTACAGTATTCCTTGGAGTTTTTGTTTTGGAATGTCTTTCAGGAGGTGATGAGTGTATTCTTTCAGTGGTGATTTTATCCTCTGGTTCTAGGATCTCAGGGTAGTTTTCCTTGATAATTTCTTGAAAGACGCTACCCAGGTTCTTTTTTTTTTTTTTTAATAATGGCTGTTAGGTAGACCCATAATTCTTAAATAATCTCTCCTGGATCTATTTTCCAGGTCAGTTCTTTTTCCAATGAGGAATTTCACATTTTTCTCCCATTTAAAAAACAAATTTGTTTGACTGGTTCTTGATGTCTCATAGAGTCATTAGCTTCCAGTTGCCTGATTCTAATTTTTAAGCAATTATTTTCTTCACTTAGCTTTTTTACTTTCTTTTCCATTTGGCCAATTCTACTTTTTAAGGAGTTTTTTTTTTTAGTAGATTTTTGTCCCTCCTTTTCCAAGCTGTTGACGCTCTCTTGTGTACCTGTCATTTCTTTTCCTAATTTTTCTTCTACATTTCTTGTTTGACTTTTAAAAACCTTGAGCTTTTCCAAGAAGGTTTTTTAGACTTTCTATTTATATTCCTCTTTGGGGTTTTGTATGTCGGTATATTGACAATGTTGTCCTCTTCTGAGTTTGTGCTTTGATCTTCCCTGTCCCCACTGAAACCATCAATGGTCAATGTTTGTTTTTGATTTTTGCTCATAATGTTTGTCTATTTCATGGTTTTTAAAATTGAGCTCTGCTTCTGGTGTCCAGGGAGCACTCTCCCAAGCTTGTTGTGCTGGAGGCCAGGAGCCTGGTCACTGGCTTTGTGTGCTGGGGCCTCAGATGATGGCAGCTGGAGGTCATAGGAGTCTGACAGCTTACCTGGTGCTTAGCTGGGGTCCTAATAGCGGTATCTGGTGTGTGCTGAGGCCAGGTAAGGTTTTTCTGCACTTCTCCAGGGCAACACTGAAAAATATGGGGGTCTGGCCACTAGACTAGGTGCCTGTTCACTCTGGGCTGTGCCAATGCACATGTTGGTTCTTCGACCATTAGCCTGCTAGTTCTCCTGGCTATGTTAAGGCATGTGGAGGGTCCTGGTGTTGACATTTTGCCTGTTTCACCACTGTGTGGCTCAGGATCTCCTGCTGGTTTGATGAGGTGGGGCTTGTTGCTGGCTTGCTGGTTTGCTTCCTTTTACCTGAGTGGGAATGAACCTTTCTTGCCAGTCCTCAAAATTTCCTTTGCTAAAAGACTGCTCCACCCTGTATTTCCACTGGCTCTGCTGTTGTAGGATGTTTTTCCTCAAAGGTCAATAAGGGAGGGTGAGAGTGATTTGCTACCTATTCTGCCATCTTGGTTCCCAGAAGTCTGTGCCAATATAATAATTTTTTTTTTCCATAACAATATAAGAAATCATTTCCCCCACACATTGTAACTACCGTGTCTGTGTACTTATTGCAATTTCCATCTTTAATATTTTGACAGATGTCATCCATGTAGAAGATAGTAGAGGCCACTAGAAGTGAAGGAAGAAACCTAAAACATTGGGAGGCTGGTATGGCAGTGTGAAAATAAAACTGAATTTGAAATCAGAAGAAGGGGCCTCAAAGCTGGCATCATGTAAATCATGCCTGGAGTATGACTGCAGCTTCTGCTGGTCTCCCTGTCTCAAGTCTCTCCCCATTCTAGTCCATCATCTGTTCAGCTGTCAAAATGATCTCACTAAAGACTGCACTGGCCATTTCACTGCCCTACTCAATTAGCTTCAGTAGGTCTCTGTAATGGGCAGATGAGTGCTGGACTGGGAGTCAGGAAGACTTGATTTTCAATCTGGCCTCAGACAGTTACAAGCTGTGCGACCCTGGCCAAGTCAGTTAACCCTGATTGCCTGTTTTCTTATCTGTAAAATGACCTGGAGAGAGTAATGGCAAATCATTCCAGTGACCTAAGTGATCCCAAATGAGATCATGAAGAGTCAGATATGACTGAAAAATTACAGAAGAACACAAACAACAACAAGAAGCTCTCCATAATTTCCAGAATCAACCATAAAATCCTGTTTGGTTTTTAAAGCTGTTCATAACCTGGCTCCTTCCTATCTTCCAAGTCTTTCTCTTCAAATTCCCTATTCTTCAGTCATGTCTGACTTCATGATGACATCATATTGGTCATGAGGTTTCCTTGGCAAAAAATACTGGAGTGGTTTACCAATTCTTTGTGCCCCGGATTAAGGCAAATGGCAGTTAAGTGACTTGCCCAAGGTCATACAGCTAGTAACAGTCTGAAGCTGAATTTGAATTCAGGTTTTCCTGACTCCAAGTCTGGGGATCTATCTACTGAGCCATCTAGCCTCTGCAAATTCCTCTACATAGTTTCTAGCCTAGCAGCTCTTCACACAGGACACTGGCTCAAAGATTTTGTGCCTTCACACTAACTTTCTCTCATATCCGGAATGCTCTTTCTTTTCTCCACCTCCTGGCTTCCCTGTTTTTTTTCTTTTTATTTTAGGCTCTTAGCTCAAATTTTATCTTCTATGAGAGACCTTTCCATGTCCCTCACTTCAATGCAAACAGTTGTTTCCATTTATGTGGTCTTTCCTACTAAAATGTCAGTTTCTTTGTTCTGCTTTTCATTGTGTCCTCAGTACATAGCAGGACATCTGGCACATATACTACTGATAAAGGTTGTTCAAGGATAGAGTGCAGGGCCAGGGGTCAGGAAGACCTGAGTTCAAATCTGGCCTCAAATACTAGCTGTGTTATCCTGGGAAAGTCACTTAAAGGAAAAAAAAAAAACCTCTCTTTTTGCCTCAGTTTTTCCAAATGTAAAATGGGGATAATACTAACACCTACCTTTTTGGTTATTGTGAGGATCAAATGAGATGATAGATGTAAAACACTTAGCACAGTGACTGCCATATAGTAGTTGTTGTTCTGTCCTGTTCTACTCCTTGTGGCCCCATTTGGAGTTTTGTCAGCAGAGATGCTGGACTGGTTTGTCATTTTCTTCCACAGTTCAATTTACAGATGAGGAAACTGAGAAAAACAGAGTTAAGTGCCTTGTCCTGGATCACACTGATTGTAAGTGTCTGAGGTCAAATTTCAACTCAGAAAGATGGGTCTTCCATCTCCAGGTCCTTTACTCTATTGAATGCACCGCCGAGTTAACCTAGCACATAGGATAAAATATAGAAATATCAATTACTACTACTACCACTACTGCTACTGCTACTGCTACTACTGCTACTACTGCTACTACTGCTGCTGCTACTACTGCTACTGCTACTACTGCTACTGCTACTGCCATTGCTATTACCACTACTACTACTACCACTACTACTACTGCTACTGCTACTACTGTTACTACTACTGCTACTGCTACTAGTGCTATTATACTACTACTGCTAATACTACTGCTACTACTGCTACTGCTACTACTACTACTACTGCTACTACTGTTACTACTACTGCTACTGCTACTAGTGCTATTATACTACTACTG
>CM053585.1:14931114-14956661 GCA_028646515.1 Pseudochirops corinnae
TTCTGGTATTTAAATGAATGCACTATCTATATTTCTTATGTAGAGAGCCTGTTCCATTTTGTGATTAATAACTATATCAGCATATTTATAGTTACTGTAGGCATTGTGAATACTGCATTGCTGATACAGACCTTTAGCTCGGATCCAAAGAAGGACCTATCTTCAAGAAAACTGTGAATCAGAAAATCATAGAATTTGAGGGTTGGAAGGGTCTTCATCTAACCTATACTCAAAGAAGTCTCAACCACGACATACCTTAAAAGTGATCTTCTAGCCTTCTTTTGAAGCCCTTCAAGGATGGAGATAAAACAATAATAGTAATGGTAATAAAAGTGAGTAATAATAATAACGATTATTTACATAAAATGTACTATATTCCAGGAACTATGCTAAGCACTTTTTTTTTTTACAAATAGATCTTTTGATCCTCACAATAACCCTGAAAAGTAGGTACTATTGTTATATCCATTTTACAGATAATACAACTGAGGAAGACAAAAAAAATTAAATGACTTGCTCAGGGTCACATAGATATAAAGTATCTGATGCTAGATTTGAACTCAGGCCTTCTAGGACCAACATTGAGTCCACTGTGCCACCTAGATGATAGATCCCATTATTTCCAGAGACATCCCAATTCTGCTTTTCAATAGCTCCAATTATTAGGAACTCTATTAGAATCTCTGCACTGGTGTGGCTAGATGGTACAGTGAAAAGAGAACCTGCCTTGGAGTCAGAAGAACCTGAGTTCAAATTCGTCCTCAGACACATAACACTAGCCATGTGACTTTGGGCAAGTCACTTAATCCCAATTGCCCTTCCTTGCCCCCCCAAAATAAAGAATCTCTGAAAGTCAATGGAGACAAGTCTCCCTTGAGTATGCTCTTTTCCAGGCTATCTTCCCCAATTCCTCCAGTGTATCCTTATATGTCCTAAGCCCTGGGCTCTCTCTATCCTGCTTGCTATACTCTAAACTTTATCTCTAGCATATTGATTTCACTTCTATGGCACTCAAGAACACCTTACATTGCAAGAAGCAAGGTGGAATTTGTCCAGGAATACTGAAAGGAGCATTGAATTTGGCATCAGAGTATGTGGGTTTGAATCCTGGGACTTGTTAGCAGTGTGACCTTAAGGAAATCACTTAAACAATTAAGCATAAGACTGAGCTCATGGTTGCTGAATGAATGACAAACTAAAGGTAATGGAGCATTAGAGAGCCCCTTGGCTTATCCAGTTGTATTTTAAAATTGTGTTATTAAACAACTGTAGCTGAGTTGCCCACTGCTCCATCTGTCACTTCTCTGGGCAAATGTAGGGGCCAAAAATCCCAAGCCTTTAAGTCTGTGTTTCTTGGGAGGATGTTTCCACTTTGCCATGAGACTGCTCTTTTAGACTGAATAAGAGGAATGAATTCTTAAGTGAGAACCCAAACACCCCACAGACCCATCTCCTTGGTACATGCAACACCCAAAGCCCTATTAGCCCCATGATGCCACTCCATATGAATTAGGAAGCAAGATGTGGTGGTAATTTCTATCCTCTCTAGCATCTTCTCTTTCATCATCCATCTGTGTTGGAGTTAAAATGATGCTATATAAATTGCAAAATCAACCAGGCATGAAGTTAATGCAGAGTGGAATTTCAGTAAGTGCCCAGATGCCTAGGAGCCCTGCATTTATCTACACATGGTTAATCTGACTGAGTACACCCAAGGAAAATCCATGTAACAGAGATGGAGCCCAGGTCACCAAGGAACCTTCATAAGGGCCCTTTCTGAGGAGATAACAGGGAAGAGAGCAATTTCTTGCTGCTGCATATGGTTTCCATTTTTATGTGCCTCTTAAATCCTCATGTTTTCTGGTCGCTCGAACTAATAGTAGCTCACATTTCTAGAGTACTTTAGAGTTTATGAACATGGGGATGGGAATGGACATGTAATGCCTTTGGTAAAGATATCTGCTCCATGACTCATGATCTTAGAATTGACTGTGGGTTGAATGTGTTGCTTGGAGACACAGTTACTATGTGTCAGAATGGTTTTATTATAATAATAATAACTGATATCTATGAAGTAGTTTAGTTTGTAATGCATTTTCTATACCTTGTCTCATTTGCACCTCCCAACATTCCCGTGAAGTAGGTACCATGGCTATCATTATTCTGGTTTTATAAATGAAAATGTGAGTGTCAGGGAATGTGTGGCATGCTCTGGTTCACACAGCTTGTACAATTACTTTATTTTTCTTAATTCATCATTTATGTATTTAAAACATCTTTTTTCATTTTTAAAATTTTGGCTCCCAGATTTTTCTTTCCCTCCCAACCCTTCTCCACCCAAATGAGAAGGCAAACGATATGATATAAGTTATGCGTTGAAATCAAGCAAAACATATTTCCATGTTAGTCACATCCCAAAAAGCAAAAATAAAAAATAACTTTGTTATATATTTAAGAGGAATAACAAGTTGAATATAATAAATTTGCAATTTCTTGCATAATCATCTTTTTTTCGTATTCTACTATGTTATAGAAATGCTGACTTTATTTCTTAAATTCAGAATGAAAGAAAGAAGGAAGGAAAGAAAAAGAAAGAAAGAAGGAAGGAAGGAAAGACAATTATGCTTTAATTTGCATTGAGAGGGTATTAGTTCTCTCTCAGAAGGTGTATAGCACTTGTTCATCATGTGTCCTTTGGAATCATCTTGCATCAGTGTATTGATCAGAGTAGCCAAGTCTTTCACAGTTGACCATTATGAAAGTGCTGTTACTGTGAACAATGACCTCCTGGTTCCTCTTACTTCACTTTGCATCAGTTCATATAAGTTCTGTCATGTTTTTTCTTCCCTGAAATCATCCTGCTCATCATTTCTTCTAGTATTCCTTCATAGTATTCCTTTATAGTATCCTTCAATAGTATTCCTTCATGATCACATACCACAACTTGTTCATCCATTTCCCAATTACTGAGCAATCCCACCATTTCCAATTCTTTGCCACCACAAAAAGAGCTGCTATAAATATTTTTGTACATATAGGTGTTTTTCCATTTCCTTTGAGATTTTGGGATGCAGCCCCAGTAGTAGTATTACAGCTGATACAATTTAAATGTGAGATTTGAAGCTGTATTTCTTCTTTACTCTATCTTCTGATTCACACTGCCTCACTTTGTTCCATTCTCTTCTCAAGAGCCTTGTAAGCTAAGTGGACAATTATTGTATCTATTTTTAAGATGTAAAAACAATTGCATAGAAGGTTTGAATAAAATTTCTAAAGGCATGTAAATAATATGGTAGCAAAAATGCAGTGGATAAAGCACAGACCCTGGTATCAAGAAGACCTAAGTTTAAATCTAGACTCAGAGACCTACTATCTGTATGACCCTATGCAAGTCACTTAACCTTGGCTTGCTTCTGTGAGCTCAATTATAAAACTGGGATAATTATAACAGCCACCTCACTGGGTTTTTGTGAGGATCAAATGAAATAAGGTATTAATGTAGATAGCACAGCACCTCCACCCGTGCTATGTATCCTATGTGAATTAATTCCCTATTTCAAGCCTCTAGGTGTAGGTACCTTTCAAAACTGGTGTAAACAGGGTTAAGTGACTTGTCCAGCGTAATACAACTAGTAAGAGTCTAAGTCCTTACTTCAATCCCAGCACTCTATCCACTGCACCACTCTTCCTGACTCCCAGTCTACTCTTCTAATCACTTCACCATCTAGATGGAATGTCTGTATACATGTTTTCTCTCATTGTATACTTTAGATATCTTTTAGATCAGAGGCTGTTTCCTTGTTATTCTTGGATAAAGTGTCTGGAATGTAGTAAGTGGTTCCTAAATACTTGTTGTCTTTGTGTTCCTAGGCCTTCCAAAAGGCCTGGCTCATACTGGGAGATCACCGAGTACTTCTTCAGTTGCCTTGAGTTCAGCCAAGTGACACATTGTGCATTAAAGATAAGTGAGTCTTTCTGCTTCAGTAGACTTTATCTTTACTCTGTGACTTTAAGGAAACAAACAAACGAACAAACAAGCTTCAATTTACCAAAGCTCTTTATTGTTTTATCTTCCTAAGATGGAAAGGGTAATGGCTGCATCCGAACCTTGGTTATAAGGATTAATGGGAGACAAGCTAATGGAACTCGAGGGCTGCACCAATTTATTTGAGCCAGTCCTCCTAAGCCCCATGCACACTAAAAGAGAACACCATCCAAATTGATATAGATTTTTCCCTTTCCCTCTTTACTCCTTTAATTTCAGATTTCAACCAACAACTATTCCATGCCTTCTGTGTTCACAGCCCTGTGTTACACATTGAAGGAAACGCCACAATTAGAGAAGGCTCATTTCCTGCTGTCACAGAGCAGAGATCTGACCATTACATTCTTCTACACCACAAATGCTTCTGGCTCCCTACTCCCTCCAGAATCAAATGCAATGTCCTTTGAAGCTAGGCAGCCAAATGGCCCAATGATACAGTGCTGCACCTGAACTCAGGAAGACCTGAGTTCAAATCCAGCTTCAGAAACATAACTGTTTAAAACTGGCCAAGTCACTTCACTTCTGTCTGCCTCAGTTTACTCAACTTTAAAATGAAGGAAATACTAGCAGAGTTATTGTGAGGATAAAACAAAACTGTATTTGTAAGGTACTTAACACAATGCATTGGATACAGTAGTCACTTAACAAGCATTTGTTCCCTTATTTCCATTACAACCTGACTCCAACCTCCATTCCCAAATTATTATGTGCACCTCTGCAATCCTACCTTCTAATTCCAAACCAACTGGTTTTCCCTGCTCTTTCTTATACAGGACCTTCAATTTCCCATCTTCATACCTTGATATAAGCTTCTTTACATTCCGGGAACATATTGCTTCCTTACACGTATTTCATGGAATTTCTAACTTCCTTCAAAATTTAGCTCAATTTCTATCTTCAACATGTGACCTTTCCTGATCTTTCCCTCAGTGGCTGTAAACATCTCCTTCTCAGTTACCTTGTACCTCAGGATGCTGTAAAACCTTGCATTAACTGGTATTTATTTTGCATATACACAGAAATATAATATTTATATCTGTAAAATATGTGATATCTATATACATATATTTCTATATTTACTTATATGTATACACATGAATGCATTTATACATACAGAAATGGAACTCTCAGATAGGGAAATTCCTTCTACCAATGAACATTGGCAGCTTCTCTATAACTTAGAATCCTGGAGAGTAACACTGGATATGGAGAGATGCTCTAAGAATCACACACACATACAACATCCTCCCTTACCCCCACATAAACATCGGTGTAGAATCAATGGGCAACTTCCACCTTAAACATCCAAATCCAACTCTTTTCTTTTCATTCTCTGGACTGGTTCACTTAATCAACCTTCAGTCATGTTAAAAAATCAGGGATTCCCAGAGGAGATGACTATGATTAGAAAATTCACTCTGAATCCTAGGGATAAACCTTGTACGGGGTTTGCTACTTCAAACTGTAGCTCCTGAGTCCCAGCTTGTGTGCTTCCTGTCAAATAATCTGACAGGACACACTATTAAGCCTTACTTACATAATACTTACTAAACAGAATGTGAAGAAAGGATATTCTATCCAATTATCACTCATGCCTAAATCCGAGTCAAAGTCTCCTACCAATGAACATAGTATCTATTGACAAAAGTGGATACCAACTGAGAGAATCCAAGAGGGAGGCACACAAGTAGAGGATTGCAGAGGCAACTCCTGACTTTAGACTAGGCCATGTTTCTCTTGTTCTCCTTAGGTAGGAGTCTAAATCATTGTTCCCCTTAAGGAGGAGTCTAAATAAAAAATTGCCACTACCTGAATGATTCCTTGCTATACTCTTTTAATGAAATAGGTGTCCCAAACCTGAGTTCTTCAGAGGCATTCAGGTCTGTTCTGTTCACTGAGCTCAAAGGATTCAAAGACCTTCTCAAGTCATGTTTGGCAGCAAAAGGTAAGGCATAAAATTCTCTTAAATATTCCCCCCTCTCTTAAGTCACATGCCAGTAATTTGCAGTCTTTCTGTAGTCAAGTCAATTAAGCAGTAGAAGTTTCTTCTTTCTCCAGTCATTACTCAATAGCAACACTTTCCTCCCATAAGCTTCAGATGCAATGACTTTCCTCCAATCAGTTCAACTCTCAGCAGAAACCAAGGTTGTCTTCTAGTCAGCATAGCGAACATGCAATCCAGGTTCTTCATTATGTCTCAGCCCTCAGTTTGGCTGCTTTTCTATGACCACTTACTCTGCAGATTCTGGTTTTGTCTTTTGCTACTGATGTGACCTTGGTAAATTACTTAGTTTCCATTGGCCTCAGTTTTCTCATATGTAAAATAAGCCTATTAGGCTATATATGGCCTCTAATGCCCATTCCATTTTCTTACAAGATCTCTCAGTTTCACCTTTTGCTAAATAACAGATTTACTCCCTGTACAGCTTTCAAAAAAGGTCACTAAAACTCTCTGGGCTTCTAAAGAGTTTCCTTATCTGTAAAAAATGAGGACTTGAAGTAGATGGCATCTGAGGACTCTTCTTGCTCTAGACCTATAAACCTATGGGATTAATATTTTTATATTTTTGAGGGATTACAAAGAGCTGTATTCACAGTCATCTTATGAGGGGTGTAGAGCAATTATTAGGAAGTCTGTTTTGTTGTTTTTCAGTCATTTCAGCTATGTTAGACTCTTCATGACCTTTTTGGAGTTTTCCTGGCAAAGATACAGCAGAGGTTTGCCGTTTCCTTCTCCAACCCATTTTACAGATGAGCAAACTGAGGCACACAGGGCAAAGTGACTAACTCAAGATAACACAGCTAGAGAGTATCTGAGGCTGAATTTTTAAACTCAGGTTTCCCTGACTTCAAGCCCAGCACTCAATCTACTGTGCCACCTAGCTTCTTATTTTACTCCAGATAATTTCCCTAGTGTAGAGCACCCAGATAATAGCCTCCACAAAGCAGATTGGCTAATTATAGTTGTGGAGTGTAATAGGGGCATTAGAAGCTAAAGTGACTTGTCTATGTTGGCAGAGTATGTGTCAGAGGCAGAACACTGGACCTCCAAACTGAAAGACTATTCCCCTTTTCACTGTAATACCATGTCTGTTACATTAAAAAAAAT
Source organism: Pseudochirops corinnae (assembly GCA_028646515.1). NCBI lineage: Eukaryota > Metazoa > Chordata > Mammalia > Diprotodontia > Pseudocheiridae > Pseudochirops > Pseudochirops corinnae. The sequence goes on from CM053585.1 coordinate 14,938,269, forward strand.
AGCATTAGTGACTCAAATAGAGTCTTTGATCCACTATTTTGTGAAGTTAAATTTCAACTCCATGTAAGTAATTTAATTTGAGAAGTATTCCCCACTCCCCCCTGTTATGTGACTTAAAGAATACCCCGCCTCCTCTTACCTGAGTGTCTCCTCCCCCTCCCCCATGAGAAACCAGATAATCCTATCTTTCCTATTTTTTTTACTTCCTCCAAACTATATGTTAACTATGGCAAATCAAGCTTCTGGCTATTGAAAACCTTGGATCTAGTTTGTTTTGCAACCACCTGCATTGCTAAATAAATCACTGTTAAATAATTACTTGGTTTTATTATTCCATTTTAATATCTCTCACCCCCATTATACAGATGAGGAAATGACAATTTATAAAGGTTAAGTGACTGCCCACGGTTAATTAGGAAGTGCCAGAGGTCACATTTCCTCTGAAGACTCAAATGAATCCATGTCCAACATTCTTTTCATTGACCCACAGTGCCAAATGTGACACAACTTGTAAATTATAACATTTTATGTTAATACAAGAAATGTTCCTTGGGAATAAATTGGTTTGTTCTTCATACAGAGAGCTGGGCACTCTTGTGGAGTTAATGACATCTGCAACAATTCAGCAGAAAGTAAAGTTTCTGCACAATAGTGAGGAGCGGGTGGAAAGATGATGGCAAAGAACTCTGAAAAACTCAGAGAACTGGGGAATGGACATGCATTCATTAGAGTGTGTGGGGGTTGGAAGAGAGAGAAATTACCTGCAAAAACCACACACAGAGAGTGATGACTTCACCAATTTCTACTATGCATTTGAAACACTGGAATACATAAGGCTCTGTTTGTGATATGAAGGTTATTTCCAGAAGGTGAGGACTGTGTTTCCACTCATACCTTAAGTATCATTTCTGAGTTCTTTAATCTCTTCTATTTTATTTACAGTAAAGCAGAATGAGAATCTTCTGTTCCTTCAGGTCACAGTGAGATCAAGAAAACCCTTCCTGGTGTCAGGCAAGAGAGAGGTTGTCATGACTGAGAACATTGTGACATCGGATTAAATATATTATTAGGAACATGGAGTGATTCTCAAGAAAATTGTGTCTTTGCCACATTAAGTAGGAGTTTAGAGAGTTTTGAACCATAAAAATTGGATAATATGCATTCAGAATAGAATATTTCCCAGGGACATCAATCTAACCAGTTTTAAGTTTGCAGTAGTTTTCAAGAAGAGAAACTTCTTCAGAACTGGAACTAGGGTGGAATGAACAGGGCTTTGGTCCAAGCACCACATTTTTATATAAAAAAAGTAATAAAGCTGCGATTTTTAAAGACCACATTTCAATAAAATTTTTTTTATCACATTTCAACACATTTTCACTCCAGCATCAGAGAAGTAGTTGAACTTTTATAACCTTAATAAGAATAATTATAGAAAATAAGTAAGTTATAACATGGTCACCAATTCTTTCCTCCAACAGCCATACTAAAGTTAAGATCCTATCTGTCCCAACCCTGCTCTCTCTCCCTTCCCTATCTCCTTGACCCAACAGCAACCTCCCCAGCAGTGACCTCAAGGTATTCCAAGATGAGGGTGATGATGGTGACAGTGATGAAAAGGGGATTGGTATAGCTACACACAGCCTTCTAATTTCATTGGTATAAAGAACTCTCAAGTGAAGAAACTCCATTGATTGATTCAGGTCAGATCTTCTTCTGCAATTTAATTTTAGAGATTTGCTTAGAGCATTGAGAGGTTCAGTGATTTACCCATCTTAAAGGCTTTTTTTTTTTTAAAGAGTTAGTCACATGTAAATATGAATAGATAGCCTTATCCAGGGTCATGAAGACGTAGGTTCAAGTGAGATCTCTCTTACTTAGTCTCTCAGTGTACCTGACTGTTCTCTAGAGCTCTGAGTTGTAGAATGAATGTGCTTTAGTAGATGGAGTTCTGCACCAGCAGCTCCCTATATTTATGAAATTGTAGATCCTGTCAAGAGAAGGGAAAAAAGGGTAGGGGAATGAAAGTGTCTATAGGATGTCGCTAAGAAACTCATGGAGATAAATCAATTACAGATCTAATAAGAAATATTAATTTTATTTATAAATTACACAACCTCATCTGCCTAATCTTCTCATGCTGGATCAGCATGGTAGGTTATAGCCAGTTTCATATATACACACACACACACACACACACACACACACACACACACACACACACACACACATATACACATATATATACATATATATACACACACATATATGCACATATATATATATACATATACACACATCTATACATATCTATGTTACATATTAGTTACTATGTTATATACGTATACAGTAACTATATTAGTTAAATGTGTGTGGTTAGATGGACAGGTCTCCTGGCATGAGACAGATACGACCATTTCCAGAAGGTCAGTCTACTCACATCGTGAGATAAAGAGGACAAGGATGTAGTCAAACCTCCTTTTTTGGCCAGAAGGGAGTATTTCCAAATCATTAGTTTGGTTGCCTAGTTCCTGAGCTCCATCTTGCCTCTCCCTTCACCCCATTTAATTATTTTGACCAATTCCAAGTCTTCTAGGTACCCCTTCCAATTATGTTTTTGATCTTTGATTAAGCTCTTCTCACTACTAATACATATGATCCAATCTCCAACAGATTCTGGCTTTGAATCTGCCCTCATTGGTGCCTTTCCTGGTCACTCTCCATCTGATGTGAGGCCCCCAGTCCAAAGTCTGACTCCATTAAGTCAAGTCTCTCCAACCCACTTTGTTGGAGTGAAACGGAACATTCCAAGAGTGAGACTTCCCTATGAGAGACTGGGACAAGAGAGAACATAGGCATAAAACTTTGAAGAGTCTAAGATGTAGAGCTGGAAGGGAACTAAAAGGTCATTTAGTTTTATCCCCTGCTCTCGTTTTACAATGAGGAAAGTAATTCCTGGAGAAATTAATCAATTTGCCCCAGATCACACAAATAATACGTGGCTGAGTTAGACTTTGAAGTCAGAATACATAGGGTCATAAATCTAGAACCAAAAGAGCCCTCAAAGGCCACAGAATCTAAGCCACTCATTTTACAGACGAGAAAACTGAAGCCCAGAGAAGTCAAAGCCCAGAATTACAAAGATATAAGTCATAAGGCCAATGTTTAAATGCAGGTCCTCTGACACCAAGACCAGTATTTATTCCATTGCCCCACATTGCCCTGTGCTTCTCAACTGCCAAAAGCAATCAAGAGAAGAAGGGTGATGAGAGTTACAGGACAACTTGGGCCTTCCTCTTTGCTAAAAAGCAGTAAACCCTTCTTAAATACCTACCGAGTGCCAGGCATTGTGCTGGACATACAAATAGGAAATATAAAGATAATCTCTGTGTTCAAGAAGTTTACAATCTAACAAGGGAAGACAATCTGCAAAAGGAATCTGAAAGGAAATGGGAAGGATTGTCAGCATGGGGCCATGATGGAGTAGTCCAAGAGACTGCAGCAGGGTGGGGAATGAAGAGATGAATGTCCTGGGAGCCCTTTTTAAATAGAAGGTTGGGAAGGAACTCTTTGCTCTGCCCTCCAATCAGAGAGGCAGAGGGCACTAAGGGTACTGAGGTATGTGTGAAGACTGATGCAATCTCACAGGATGATGAGGTTTCTAATGAAGACATTTCTTGGGTCATGAGTAGGAAGTCTGAGAGAGTACAGCTGGGTAGGAGAGAAAGTTATTTATGGTAGCCATTTATGATAACTGTTTATGTTGTTTCCTTGGTTCCTAAAAGAGAATAGACTTTCAAAGATCACTACTAATGGTATATGGTTTGTAGGGGCTTCTAAGAAAAGGAGTGGAAATATTTGGAATTTGCAAGAAAGAGTTGATGTCTTTGTGGTCGTTAGGTCTGACAGGGATTATGATTGCCACTTGCTGCTACTCTGAGAAGCTGCTATCATAAGGATGATAATAGTTTATATTAGAAAGTACTCTTATTTATTGATCTTCCCACCCACATCTGGGAGTTTGTCTTTTTAATTAGCAGTTAAATCATTGATTTGAATTCAAATCCAGACTCAGACACTTACTAGATGTGTGATCCTGGGCAAGTGGCTTCACCATATTTCCCTTAGTTTCCTCATCTTCGAAATGAGCTGGAGAAGGAAATGGCAAATCAGATCAGTGTCTTTACCAAGAAAACCTCAAATTGGGACACAAAGAGTTGGGCATGGATGAAAAATGACTAAACAACAAATATTTAGTGTGGAAGATACACAATGAGCCAAGGCTACAAAGGCCACCGTCCTTAAGGAATTTTCCATCTAACAACTTAACTGAGAACACTTGCATATTTCCATAGATCTGTGATGTCCTGTATATAGGTATTCCCCCTAGTGGAATATGCTTAAACTCTTGGGGAGGGGAAGGGAGTGAGAGACATAATTAAGACAAGCCTAAATGAAATTTTAAATGCCAAGTTGCAAAGTTTGGATTTTGTTTTACAGATAATAGGAGGGCAATAAAGGTGTTTTTTTAATAGGATGATGATGTAATGAAATCTTTATATCAAAGGTGAGTCTGTTGGCAATGATCAATATAGATTAAGAATAGCAAAAAATCTGGTAATTGGTAATAAACCAGACTAGTAACTGGTAGTAAGTCAGAAAGCTCTTCTCCTTGAAGGAACAAGGGTTTTAATTAGGATGGTGATCTCCAAATGGCTAGTAAGAGGCATATGCTAGAGACATTAGGAAGGGAGTGTTGACAGGGTTTAGTATGACCAAAGATGAGTCGGATCACATTTCCCTTTTCTTATTTATTCAATTGAAATGGTTTGAGTTCCTGGTTCCTGTTTTCAATTGTTGCCACCTAATGAAAATTCACAAGGATGCATACTTTCATTCCCTATTCTTCTCCAAGTGCATTTCTTTCGGTTTCTCATTAAACTCCCAAAAGGCATCAGAAAAGTCATTTAAACCCCCACCATAGTGATAAGTGCCCCAATTTTTATATTGCTTAATGATTACATAAAAAAAAAAAAATACCCACAATAGCCTTACCAGGTAGAGGGGAATCTGGTGTGGTTCAATAGACACATGTTGTAGTGTCAGGGGGCCAGGTTAAGGATATTTCCTCTGGCATTTACTGCCTGTGTAACTGTGGGCAAGTCACTGTACTTCCATGAGTTGTCAGTTAGGTAATCATACATAAAATGAGAAGGAACTGGGTGGCCCTGCACTAGATAGAACACCACATCTGAGTTCAAATCTTCCCTTAGACTCTTACTAGCTGAGTGACCCTGGGCAAGTCACTTCACCTTGTTTACCTCAGTTTCCTCATCTGTTAAATCAACTGCAGAGAAATAGTGTACATGAAATTGAACAGATTTTGTGAGATAGTGGAGGAGAAAAGGGCCAGGCATGCTGCGGTCCATGGAATCATGGAGAGTCAGACATGTCTCAACAACTGAACCACAACAACAACAGGTATACAATGAGGGGGTTAGACTAAGTGTCACTGAGCTCCATTGTAGAACTATAACTAGAATGTAATTATTATTCTCCCTGAGAGACTGTGTTGCAGTAGATAAGGAGCTTACCTTGAAGTCACAGCTATCTTGGTTCAAGTTTCTCTTTTGACATATACTGGCTGTGTGACCCTGGGTAAGTCACTTAAATTGTGGGTGCTCCAGGTAGCTCTCTAAGGTGGTAAATTGCAGAAATCATGCCAACTTGTATTAATAAAGTGATTTTCTTCATCTCAATGTCCCATATACCAAGATAATCATGGGACTAGTCTCTATCCCTATTTTCCATGTGAGTAAAATATAGTGGAGCATAGCAACTTATATATAGAAATTGACCTTAGGGGATGGTGCAGCTGGGATTCAAACCCAACTGTCTCCTATGTCCGGGTTAATTTATTTTTCCACTTGTGCTTCACTGTCCCTAACTTTAATGAGGAGAGAGAGAGAAAGAGATAGATAGATAGAGAGAGAGAGAGAGAGAGAGAGAGACAGACAGACAGACAGACAGACAGAGAGACAGAGAGAGAGAGAGAGACAGAGACAGAGACAGACAGAGACAGACAGAGACAGAGAGACAAAGAGAGAGACAGAGACAGAGAGAGACAGAGACAGAGAGACAGAGAGAGGGACAGAGACAGAGAGACAGGGACAGAGAGACAGAGACAGAGAGAGACAGGGACAGAGAGACAGAGACAGAGAGAGACAGAGAGACAGAGACAGAGAGACAGACAGAGACAGAGAGACAGAGAGAGACAGAGACAGATACAGAGAGAGAGAGAGAGAGAGGGAGAGAGAGAGTATGGAGAAATATAAACAGATTTGGACACGTAGAGTTTTTAAGAGAATTGCCCATTTGTCAGCAAGAGTTCTTAGGATCATAGATTGAGATCTAGAAAAGAGATTAGAGTTCAATTACTCTATTATACAAATGAAGAAACTGAGGCTGAGAGATGTTAGGAGACTTGCCTAGGGTCACACTTCTAGTAATTGCCTGAGATGCTCTGAACTCACATATTCTTGGCGCTAAGTTCAGCGCTATATACACAATGGCACTATGTCATGTTGTCCCTCAGATTTAGAACAAGATAGAAAGGTCAGGGAGAGGAATATAAATCTGGGGGTTTGTGTAAAGGTGACAATACATTTATGAAATTATAGAGAGATGCAGTGAATCTTGTGAAAATTATTATAACTTGTTTGGGCTTCAATTTCCTCATCTGTAAAATGAAGTTTTGGATTAGATGATCTCTATGGGTCTTTCCAAACCATTGTAGTAGCAACCAGCCTGGCATACCCAGGATGGCTGCTAGCACAGGTTCTTAGATATGCTTTACTTAGAAAAAATAGCTGTTTAAGGGGTCAACAATCTTTTAAAAATTACATTCACTAGTTCAGGAGAAAAGTGAGCACCCTGAACTTCAGAGGAAATACAAACAGAGAAAATACAAGCAGAGAAATAAAGACCAATAGACAGGGTTCTGACTGCCTGAATCAAAGCAATATTGCTATACACTTTACATATATATCCCTGGATCAAGAGAACCATTACATCTGAGTAGTTGGGAAGTTCTGAATATACAACCACTGAGAATCTTGACCAGGAAATCACAAGATCTTTCTGATAAGCTAGCCCCCAAAGCAAAAGACCAACTCAGAGTATATATACAATTCTCAGAGCCAGAAATCATCACAACCATCTTGATTCTGCCTAATTATAAATTAGCAAAAGGTGTGAAAGCTTTCCTACAAGCAACCTTGCTCCCCTCAAGCAAGCTTCTATTAATGGGTTCCACATAAGTCCTATTAATGGACAAGGAAGATCTTACCCATTAATATTACACCCTGCTGGTCCATAAAATTGGATTTATCATCCTTGAATGAGAATTGAACCATAAAGAACATTTGAATTTAGGGGAAGTAAAGAAGAAGTAAGTGACCTAGATAAAGTTAGAGAGAGGTAACAAGCTTGTCATAGTATACTGAGAGTGACAATAGGAGAGAGGATCAAGTAGGTGTTGGGCCATAGTTTCAGCTGTGCTGAGGATCAATCAAAAGTTGGAAGAATTAGATCCCTGGGGGTATGTGAGAGAGCACTTCATAGTGCCATAGTGATTACAGCTGAAACCTCCTCTTCAAAACAAATAAGAAGTCAAGGCTGGGAAAAGAGAAGTAACTTGCTTAAGGTCACATAGTTATTAGTGGTGAAATTGAGATTCAATTTCTGATTCAGAATCTAAGCCATCTTCCACAAGACCATTCTGCCTCTTTCACAGAAATAGTTAGAGCTTACCTTTCCATAGGGTTGGGAGATTTGCTAAGTACATCTCATATCATCTCATTTGATGCTCACATCAACCCTAAAAGGTAGGTAGGGACTATTATCATGCCCATTTTACAGATGAGTAAACTGAGTCTTCTTGAGTATGTATGTGTAAAATAAAATTTAAAAATAGTATTTTTCTATGGTCTTCAATTCCCAGTATATTCCTTCTCCTTTCTCTTCTTAGACACTTATATTCCTTTTAATCAAAAAGGAAAAGAAAATGAAGAGTTTGGCAAAACTAACTTATCAACCATCAATGGCAGTAAATGCAATCTTCTTATCCACTCAGAAGAGAGAGATGCACATTTTCTGATCTCTTCTTTGTATCATTATAATTACACAGGGTTCTGGTTTTTTTTTTTCCAGTTTGGAGTCAACTGGGTGGTTTAGTGGATAGAGCATTAGATTTAAGTCAACGAGTTACTTAACTTCTGTGTGCCTCAGTTTTCTCATCCATAAAATGGGAATAATAATAATATCTACCTCCCAGGTAATATGAGGATAAATGAGATAGAACTTCTAGAATTTGCAAACTTTAAAGCATCATTCCAGTGTTGCTGCTGCTGCTACTACTACTAGTACTAGTATTAGTACTACTTGTACTAGTACTAGTACTAGTACTAGTACTAGTACTACTACTACTACTACTACTACTCCTACTCCTACCACAGTTCTTTCCTTTTGTAATCAGTGCACATGTTGTTTTCCTAGTTTTGCTTAGTTTACTCAGTATCAGTTCATATAAGATGCTTGTGCTCTTTGGTATTCTTAATGTTTCGTCTTTTCTTACAATGCAATGACATTCCATTATATATAGTACTCCAATGGATTTAAATATTCACTAGTCAATGTCCATCTAGTTTGTTTCCAATTCTTACATGGTACAAAAAGGGGATACTATAATTATTTTGGTGTAAGTGGGACCAATGATTCAATTGTTTCATTCCATGGGGTGTATACCTAGTAGTTGGCTCTCTGGGACAAAGGTTATGTACATTTTAGTCACTTCTCACATAATTGCAAATTGATTTACAGAATGGTTGGACCACACCTCTTCATTAACTAAGCATTGTTGTTCCATCCCATATTTATTTTTGCTCTTTTGTGCCATCTTTGCCAGGCTACTGAATATGAAGCATTAACTCAGAGATTTGATTTGCACTTATTGTTACTGTTTTGGAGAAAACTTTCTTGTGTTTATTAATACTCTGTAGCCTTTTTTTTGAGAACTATTTATCCATATCCTTTGATCTTTTATCCCCCTGGGGAGCTGCTTAGCCAGACTCACTAAATGGTGGTGACTAGTTATATACATTCAGTTGGGAGTCTTGTAACCATAGTAGCTGTCAATTTTTATAAACATCGCATATATTAATTAAATGGGATCTTATATGAGTTAAAATCTCTGTGTACCATATTCCCTTGACCCTTCCCAGGATTGGCACAAGATTTAGGGCCCATTGAAGGTTATGACTGAGCAGCTATATGATGCTGCTTTTGTAGGGGGATTGATGAGGAAAAGAGAAGAGGAGAATGAATTCTACATAGAAAGAAAAGAGAATATTGGGGTAAACGAAGTGAGATGGAGAATGAGACTGAAGAGGCTAGAGAATGAATGTGGCATGTGCATGAGAAGCAGTCTCAAGAATGGTGATGACAATGAGATATGCACAAAGGCTAGGGAGGGGCAGTGCATTGGCTTCCGACTACACCAATTCTTTCCTGAAAGAATGCACAATTGTACTCTCAATTGTTCTGCAGGTGATGGAGTGGTCATATATGACCACCTTCCTCATTCTTCCAAAGTCCTATCAGTTCTATCAGCTCATAGACATAGAAGAGAATTTATAGACCTTATAACTGATTCTTCAAATGGATGAGGAAACTGAGGCCCAGGAACATGGAATCATAGAAAATCTAGAGCATGAAGGAGCCTAGGTGCTATCTACTCCAACATCCTTTACAGATGATGAAATTGAGGCCAAATAAGGTTAAGTGCCTTGCTGAAGATAATACATGGACTAAGTGTCAGGGGTTCCTGCCTCTAGAGCTAGTATTCTTTCCACTGTACTATGTCTCTCCTCCTGCCATGTCCACTGCCACTATCATTATTTTTCAGGGTCCAAAGCAAATACATGCAATGTTGGATACTCTCTCCTCTTCTATCTATCCAGTTTACAGCTAAAATCTAGTGGAAGTGATGCAAAATAGCATCTCATTGGTATGCTACATGACATAGTCTCAGCACATGTGAGAAGATAAAAAGATAATTGAGTCTATTTTTTATTGATTGCCAAATGTCTTGGCATTTTCAATAAGCATAAATAAAACAGATTGATGGATTCTCCCATTCCTCATAAATTCCACTCGATTGGCTTATATTGTGGAGGAATTGTCCAAGTCTTAATATTATAAGAGAAGCTTAAAAAAGAAAGGCTACTTGGGAGGACTGGTGTGCTTTTATAATATTATGAAGATAGTAGATCCTTCTGGTTATCCTAACTAGTCATGGGTTGCTTGCCAACTTGTATTTTAAACCTGTAGTATAAATGCCTTATACCAGGGATAAGAACCTATGGCCTCAAAGCTACATGTGGCCTTCTAGATCCTTGGCTCAGGCTTTTTGACCAAGTCCAAGTTTTACAGAACAAATCTTTTTATTAAGAGTATTTGTTCTGTGAAGTTTAGACTCAGTCAAAGGACTGCATTTGAGGGCCTGGAGGACCACATGTGTCCTTGAAGCCATGGGTTCCCCACCCTTGCCATATATTATGATCAGTCATTTATTTCTGAGTGTTAACCTGTTGTCCTTCCAGGGGTCAAATGTCAAATATTTGACCTAAACTAGAACTAAAGAGGTAACTCTGAAAATTGCCCAGAGTTCTCCAGGGTCCATTGTGACCCAATGGAATAATACATTTTCCAAACAAGAAGGGAACATGGAGATCATCCTGTCCAATCTTCTCATTTTACCAAAGAAGAAATTAAGGCTGGAGAGCCCAGCAGAGGTAACTTGTCTAAGGTTTCATAGTGTTCCTTTTCTTGAAGTTCAGTGATTTTCTATTATATTTTCTATTGTTTCTATTATTATTATTTCTATTATTTAGGATGAATATCGCCACTGTTTGAGGATTTTGTGGATTCCTATGTAGCATCCATTGAACACAAATTCATATCTCTCCACTAAAGAATGTGAGTGAGTAAGAAAGTATGTATGTGTCAAAGGTCTTGGGAGAAAATAAGCCAAGTTTCCCTTATGACTTGGTAAAACTCCAGACAGGAGGTCTCTCTAAGTTGCCTTTTGGATTACCACTTTTGTTTTGGAATGTTGGTAGTGGGATCTGACACTTTCTTTCCCCCAGAAAAAGCAGTGCCAAGTGGAAGTGTGGTCACTATTTACCCAGTGTCTTAACTGAGTTCAACTTAATATACTTTCTCCTACAATCAAAGATATGGAACTGAAAGTGACATAAGAGGTCATTTAGTCTGACCTCTCATTCTATGGATGATGAAACTGAGGCTGAAATATATGAAGTGGCTTGCTTTGGGTCACACAGAGATTAAGTGTTAGAGCTGGGATTTAAATTTATTTCCCATGATGCCAAGTTCAGCATTCCAAATGTATTCAATTTTCTACTCTGCTCTTCTATTTCTGTGTGGGTGCTCCCTCTGGTGATGTTAACTGGAATATTTACAAGCCAAATAGGCAGCCCTTGTGAACTGTGGCACCACAATCATGAAGGCCACCCCTCTGCATACTGACCTTTCTGAAGCTAGTTAGGCTGGCTTTCAGACAACAGGGTCACAGAATTTTCAGAGCTTTTTTCAAGCCATTTAACCTACTATTGCTTGGCTTCTGGGGTTGCTGTCATTATTCTTGTTTGTCCTTGACTTTTTGAAGATCACCAATGACGTCATGGAGTGATGACTTGATTTCCATGTGAATTGGATTTAAGTGAGGCAGAGTTGTACAAAGACATCAGCCTCACTCTTTTCTAATCCTTGAAGTCTAGTGGCAAAATAAATATCAAGATGACTGGGAATGGCCCTGGATGCAGTGAATGACCTTGGTATCTTTGCTGTTCTGGCGTATACTCTTCAAGAACACAGGGTAACCTTCACACCACAAAGAAGCACCAATGGATGAATGAAGTGGAGGTATCATTATGCACCCATTGAAATTTGCCTTACTAAAATCTTAATTTAAGAGTCCTTCCTTCGCAGACTCACATAATTATACAGTCCCTGAACCATCTACTCACACTCAGAACCTTAAAGGAATCACAATGATAGCATAACCTGAGAGTGACTGTTCAGTCTCTGCCCAAATAAATCCAATGAGGACGAACCCATTATCTCCCCAGGTGCCTTCTTACACTTGTGTCTAACTCATTATTTGGAAGTTTTTCTTGGCATCCAGCCACGACTTACCTCTTTGCAACTTCTACCCATTGCTTCTAATCCAGCCTCCAGAATCAGAGACTGATACTCTAAACTGTTCTCCAGGAACACACAGCTAAAGAGAATGTAGCTCTCAAATATCAGCAGATAGGAGGCTAGAAACATATTTGATCCACCCCACCCATCTTCCAGTGTTGTGTGTATATTTAGTTTTTCATATCCATATAGACAGTTTGGAAAGAAAAAGAAAAGAATAAAGTCTTGTTTGCACACTGCTCAGAATGTTATCCAAGCTGATCAATCAGTAAAGTATGGAGATCCCTGGGTAGAACTTTACCAGGTGATGTGGGGGAGGGAGGTGCTTACACAAGCTTGTTGAATTGGATTTAGCTGCAGCAGATAGATAGCTGTCTTCACTGGCAATCTGCATTCCATTATGATTGGCAGTGTGCCTGTGAGCATTGCGGACTTCTCTTTGTTTTCTGAGACTCAGGGTAGCAGGGCCACTCCTCCAGAATGCAGGACCTCCTCTGTCTGGAGCTGAGGAACAATGAGCTGTTCAAAGGGCAAATGCCTCCCTTGGTATTTTATAGCAAACCAGAAATCCTGCCTTTCTGAGGTGCCATTTCTTCTCCATGCATGCTAAAGTGCCCCACATCCAAATGCACTGCAATTCAGATCTCCACTCTCCTGTTTCCACGTATGTGGTCAAACATCTGCAGTGGCACAAAGACTTAGGGACCTGGGAATGTCCTGTCTCACCCTCCTCCAACCCCTTCCCTCAGTTTCACCAGGTGAGATTTGAAATTCCACTTAATTCTTCTTTCCTTTAGAAGATTAAGGCTGTTATCCTTGTTAAAGTGGCCGGAATCCCTGGGACAGCTCGCGTTTTAAGCTACTTACAGTCAGTTTTACCAGTGAGAATGGAGAATTGAGGAGTTTTCTTGATGGATTATGGGGGGGCGGGGCAAAGAGGAAGAAAGATACGTTTATGTGAATTAGTGGTGCAACTGACCACTATTTATTAAAGTAAGGGTTTGTAAGTCCCCAAAGTATTCCCACTTCCTGGAAGCTTTAAAATAGTCTGAATAACTGAGTGTTATAGCAAAGGGGGCATCTTGTGGCTAATGTTCTGATGTAGAGGAATTGGAAGAATTACTGGGAAACTGACATGTTTACTGCCCACATTGTCTAGTCATCGAGTCAAGAGCTCTAAGTCAGATCCTGCTCCATTCACTTATATTGATGGGCACCAAAGTGATTTTCAAAGATGCAGGGATGACAGTGTCACACCTCTGCTCAATAAGCTCCAAACTCCAATGGCTCCTTATTGTCACCAACATTGCATGGAAACTCTTTGTTTGGTTCAGCACATAAAGGCCTGTCCAACCTCACGTATCAGATTATTCTGGACTCTCTTTGTCTCTTCCTCCACTTTCCTCACTCCACAATTTTGCCGAACTGACCATGTTGTTACTCCTCACATTTAACCTTTTATTTCCTGTCTCTGTATGTTCACACTATTTTTTTCTTCCTGGAATATACTCTCTCATCAGCTCTGTCTTTTAGTATTCCTTGTTTTATTCAAGATTCAGCCTCATTGACTTTTCTGGATCTTAGCGACCCATCTAAGTGATGTAGGAGATAGAGCAAAGGGCCTGGAATCAGGAAGACCTGAGTTCAAATTCAGCTTCAGATGCTTATGAGTTATGTGAACCTGGGCAAGTCACAACCTTTGTCTGCCTTAGTTTCCTCAACTAAAATGGAGATCATAATAATACCCACTTTACAGGGCTTTTGTGAAAATCAAGTGTTTAACACAGTGTCTGGAATATAGGTGGTGTTTAATAAATGCCTATTCACTATTTACTTCCCTCTTTTCCTCTCACCAGCTACTAATACCTCCTATCCTCCAATTAACTAGCAATCAAATAATATAAGTATTATTATAAATTATAAACATTATTATATTATAATATAAACATTATAACATAACACAACACAACATAATGCAACCTAACGCAATATAACAACATAACATAAAATAACATAGCATAACATAACACAACATAACACAACCTAATGCAACATAACACAGCATAACACAACACAACACAAGATAGTGTAATATGAACATTATACATGCCAGCAGCTATGTGATATGGCAAATACAACACTGGACCTGGAGTCTTTAAGGCTTGCGTATAAATCTCTTAACCTGTTTGCATCAGTTTCCTTATCTGTGAAAAAGAGATAATAGTAGCACTTGTCTCCCAAGGTTATTGAGAGCATAAAATGAGATAATATTTTTAAAGGGCTTTACAAATCTTAAAACACCTTATAAATGCTAGTGACTCGTGATTGTGTTGTATATATTTTGTACACACTTAAAATGTACATTTTTGTCTCCCCCAAAAAACACCTTGAAGGCAAGGTCTGTTTCTCTTTTCTCTTTTGTCATTCTCTCCCCAACTCCTACAACACTGCTTAGAACATAGTAGGTACTTTGTATATACTGTTGAAAAATCCGACAGTGAGACTTTAGGCATGTCATGTAACAATTTCAGGTCTTAGCTCCCTTATCTCTTCAATACCTCAGATCTGAGACACTTCTCTCAAGTGAAGGCCTAGCTTGGCATAGACCCACTGTCCTGCTGTTTGCTGTGGTTGGCTAGGTTTCAGTGACATAAGGCCTCCAGTGAGGTAACCAGGCTCTTTAGTCCCCTGCCTGACAGCAGCCAGGTGCTATCTGTGGTGCTGAAGCAACCAGGGAAAGGGGCCCCACTGTCCCTTGAAAGTATCTTGAAAGAAAATCTCACATTTGCAGCACATAAAGAAACATTGGGTCCACCTCACAGATGTGTTTCTTCAGAGTGATAATGCCACCCATTCAGTAACCCCATATATTGATTATTGTGGAGTCCCAATAAGGAGTACAAAGATTTGACCCACATCATGGCATTGACTAATTTTCTCAGTACCAAAGAGAATGAGTTCTCAAAGAATTGAACTTTCACTATTCCTGGCCCTTTTCCAGATAGAGATATATACTACCTCACCTCTGTTTCAACTGTAATTATCATGCTTCTTTGAAAAGACTTATACGCCTCCAATGTCCTTGGGAAAAAACAAAACAAACAAACAAAAAAAAACATGCTTCCCTAGAGGGATCCACTTGCCTACAGGTTTATGTGTTATTTAAAGGGAATTTCGATGTAGTTTTTAATTAGGGTTAAGTTGCCTGGAATCAAGAGCAAAGGACAAGACTTTCCTCCATGACACACAGTTTCCAGGCCTATGCATGATTCTAACATTGAGGTCAAACACACCACCACCTGTGGTATCATGAGAGATCATGAAAAGTTGGTTTAAGTAGATGCTGAACTTGTAACACTATTATTGGAGGAGTCACAGGACATTCCAATGAAAATTATATAAATGGAGCTAATGACAATAGCAGGGAGACTTGGAATAGGATTAGTAGTGACTGGTAGAGTGGCAGATAATTTAGGAGGGTAGAGAAACACAGATTTTGTTTCTCAGGTTGTGGTAACTCATTAGCCTCCACTATGACTAAAGAGCTGCTAGTTCCCTTTATTAATAAGTGGTTTTCTAGTCACTATAAATTATCCAATGGCAGCCAATGTGTCCAAAAGATGGCCCTGAAAAGTAGAAGCCAAGAAACTGACATCAGAGAACAGCCTAATGCCCAGAGAGCCAGTGAGGATGCCCAGTATAGAGAGTGGGTTTCCAAAAGTGAGCAAGACAGGACTTAAAGCGAAACAATATATTCAGAAAAAGATGAATCAAGCACAGAACTGTAAAGTGCTTTATTATTATTATTAAATTTGTTTTTTAAATTTAATTAACTTAAATTTATTATTATTATTAAAACACTGTATATATGCTAGTGACAAGTGATTGTTCTATATTTTTACATATTAAAAATTTACATTTCATTTTGTTGATATTATTTATAAGATGTTTTAAGGTTTGTAAAGACCTATTATAATAATTAGTAAAGTATTTTTACTTTACTACTAAGAGGGTACATCCAGAGGAGAGTAGTATAATGGCATCACCAGAAGTCACTGGAAGCTCTGTCTATTAGAAAACAAGAGTTACCAAGGTCATATCCATCCTGATCACACATGTCCATGACATGTGTGCCCAGGTCATATGGGTTGTCTATGTGTGTGCCTTCTACGAAAATTATTTAGTACTGTGTTCTGTATGAGTGCCCGCTTGGCCCTACTGTTGGTGAGGTAATGTTGGGGATGAGGTTCTCATTGCTTTACATATGATGTTTCATTAAATGCAATTTGAAGGAAGAAAACAAGCATTATTTAAGCATTTACCTTATATGGAAGTGCATTGTAAATATTATCTCATTTGACCCCTACTACATTCCAAGGTGATGTGTGCTATTATTTTACAGTTAAAGACATTGAGGCAGGCAAGGCTTCGTGACTTACCCAGACTCACACAGCTAGCATGTGTTTGAGGCTAGATTTGAAATCGGGTTTTCCTCATTCCAGGACCAATGCTTTATCCACTGCCTCTTAGCTGTCTCTAATTTGTTTGATTTAAGATACCCTCTATCTCTCTTATAAATACATTATAGGAGGGTTATTAAATTATGATTTTTAGAGAAGTATTGACACGCAGTGTTTCTTGAATTTGGAGTAGGTTTTTTTTTCTGGGGGTACCTTGTGAAAAGGTTTATAGTGGGGGACACTCAAAGTACATCCTTCCTCCAGAACGGCCTCTTGGTAGACACCTTGATTAAACATTTCTTTTTGTTTAAATTCATCTAATGTGTTCCATTACACATTACTATACAGTGGAAAAACTTTAGGGGACTCAGTTCAAATCCTGGCTCTTTTGATTACTACTTGTGTGACACTGATCATCCATTTAAGTCTCTGGGCTTCGGTTTCTTCATCTATAAAATGAGAGGCTTATATTCGCCAATCTCTATGATCCATTCCAGTTTGAAATCTATGATTTTGTGTCTAAGTGTTTACCATGCCAGTTCTCAAGGAGATTCTGTCATCATCTGTCTGAACATGGGCAAATTAAGTCAGTACTCTAGGGCTCATTTTCCTTTCCTACAAAAAAAGATGCAATTGAACTAATGATCTCTAGAGCCCCATTCAACTCCAACATCCTGTGATTATTTTGAAATATAATGTTCTTTAAGTTTGAAATGCTTAACTATTTTAATAAAGAATTATGTTTTCCACTCATAAAAATACTTTAGGAGCAAGGTATGCCAGTAAATCTAAATTAACCACACTTGGGGCTTATATCTGGCTCTTTGGGCTACCATAATGAAGGCACTAGTCATCTCCTGGTGGAAACTTCTGAAGTTGTAATCATAGTACATTGATACATGGATGAGTTCATGATCTCTTTGATCAGCATGTTCCCTCAACTGATACAGATCACAAGTGGCCCGCAGGAATCACACAGAACTGATCTTGTGTGATTCTTGCCCATGTCCTCTCATAGATATTTCACTCAGGATCCACTAAACATTCCAGATCTCTGCTTCTATATTTCTTGAAATTCCATGGATAACAATGGCCTATGATGTCTATCACTTATCTCTTGTTCTTTCAATAGGACAACCTCAACATCCTTAATGGTCATATATGTAGAAAACTCCTTGTTTATGCTGTTTCTCTCATGTTATATTTGATTAGTGGTGTGTTTTCCCTAGCCTAACCATCATGAACCTTTAAATTGCCCTTTGGATAACCTTCATCTTTGGTTTATTGAACTGTAGTATTCATGACTCATAGGTATGAAATATAATTGGAATAGTATTAAAAATATGTGCCTTAGTCAGATATGAAGTTGGAGGTTCTGAAAAAAAGAACATGATAGGCAAGTTACCCAGCCTTCCCAGGCATTAGTTTCTTCATTTGAATAATGAGTAGGAGATGGAACTAGTTTGTTTTCTATCTCTTTTTTTTTAAATTTTATTTTAGTTTGCATCATTCATTTCCACAAGGTTTTGAGTTACATATTTTCTCCCCATCTTTCCCCTACTCATCACCCCAAAACAGCCATCCCGGTGTAACCTCCCTCCCCCAGTCTATTCTCTCCTATGTCTTCCCCCCTCACCCCTCCAACTTTTTGGTA
>CM053585.1:14957161-14976815 GCA_028646515.1 Pseudochirops corinnae
TTGGTTTTGAAAATCCTTCTTCAGCTCATCTCTAGCTTTAAGGCATTCTTCATATTTATTGGAGGCCCCTGGTGGGGGTGCTCTGGCTGCACTCTCCTCCTCCCTCTCTTTGCCATGATCCTTCTTTTCCCCAAAGAAGGAATCTAGGGTTTGGGTGCTATTCTTACTTTGCTTCTTATGCTTATTCTTACTCATGGTTGGTCAGTCCGTGATTTTTTTTTTAATCTCTATGGGGCTCTACTTCTAGAAGGGAAAGCTCTGTCCCAAATTGCTGGGGTCCTCCCGGCTGCCGTATCTCTCAGGAAGGTGCTGGGTCCCTTCCTACTTACTTCTGGCTCACTGGATAATGAAGACTCCAGAAACGAAAGCCCAAGACCGTGATCTGGATCCAGGCCGCTCAACATGAGAGCAATGGCCTCTGGACAATCGCTTAGTCCCCCTGCTGTCTGCAGGCCACAGGCATGGAAGCTGCAATGCAGAGGTGGGTGCAAAACCTCTGCCTTTCACTTTCCCACCCTGGAGGCATCTTCTGGAAGCTTTTCTCTCCCAATTTCCCAAACTCCACTGACCTAGTTCTGAATGCTGCTCGCAGCTGCTGCTAATCCGCTCACCAGAGAGGCTCCTCTGCTCCTCTCATCCAGTCGCCCCCGGGGCATAGCCGCGGCTTCAGGCCAGGCTGGTTTCGGTTTGCAGTGCTGATATGGTTCCTCGTAGCCGAGCTGACTTTAGTGGAAGGTATATTTGTGTGCATTTTGGACTTCTAGGATTAGTTTAGACTCATATTTTATGGGTATTTTGGGGTGGCTATGTGAGAGCTGCGATATGTTTCTGCTGCTATGCTGCCATCTTGGCTCCGCCCCTGTTTTCTATCTCTTTATCTCTGAACCTATGAACTCAGAAAGGCAATTCAGTTTGCTCCTTCATCCTATTCACTTATGTAACCTCATTGATAATATCCAATATCTCACCAAGATGCATTTACCAGTAGAACTACTTTATGTGTTTCAATCAAACTGCATATTATGGTCTAGACAACAGGTGGTCTTCATTGACATGGTTCATTCAATGTGGACAGTAAAGTCTAATTCCTTTCAATACTTATAGATTTCATTTAACAGAATCTGCAATATTTAGGTGCTTAATGCTATTAACAGAATGCCCTGAATTGGAAGATATGTATGCATTTATGTATAAAACAGATATATACATATGTGTATATATGTCCATATACATGTATATATATATATTTCTAAATAAGTGTTCAATGTATAATATACATGGAACATGTGTTCAGAAATATATACAAGCATTCCATGTATAATATATATGGAATATACAATATATACATATATATGTAATTTATATTTCAACCTATCTCTCTGCTGATCCACCTCTATCTGAGAGTGTGTGTATGTGTGTATGTGTGTGTGTGTATGTCCCTAACCTACCTATAATGAACCTTTATCTTCCCCTTTGAATAAGCTTTATCTTTAATTCATTCAACTATAGTAATTATGACTCATAGCCAACACATACACATGTAAGTATATATTTAGACCCTGAACTCAACAATCTCAGTGATGATAGCAATCTCCTTTGGAAAGCTCATGTCTTCCTGTTTTGTGCTTCACTTGCTATTATTCTTCAAAGTGTTGCCTGGATATTAATTAGCACTAATTAATGCCAAGCAAATAAAATGCTTCAAAGGATCCAAAGAACCTCTTGATTTTTGAATACATGCTGATGATAATAATACCATAGAGACAGAGGGAAGAGGCCTGTCATGAACCCCATCCAAAAGATGTCCTCTACGCCATCAGTCTCAAACTCAAGTTTCATGGTTGTTTTAAAGATCATATTCATCTATATTTCTAATAGTATTTTCTGACCATCAGTTACTGCAATAATGTTCATTTTGGGTATACATTTAGGGAGGACATTGAGAAGCTAAAATAGGTCCAAAAGAGAATACCTGTGATGGTGAAAGAATGAAACAATGACAAATGAGACTGATTGATGGAATGAACTAAAGATATTAGCCTGGGGAAGAGAAATCTTAGAAGGGAGATAAGCTCTGCCTTTAAATATCAGAAAGGTTGTCATGTAGAAGAGGAATTAGGTACAGGGAGGCAGGTTATAGCTCAGTATAAGGAAAAACTTACACATGAGAGATGTCATAAAATAAGATGAATTTCCTTTGGAAGGTGTGAGATTCATGCCGCCAAGTAGGAGAATTGCCTTATATTAACAACTAACAAAGGTACGTTTATATGGCACTGTGAATCTCTATTACACACATTTGATTTTTAAATGTATATTTTACATTGAATGTATGTGTCATACATATCTGTATTACTCATATGTATCCCTTTCTGAACTTCTTACTCTATTGTTTTTAATTTTGAAATGTTTCATTGCTATTATTTTCTTTATTTTCCTTTATTTTCTTTTTATATTTCTTTATTTTCTTCTTAGGGGAGGATGTAACTATCCCTTTTTCTGCTTCTCCCAGTCTTCATGAAAAATAAAAGTCCTCCTCTGTATCAAATGAGCATAGTCACGTAAGACAAATCCATGTGTCGTCCACATTTGAAAATGTGTGTCTCATTCAGCAACTATAGTCCATGGGTGCATTGCCAAGAGGTGAGGCCAATATATGTATTAAGTATTATTTTGTAAAATTTCCTGGTAGTATAATGGCTGGAGAGTTGACCTAATAATCAAGACCACCTGGGATCAAAGTCCATTGTCGACACATAATTGTTCTGTGTTCTGGAACAAGTACCTTAACCTCTGAATGTTCTACACCAGTGTTTTTCAACCTTCCTAATGCCTCGACCCTTTAATACAGTTCCTCATGTATTTATGGTCCCCTGACCATAAAATTATTTTCGTTGCTACGTCATAATTGTAATTTTGCTACTGTTATGAATCTATCTGATATGCAGGATGTATTTTCATTGTTACAAATTGAACATAACCCTCAGGTTGAGAACTGCTGTTCTAGACCAAAGATGTCAGAAACGTAGACATTTGTGGTTGGCAAAACTTCTGGGAGCAGCTGGACCCACATTCCCAGATTGGGAAATACTTGACAAAATAAATAAAAATACAATGGAACATATATAATGCTAATATGTGGTTTTCTAAGTCAATATGAAGTCCATTGAGACCTTTATGTATGGTTTAGTAACCCCTGTTTCTTTCTGAGTTGATATTACTGTTCTTGGTAAATCTAAGTCTCCAAGGTGCAAAGGAGGTGACAACCTTTGGTGAGAGAGTTTCTCCCCAGAAATTCCCTAAACCAGTGAAATTATACATCTGAACCCTCTTCACATAATTGGAAAATGTAATCTCCTTAAAGGGGGGAGCTACTATATCTGGGACCTAGTACAACGTCTATTAGTGTCTTTTTGAATTCTAGATTGTAGCATGGCTTAGAGTCAGTATCAAGTCTAACTTTTGCTAGGTTTTTGACCCTGGGAAAGTCACTTAATTTCCATATGCAATCTCTCACATCATCCCAAGACCTATTTACTAAGTCATAGATGGTCTTTGTAGGTATTGGAAATTCCAATGATGGAAGTCCTTTGTGTGAAAAGGTCACACAGATCCACCACATAGTCATGTATGTTTCTCTTACTTCTCTTATAGTGTAGTTGTAAGTGGGAGCAGTAAGGCTATTCTTGATCACTTGATTTTCTCTCAGTTCATTTGATGAAATGATGGAATTTAAGCAAGTGTCCAATAGAGAAAGGAGGAGGAGGAGCATAAAGTTGATTGTACTGGGACTTTCCAGGGTGAAGGGTGTAATTTTTCGAGACCATGTGTGTTCCATATGTATGAGCCTTCCTATTAGTGAACTCTCCATGTGTACCACTCTGATCACTAATGCTTTTTGTAATTGTGGGGAAATTTGTCCCTGGCTTATAAGGGGTATTTGTCTGTTTGTTTTCAGTATTGTTCTTACTAAGCAACTATGGTACATGACTTCTTCAAGGTATTTAGACACTGCAGTGGTTAGAGAGCCTGATCTGGAATCAGGAAAGCCTGGGTTCAAATCTTATCTTCATTACTTACTACATGTGGGATCTTGGGCAAGTCACTGTTTCACTATCTACCTCAATTTCCTCATCTGTAATACGAGGATAATCATAGCACCTACTTGCTAGTGTTGCTTTGGACACCAAATGAGATAACAAATATAGAGCACTTTAGAAATTTTAATCTGCTTTAGAAATGTTCTCTATTATTCATATGACTAAATTGAGCTAATTATGTCAGCCAGCTGAATTTTGAAGGCAAATAAAGAAGTGGGACTCCTAAGCTATGCTTTTAGAGGTACAGGCCCATGAAGTGCCTTGAACCTGGGATACTTATGTTTCCTAGAGGACACAATACATAAGAATTGGAGGCACGGCCCCTTATATGGGGTCACTACACTCTATTAGTTTGTTAATCCCATAAGAAAAATGGTGCTGCCTTATCTTAAATTTTCTACTATAGATCCAGATTGTTTAGTATAGTCTAGTATATAGTATAGTATAGTCTAGTATAGATCCAGATTGTTCAAAGGTGGAGGAAGAGGAAGAGACAAAGACAAAGGACTGAATTGATTAGAGCTTTATGTAGATGCTGTCTCACTCAAGATGCAAAGTGAAGACAGCTTGAGCCTGGTGACTCAAACACACCCTCTGGAGAAGGAGGCTACAGAGGGCTGATACACAGGAAGCAATGCTTCTCCCCTCCCAGTGTTCTTCATGCAACCACACTGCATTCTACCTACCTTCAGACTCCCTATTCATCTCTCTGCAGCATTCCTGAGATAATGTCTTTCTGTACTAAAGAGATTCTTCCATGACTCACTCAAATACCACTCAATGGGGAAAAATATATAAATTTGCTTATTTTTATCCTTCCTAAAACTGTCATATTTCTTTTGAAAAAGTAAGACTCTCAGGGAAGAAATTACAAACAGTACTTGTGGATAAAGTGGGTAAAGATTACTCAAGGTGATTCACAAGAGAAGAGCTGGCAGAGAAAATCCCAAGGCAGAGTTAATCTGCCCTCCATACAAAGAAAGCAAAAAAGTATTCAAAGGGCACTTGGCATTCCTGCCACCCCCTGAAACATCCATAGTTAGCTGTAGACTAAAAAAGGGAAGAGGAGAGGCCTCCCATTGTCGAATTCTAGATTTTCTGGCAGAAGAGCTCTCAGTCGAGATTCCTTCAGTGCTAATCGTACAACCAAGAAATAGAGGATGACCTACATCCATGACATTCATTCATTATTTCATTGAACAGATAATAAGTGCCTATCATGGGCAGAATAATTGGGGTTAAGTGACTTGCCTGAGGTCACCCGGCTAGTAAGTGTTAAGTGTCTGAATTCAGATTTGAACTCAGGTCCTCCTGATTCCAGGACCAGTGCTCTATTCACTGTGGCACCTAGCCTCTCCAATGTAGAAATAATTTTAATGTTCAGTTTAAAAAAAAAAATCAGTTCCAAATTCTCTCTCTTCCTCCCCTTCCTGACCCTACTGAGAAGTCAGTAATTTGATATAGATTATGCACGTGAAGCCATGCAAAACATAATACCCTGTTACTCTTGTTGTGAAAGAAAATGCAGATTAAAAAAAAAAAACACAAAAAGAAAATAAAGAAAAAAATATACTTTGATTTGCATTCAGACTTAATCAATTCTTTTTCTGTAGATGGGTTGCATTTTTCTTCATAAGTCCTTCAGAATTGTCTTGGATCATTCTATTGCTCACAATAGCTGTCATTCGCAGTTGAGAAACATATGGTTTTGTGGTTACTATATACAATGGTTCTATTCATTTCAATCTGCATCAGTTCATGTAAGTCTTTTCAGGTTTCTGAGAGCATCTTTCTCATCATTTCTTACAGAACAATAGCATTCCGTCAAAATTATATGCAACTTTTTCAGTTATTCCCCAATTGATGGTCATCCCATCAATTTCCAGTTCTTTGCCATCACAAAAAAGGCTGCTATAAATATTTTTGTACGTATAAATCCTTTCCCCCTTTTTTAAAAAAAAAATCTCTTTTGCATTATAAAACTAGTTGTAGTATTGCTAGGTCAAAGGATATGCATAGTTTTATAGATCTTTGGGCATAGTTCTAAACAGCTCTACAGAATACTTAAGAGGTCATTATACAAGTTCACCAACAATGCATTAGTGTTTTAATTTTTTTAATGTCCCCTCCAACATTTTTCACTTTCTTATTCTGTCACAATAGCCAATTTGATTGGTGTGGGATGGTATAGCAGAGTTGTTCTGATTTGCATTTCTACAATTAATACTGATTTAGAACATTTTTATATGACTATAGTTTTGATTATTTCATCTGAAAACTTCCTATTTGTATCCTTTGATTGAATATCAATTGAGGAATGGCTCCTTATTTTTATAAATTTGACATAATTTTCTATATTTGAGAAATGAGATCTTTATTAGAAAAGATGCTGTAATTTTTAAAAGTTACAATTATTATATATTTCCTTCCATCCCATTTTCCACCTGTTTATCCTAATCTCTCTCCTTTTACCCAGTCCATTCTCACTTCTGAATTTAATGTCTCTCCATCTACCCTCCCTTCTATCAGTCCCACCCCTTTTCTCTTAGTGCCCCCCCCACTTATTTTCCTGTACAGTAAGACAGATTACTATACCCAACTGAGTGTCTATATTATTCCCTTTTTGAGCTAATTCCAATGGGTTCATGCCCTACTCCCACTTTTCCCATCTTCCCCCTACTGTGAAAGCTTTTCAAGCTTCTTTTATTAGACAAGTTACCTCATTCTATCTCTCTCTTTCCTCTTCTTCCAGTGCACTTCCATTTCTTACCCTTAATTTTATTTTTTTTAATCATCAAAACCAACTCACACCTGTACTTCCTCTCTCTATATACTCCATCTCACTACCTTAATAATGAGAAAGTTTTTAGGAGTTACAAGGATCATTTTCCTGTTTAAAAATTTTTGTTTTAATTTATGGAATAAAACAAACACATTCATACCATAATACAATGAAAAAGATGATTGCACACAAACCTCCAAATATATGCACAACTTGCTATCCCTTTCAAATATACAACAAAATTATTATGTAAATTCCTTTTTTTTTCCTACTCCCTACCCTTTCCTCCAGCCTAGAGATGGCTGCCATTAGACACAAATTATTATACCTGTATCAAATTATTCTATACAGATTTCTATTTATCAGTTCTTTCTCTGGATGCAGATGTTATCTTTATTCATATGTCTCTTATTGTTAATTTGGGTATTTATAATATTTAAAATAACTTCTTTGCTCAAAGGTGTTCTTAAAACCATAATGCTGTTACTGTATACCAGCAGTCCTCAACCTGTGGGTTGGCAGCCCCTTTGGGGGTCGAACGATCCTTTCACAGGGGTCACAGGGGTCACCTAAAACCATTGGAAAACACATATTTCCGATGGTCTTAGGAACAGAGACTCCTCTATCTGTCTCCAGGCGGGTCTGCCCACATGCAGATACACCAATATATGAAAATTAAAGGGTCATGGCATTAGGAAGGTTGAGAACCAGAGCTGTATACAATGTTCTCTTGATTCTGTCCATTTTGATCTTCGTTATTTCATGTAATTTTTTTTTCCATATTTTTCTAAAATCATTAAGCTCCTAGTTTCTCATAGCAGAGTAGCATTATGTCACAATCATATAACGCAATTTGTTCAGTCATTCCCCAGTTGATGGGCATTCCTGTAATTTCCAGTTTTTTGCCATCACAAAGCTGCTGGAAACATTTTAGAACATACAAATTCTTTTCCTTTTCCTCTGATTATCTTCAGACATAGACCAAATAGTGGTTCTACTGGGTCAAAGCATATAGGTATTTTAATATCTCTTTGGGCAGAATTCCATATTACTCTTCAAAATGGTTAGCTCAGTTTACAGTTCCACCAAAAGTGAATTAGTGTCCCAATTTTTCCACATCCCCTCCAACATTTGTTACTTTTCTTGTCTATTATTGTAACAAATCTTGTAGGTTTAAAATATTTCAAGATTGTTTTAATTTGCATTTCTCTAGTGAATAGAGCAATGGTTTATCTGATTGTAAATTATTTTGATTGTTTCATTGGAAAACTGCCTGTTTATATCCTTTGGCTATCAATTGGGGAATGAGTCATTTTCTTGTAGATTTGACAAAGTTCTTCATAGATTTTAGGTATGAGGCTTTTATTTGATAACCTTTCTATAATTTTCACCAAATTTTCTTTCTTTCTGATCTGGGCTACGTTGGTTTTACTCGTACAAAACCCTTCAAATTTGGATGGGATTGAAACTGTCCATTTTAAACCTGACTTTGCTTTCTGTCTGTGGTTTATTGATAAATTGTTTACCTAACCATAAATTTCATAAGTAATATGTTCCGTGTCCTAATTTACTTGTAAAATCTCTCTTTATATATAGGTCCTGTATCCATTTTTTACCTTATTTTGGTAAATGATGTAAGATATTGATCTATGCCTAATTTATGATGTACTGCTTGCTAGTTTTCCCAACAATTTTTACCAAATAATGAATTCTTATCCTAAAATTTTAAGTCTTTACCCTTGTCAAATACAAGATTCTTGTTTATTTGCTGCTGTAAATTGTATGTCCTACAGTATTTCAGTGATCTTTCTATTTTTTCCCCAGTACCAAATAGTACTGATAATGACTGCTTTTTAATATGGTTTAAGATCTGTTACTGCTAAACTTCCTTCCTTTAAACTATTTCCCCATTATTTCCTTTGATGTTTTTGACTTTTTTTTCCAAATAAAATTTATTATTTTTTTCTACTTCACATTCATATTATTTGTGAATTTCTCTAATTTTAACTCATTACCATTCTCAACCTCTCTTTTTACCCCATCCCTGTTACCTTACCTTTTCCCCTTACCCCCCTATTCTTATTTTAGCCATTCCTCTAAAAGCCCCTCCCTTATCTATTCACCACAGCTTCCTATTCTTAACTGATATACCTTTCAAAAATTCCCTCCCCCATCCTATCCTCCAGTTTTCTCATTTTTCTAGAAGTTCAGAAGTCTTCTAAACCTCTTCAGAGCCCTCCACCCCACCTGTTCCCTCTATATTAGTTCTTCCTTTCACGTTTGATTTTCATGAGTTAATTTCTCCCTTTTACTTTTTCCTACCTAATTTTTGATTTTAATAGAATCCCCTCATTATACACAACTCAGCCCCAACTTTCCTTTCAAACTACCTTAGGACTGATAGCAGTTTTAACAATATTATTACTGCTACTAATAACTAATTCTTATTAATATTAATGACATTTTCATATATCATAAGTAAACAGTTTGACCTTAATTGTTGCATTACAATTAGCCTTTAACAATTTCCATATATTTCTTCTGGATCTTTTAAATCAAATTTCCCATTGAGTTCTTACCTTTTGGTTGCAGATACCTGAAAGTCTTTCAGTTAATCACATGTTTATTATTTTTTCACTCAGAATTATATTCAACTTTGCTGGACAAGTTATTTTTTGGATGCAATCCCAGCTCCTTTCCTCTTTGAAATGTGATGTTCCAGGATCTGTGGTCTTTTAGTGTATAACCTACCAGATCTCATGAAATCCTGATTGTTTTTCTGTGGTATTTATTTATTTTCTCATTGTTTGCAAAATTTTCTCTGTAACCTAGAAATTTTATAACTTGGCTATGGCATTCTTGTTAATTTTCTTCCTAGGATCTCTTTCAGGTGAATCCCTTATGATTTATCATTCCTGTTTACCTTTTCATGCTTCTCTTGAGTCTTGTATTTCAAAGTCAAATTTTGTATTCAGCTCTGGTCTTTTCATCAGGTATGCTTAAAAGTCCTCTATTCATTAAATATCCATTTTCCCCAAAGGATTGTGTTCACTTTTGCTGGATAAGTGATTCTTGGTTGTAATCCTAGCTCTTTTGCCCTCTGGAATATCATATTCCAAGCCCTCTGGTCCTTTAATGTAGAAATTGCTAAATCTTGTGTTACTCTGATGACAATCCTACTATATATATAGTGCTTATTGGAGGGGGCACAGTGATTGGGGTTAAGTGTCTTGCCTAAGATCATGTGGTTAGTAAGTGTTAAATGTCTGAGGCTGGATTTGAACTCAAGTACTCCTGACCCCGGGGCTCATGCTTTATTCACTGCACCACCTATGTGCCCCCATGCTACAATATTTGAGTTGTTTCTTTTTGGCTGCTTGCAATATTTTCTTCTTGAGCTGAGAGGTCTGGAATTTGACTATAATATTCTTGGGGACTTAAATTTTGGGATCTCTTTCAGGAGGTAATCAATGGATTCTTTCACTTTCTATATTTCTCTCTGGTTTGAGAACAACAAGACAGCTTTCCTTGATAATTTCCTGAAAGATTATGTCCTGTTTTTTTTTTTTTTTAGTCTTTGCTTTCAGGTAGTCTGATAATTCTGAAATTATCTCTCCGGGATCTATTTTCCAGGTCAGTTGTTTTTCTAATGAGACATTTCACATTTTCTTTCATTTTTTGATTATTTTAATTTTATTCTATTGTTTCTTGATGTTTCATAAAGCCATTAGCTTTCACTCACTCAATTCTAGTTCCCAAGGCATTGTTTTCTTCAGCTAACTTTTGTATCTCCTTTCCATTTGGCCAATTCTGCTTTTCAGGGCATTCTTTTGTTTGGATTTTTGGCCTTCTTTTTCTACTTCACCTATTCTGTTTTTTAAGGTGTCATTTTCTTCAGTATTTTTTTATGACTTCTTGTATCACTCTCATTTCTCTTCCCAAGTTTTCCTATATTTCTTTTATTTGATTTTAAAAATCCCTTTTGAGCTCTTCCATGGTCTGAGACCAATTCACATTCACATTTTGAGGCTTTGGATGCAGCAGTTTTGATTTTGTTGTCTTCTTCTAAGTTGATGTTTTGATCTTCCCTGCTGCCATGGTACCTTTCTATACTCAGGATCTTTTTTCTGCTTTTTGCTCATTTTTTGTTTATTTTTCTTGACTTTTAACTCTATGGTATTGTGCAATTGTGTTTAGAGATAATTCTGGGGTCCTTTCAGTTTTTTGTTCTCCCAAGGTGTGTTTATTCCTCTCCTTGTCTGCATGCTGGTCTGTGAGAAACTGCAAGTACTCTTTTCTGCCTGGAACAGTGACCAGTTACCAGTTTCCAGTTCCCTTGCAGCTGCAAGTTCTAGTGTGCTAATGCTCCTCCTCACCATGGAACTGAGACCCAGGACTGTGACCCAGATCCAAGTATGGACATTTCAACAGAGTCCTGATCCTGGTGCCAGGAAAGTGACTCCTCTAGCCTCCTCACCCCCTACCACCTGTGCTTTACCATCCATGGGTTGAGAGGTCTGGAAACTACCGCTGTTGCCACTGATGCAATCATGCTCAAGGCCTGCTCCTGGTTTTCTGGGTCATGCCTTCCACTGGCCTATGTTCCACTTTCACCTCAGTTCAATAGACTTTTCCTGCCAACATACTAAGTTGTCTTGGGCTAGGAAAAAAAAAAAATCACCCCATCCCTTTGTAGATTCTGCCACTCTATAATTTGTTTGGAGGCACTATTTTAAAGGTGTTTGGAGAGATCTCACATGAGTCTTTACCTTCTTTACATCATCTTGGCTTAGCCACCCCCCTGCCACCATCCCCATATAGATAAGTCTTACAGATGAAAAGGACAAGAGGGCAAGAGATAGCTGACACAAAGAACTAGAGTCAAAACAAGGAAGTACAGAGAGTTCTGAAAGGGCTGATAGTAAAAGGGCATAACCAGGGTCTAAGGCAGGGGTTGTTAAAAAGGGCAAATTTAGACTGGATGTCAGGAGAAAGTCTCATCAACAAATAAAGCTGTGCAAAAGAAGGATGGGATGCAGTGGGTTTACTGGAGGCCTTCAAGGAAAGGTCAAATGATGATGTGTCAAATACAGACATGTATAGAGCATGAGTCAGCTGGGCACACATGTGGTGTCACCATCTTCAGTGGGAGTTAATTTTGCCTTTCCCTATAAAGGAAAGGAGATGTAACAATGGCAACACTTCCCCTAGTGTATAACTGAATACCTGGACATACTTGATCCATAGTCTCTGTATGCCTGGGATCAGTTATGCTATGGATTAGATACTTCAATGGGTATAGTTTGGGGTGTATCACTATCATGGCCCCTTCCAACATTGAAATTCTCTGTTTCCAGAATGACTTTCAGTCATCTTAATATTCTCTCTCTGGTGAAAACATGAAGAAAGATATAGCTTCCATTATCTATAATCAGAGCCAGTCTTTTCTGGATTCTTTTGAAAAGGGCAGCTCCTTGTCTTGGAGATAACATTCTTATCTTGTCTTTGCCTTATTTTATATCTATAAGGTTTTTATTTTTTAACATTTTTGGGGCCATGTTATTTCTTAGGAAACCTAGCCACACAACTTCACAGGGTGGGGGAGGAACTCACCCCAATCTGGCATCTGGCAGCTTCCTATTATAGTTAATTATTCTTGTTAACTAGGTGTTAAGCTGTAGAAAAATTGTAAGTGCTGTCAGCACCTTCTAAAGAAGTACATTTGGCATCTACTAAATTTGGCACCCTAGTCCAGAGCTCCAAGCACCCCGCTCTAGTTACAATGACTATTAGCCAGGAGAGGGTGATGTGCTGTTCACCATGTGACCATAGAGATTTTGCCTTTTGCCTAGGGAACCTTATTTACAGTTACTCTGGCACTATTCCCAGGATGGACATGTCCTTTGTGTTCACCACCTGGGAAGCCACTCAGTCCCATCCTTTTGTTCAATTATCAGTGTTGAAGCACCTGTTCTCTATCTGAATCTTGATCTGTGACTTAAGAATCACTCAAAATAAATTTCCTAGCTTGTGCCAAACTTCAGCAATGGAACAGAAAGCATCAGCCCTGTCTGGACTGGATGAAAATACCATTGCTCTGTATATCTTGATGAGTGGCCAGGAACTGCTATTGAATCTCCCTGGAAGTCAATAGAGACCTTGTCTGTTGCCCATCAGAGAAGCTCAGTGTACAAACTATGCTGAGCAAAAAGCATTCACTTAAGCTTGGTAAGTAAAATAGCCAGAAAATTGACTGGTTGCAAATATAGTAATGTGTGGTCAGAAAGAGAGTCAGAGAGACTCAGGATTTCATCCAGCATTGGCCACTGTGACTTTCCTGACATGTACTCTTCCCATCCTCCTTTGACTCCACAGGTAAAGCTGCACAACAGGATATGTACAGGTTTACAAAAAGTTTGATGATTGTTTGATGACTGTCAGGAGAAAGTAATTTTCTTTTATTCAATTCAACGACACTTATTTTGATCTATGCAATGGACTAGTCTATATTCAATGCATTGCATTAGGGTCTGAGCATACATGGTCCCTGCACACAGGGAGATTATATTTTACAGCAGGAGGCAACCTTTAGCATTTACTATAACTGAATTTGAGAAGGAGATAGTCATTAATACATGAGTGAATCAGGATAGTCTCCAGGATTCCTGAAATATAAACAAAATAAATATATCTTCAAACATAGCAGGTCACCAAGAACATGATCAATTTATTGAAACTCAAATCAGTTTTACAGGGATTTACCTAACACATAATTTGTGCAAGGCACCAGGAAAAATATAAAGATGCACAGATTATGTTTTTATCCTTAATAAACTAATAGTCCAACATACAATAATTGTCTTGGGGGTGGGGAAATAGAGGAGGATTTCTCCCCTCGGGCAATCAGGCAGTCAGCAGATAACCTTTTCTGTGCCTGCTATGCATCAGGAACCATGTTAAGCAGTGAGAAAACAAGGAGAGGTAAGTGGCAGTCTCTTCTCTCAAGGATCTTACAGTCTCATGAAGGAGACAATGATATAGAAACAACTATATACAGAAGAAGCTGGAGATAATCAAGACAAGGAAGCACTGGCATTGTGAGGGATGGAGAAAGGTTTTCTGTAAAGGTGGGGTTTTAGTTGGGACTTGTCCCTGCTCTAATTTTCTGGATGCAATCTCTACCACAGAAACCTATCTGTCCCCTGGTCTATTTATCTTCCCTCAAAGACCTACCAGTTCAGTTGCACCTATCAGATAAACTACGATGAGTTAAGGCATTTTAATGTTCACAATCTGATCATTTAATGTGATCTCAGTCATTAATACTGGTATAAAGTCACATAGGAGGATTATGAGATTGCAGGGACTAGAGCTCGAAGATACCTTAGAGGTGATCTTGTTCAAATTTCCTCATTTTGCAGAAAAGGAAACTGACACCAAGAAAAATCAATTGTTTTGTCAGCAAGTTAACAAACATTCATTAAATTCTTAATAAGTGTGTTGGGGGCAGCTAGGTGGTGCAATGTGTAGAGTGCCAGGCCTGCAATCAGGAAGATACCTTTCTGAGTTCAAAGCTGGCCTCAGACCCTTACTAGCTATGTGACAACTGGACAAGTGATTTAACTCTGTCTGCCTCAGTTCCTCATCTGTAAAATGGGTAGGAGAAGGAAATGACAAAGCAGTCCAGTCAACCCCAAATGGGGCCGCAAAGAGTCAAAATAACTGAAATTATTGAACAAAGTGGTCCACACTCCTAGAATAACCAGGTGCTAAGTAAACTAGAGGACAGCTATATAGATAATGGGCTATGCAGTTTAATTAAATCCAATTCCACAAGCATGCATTCTCTCTCTCTCTCTCTCTCTCTCTCTCTCTCTCTCTCACACACACACACACACACACAAACACACACACACACATATACACACATCCATATATCCATACTCATATATATCAGATAAATGGATAGATTGATATAGATAGGTAGCTACATAGATAGATGATAGATAAATAGATGGAAAGATAGATAGATAGATAGATAGATAGATAGATAGATAGATAGATAGATAGTATTGTGCTAGATAGTGTGGATCAGTTCTCTGTTCCTTGTGCTAATTTTGGCCTAACAATTAACACCAAGAAAACACAGGTGTTCCATCAATCACCACCACACCATCCGTCCATGGAACCATTGGTTACAACAAATAGAGAAGTTTTGAATTTTATGGATAAGTTCACTTACCTTGATAATGTACTTTTCATGGATGCACACATTGATAATGAGGTTGACACACTCATTGTCAGAGCTAGCTCAGTGTTTGGGAGGCTCCATGGGAAAGTGTGGGAGAGAATAGGTATTAGATTGGCTACAAAACTGACAGTCTATATAACCATTTGGCTGACTTCATTGTTGCATGCCTGTGAAACCTGAACAGTCTACCAGTGACATACCAGGAAACTGAATCACTTCCATTGGAATTGTCATAGGAAGATTCTGAAGATCACCTGGATAAGATACCAGACAATGAGGTCCTTACTCAAACTAAACTGCCAAGCATTCAGTCTCTACTTCAGAGAGTGAAACTCTGATGGGCTGGTCATGTTGTTCAAATGTATAATGTATGCCTGACAAAAAGACTGCTTTATGGAGAACTTGAACAATGCAAGTGTTCACATGGTGGTCAGAAGAAGTAATAGAAAGATATTCAAGGTTTCTCTTGAGACTTGTGGAATTGATTGTGTGTCATGGGAGACAATGGCGCAGGACTGCTCAAAATTGCATGCCCACATCAGAGATGGTGCTGTGCTCTAGGAGTGAAGCAGAATTGAAGTAGCTCAAAAGAGACACGAGATAGAGGAATTTAGAGAATCCACCCCAAATGTTCACATGGAATAGTTGTGCTGATCTGTGGAACATTCTGAGCTCATATTTGTCTGATCAGTCATAGTTGGACACACTTTAACTTGACTGTAGCATAGTGATGTCCTTTTGGTCTTCTTTGAGAATGAAGGACAACCACCAGGCCAGATATGAGGAATACAGAGACAGAAACAAATTAGACTGTCTCCTTGAATATTGTGGTAATGAGGTGAAGACCTAAGACTAATGAGATCTTATAGGATGATGGGGTTATCCCAGATAATGAGCTTTCTGGAGCCTGGAGAAGTCAATCATCACTCTCTGCCTCTCTCCTTGGTGGGTGGGTCCATAAATTCCAAAATTCCATTTGAGGAGAGAGCCCAGTCCAGACATTTCATTTCTCCCCTAGATGCCCTAACTTGAAACTTCTCTGACTGAATTCTACACAATGTCCCTCTGTCAGGAACCTTCTCTTCCCCCACCACTCTTTCTGTGTGTGGTTAGATTGCAAGCACCTTGAGGGCAGAGGTTGTTTTTTTTTTTGTTTTTTTTTTTTTTTTTTTTTTTTTTTTTCTGTATGTGCATCCCCAGTGCTTAGCCCAGTGATGGCCCATAGTCAGCACTTAAGAAATACTTATTGATTGATTGAAGAAGTGGAAGACTAGTTTTCCCAATCTTTGTAGGCCCTGAGCCAAGTCACTGGACTTCTCTCGGCCTCAGTTTGCTCTTCTACAAACTGTGGGAGATAGAATAGTTCACTTCTAAGGTACCTTTTGTCTATGAACCTATTCCTGTCTGAACTTCCCTCTAGATTCACTGGATTTTCTCTACCATGCAGCTGTCTCACCTTGGAATTTCCCTCTGTCCTGGGACTTGTCTCTCTGGAGGTACTCTGCCCTTTTGACCTCTTTCTAAAATTGGCTAGTTTCTTTTGGCACCTCCATTTTAAGGAAAACATGAAGGTCATTCATTTTGTCATTCCCTTGTAGGTTCCATTACAAACTTTCTAGATTTTCTCTACCACACTCTTGAATTGGTACCTTATCTTTCCCTACACCACTTTTGAGCTTCCTTTCCTCATTAAAATGTAAGCTCTTTGAGGGCAGGGACCATCTTTCTTTCTGCTGCCATTTGTATTCCCAACACTTAGCACAATATATGGCTCATAATAGGCACGTGACAAATGTTTGCTGATGCTGATGACATTTAGTACATTATATTTCCTTTTTTTTTAATGGTGACATGTAGATCTTTAGGTGAACTTCATGATGTGCTAACATCAACATTACTCACTACAGAGAGATTATCTTTCTATCCAGTGCTTTCTTTGTGATCAAGCAGTGACTCTCCCCCGTCCCCAGCATCAGCTGATGATTAGAATAGCACAGGTGGATTTTTTTTGTTTGGACATGTATAAAGTAGATGTCTTCCATCTTTCCTCTTCCAAAGTTGGAGAATACAGAAAAATGGACCAAAAGACAATCAAAATCAGAGTCTTCATTGGTACCTAGACCAGGACTTCTTAAACTTTTTTCACTGGGGACTCCTTTTCATATTTTTGCAATGTTCCTTGGCTTTGCATTGCCTGAGGGCATGTACAGTGCAAAGTGAGCATGCTTTGTGCTCAGAACCAAGGCTGCAATGAAGTTTCATGATGCAACAGAGACAAGTGTTGCCAGAAACACATCAGATTCATTATGAGTTTGATCTTTAATTAATTTTTGGTCATTGCACACTCAGAAACCTTTTATGGTTGGCAAAATTTTCATAATGCCTTATGGGGTCACAACCCACAGTTTAAGACTGTGCTGCTTTAAAATTCAAACAGCCCTGTATGGTGAATAGAGACCAGAAGTTCAAGAGCTGTCTTTTCATAGAAGCACTCCAGCCTTCCCCTATGACCTCATTCAACTTAATCCAACCATGGAAACATTAAGATTTTTTTCCTGAGGAGGGGGATCTAAGAGGAGAAGGGAGGTGAATGCCAATGATATTATCCTTGGATTTGGAATGCTTTGATCTCAAACCAAATTTACCGGCATACCATCAGAGCAGAAGCTTGTCCTACTTTAAAAAACAACTGGTGAGGCTATTTCAGGTAAGACTATAATAATGAATTTTCTGGGGAAACATTAGCTCTGAAATATACCCAGTATCAGAAATATGAAAACTATGCCAATTTGGAAGCCACAGGCTTCTCCATTAAGTTCTGGAGGACAGAAAGCTCTGTTTCATCAGAGACAAAGATCATTTTAGTTTACAAATTGACTGCTCAGGATATGTCAATAGGTACTTTTGAAAAAGAAGCCATAAATTCAAAGTGTGTTATTTTAATAATTATTTACAACTTCTTCTGATCCACTTTTAGTGCTTTATTAACACATGATCAACCCTAAGTCTTTTCTGGTAAAG
Organism: Pseudochirops corinnae; assembly: GCA_028646515.1. Taxonomy (NCBI): domain Eukaryota; kingdom Metazoa; phylum Chordata; class Mammalia; order Diprotodontia; family Pseudocheiridae; genus Pseudochirops; species Pseudochirops corinnae. The sequence continues at coordinate 14,975,316 of CM053585.1, forward strand.
ACTAAGTTAAAGACAAGAAGCCAAACTATATCCTTCACTTCAAGCCCTTACACTATCCACAACTAAAAGACAAGGACTGACAGGGGGATGCGAAGAGTCTCCATGGACCCATCTGAAGCCATTTTCAAGACAGGTTCACTGGGGAGACTTACAGCTCACTGGGTATATTCCTGGTTAGAAGAAAAGATAGAACTTTATCTCTCATAAAAAAAAAAAACTAGCAGAAACTAGGGGGTAGAACATTTAGGTTCTTTGGGGAAATGACAGAGGAGGTGGGTGGGAAGAGGAGGGTAAAAGTCCTATGATGTTAGAACAATTCTATGCTGGTCTTCATACTCAGTGAAACTTAGAGATGGATAGTAGCAGTCTTTTGATCTAGTTCTACTTCCATCAAGACACTTTAGTACACTTCAAAGTGACTCATCATCAACTTCCTACTGTATTAATGTGCCAAAAATAGGGCCCCCTTGGCAGGGAATGCTCAGATCAAAATAGGTTTCAATCCAGGATATAAGGTCCCTATCCCTTAATTTTTCAAAACATCACATGTCCCAATGAAGTCATTCTGTTTTCCAAACATAGAAAGAACTCGGATTCTTGATTTGATACAGTCCACTGGATACACAGCAATCCAGAGGCAGATGCCTCCAAAGCCACAACTTAACATGAAAGGGATGAATCAACTCATTTTTTGATCTTCCTGATGCAAAAAATTATCAACTCAGTTCATAGCCACCAAAGAAGAAAAAATATCTCCCTACTTCCCTAAGTAGAGTTCTAGAGAGTGTGTGGTGGAAACCCAGAGGACCATTCTTGGGAAATGCCTTTTACTACTGACAATACTATATTCTGGCCTTCTGCTATCTTCCCTCATGTCTGCATTTCATACATAGGCTGTAGATAACCTTTCATCAGCTCTGTGGGGCACAGCACCAGGGCAACGAAAGCAGAAGCCAAAGAGCCAGCAGCTACATTCTGCACATTACTCAGCTTTGGATTCTTCTCCAATCCAACTATCTTCCTCATGAATTGTTGGCAGAAACCATAGCACATGAAGAGAACAGAGTTCACCGCAATGTTGGTAATTACTGATAGGGTGGTCCCCTTGTGGAAGCCTTGAAAGCCTACTTGGGTGTATGTCTTTACCCAGCAGTTTACTAGGCCCCTGTCCAAACTGGGAAAGGTCTGCATCTTCACTTTCACCATGTCAAACTGCTACCCAGTTATCACATACACAGTCTCCTCTACAGCCCCTGCAATGAGGTTGGTGGCAACTTGGATGGCGGGATTGGACTTAATATTGTCATGCCTGTTTGCCTCCCTCTTGGAATGGAAATATTCAGAGCTTATCCTTGCTAATGCATTGTTATGGGAATCTGAAGATCTTCCCTGCCCCTAGGCCCTTTGCTAAAGTGGCTATGTGACTCTGAGGACCCTTGGATATTTGAAAGTATACTCTGTTCCTTAATAGGCTGAATGTGGTCACATGGAGCCTGTGGC
>CM053585.1:14977315-15025160 GCA_028646515.1 Pseudochirops corinnae
CACATATCTTGTATGGAGATAATTTTTCTTTTAATGTTATTTTTTGGTTCTTTTTTCCCCTCCAGACTGTTAGTCACTTCTCAGTATTTGCATTCCTGATCAGTTGTTCTTCTTCCACTTTTGGCAAAATATACCACCATAATTTCAAGCTTTTCTCTTCTCCCTACTGTTTCTGCTATTCAGGTCATACATTCTGCTTGCACAATTCTTATTAATTTTTAAACCATCAGGAGAATTCTGCAGTGGTTCCATATTATGTTAGGTGTCCATGAGGTACGCTGCCTAATTAGGTGTTAGCAATAGATTTATTTTCTTAACCTGTCATTTTTTTTTTTGTTTTGTTTTATTGGGTTATTTAATCTACTCACATTTAACATTATGAAAGCTAGGTTTCTATTTTCTTCCATTTGTCTCTAATGTTTTTTTTCAATCTATGATTTTTCTCTTTTCTGTTGTACACACAGTGCTCTATTCCTCCAAATACTTTAGCTTACTCTTTGAAAGTACCCTGTTTACACTAGTCCTCTTCCCCTCACCCTCAATCCTCTTTCCCGTTTTTTACCCATTTCCATTTCATTCTTTTGTTTATTAGTTCCCCTGTCTTTTCTGCTTTCCTCTGGTTATTACATTCTATCCTTCCTTTTCCCTCATAGTTATTCAAGTAAATTTCTTTTTCTTTCCTTTTGCTTCCAACAGGTCTATCCATATTTTTAATTTCCTTCCTTTTTTTGCTGCTTTCCAGAGAAAGTTTCTATCATTCTCCTCATTAACCTCTCTTTCTGTTTACATTTGACCCTCATTCTGTGGTTCATGACTCCTCTAATTATCTCATCTCTCTCCATTCTCTGTATTCCTCATGGAATCAGAACTTCCAAAGGGTCCATTCCAACCCCTCTAGGAAGTTTCTGCCACTATCTTGTAAGGCTTTCCTCTTAGATCCCTCCTTTCCATTGGAATTTACTCCTAGAACGATGCCAAGTCTTTTAGGAAAAAGAGAGGACACTGCACCAAGGGAGGTCCCCTCCCCACCTCCCATAATATCCATCACTGATCTATACCCTCTGCTGTTTACCTACTTTCCCCATTTGCCTCATAATCTCCTCATTGAATCCTTGCTCTCCTATTCCTCCAGGTGCCAGTAGACTGTAGGAGTTCCACTTCCCCTTCTCTGGACACAGGAGCCCTCTAGAGAACTAATCCACCAATGACAGTTTGAGTTGGACAAATTAGCCTAAGGAAAGACATGATATAATCAAACAAGAAACCGTGCACTTTGAGTCAAGATGCATGAGTTCTAGTCTTGACTTTTCTACCTATAGTTGTTTGAGTTTAAATGGGTCCCTTCCCTTCTCCATTCTGTTGTTTTCCTTAGTTGTCAAATGAGGTTTTAGGATTAGTTAATCACTAAGGCAAATGCCCTGCTTAATAACATTCTAAGATTCCCTAAATGATGCTGATGAGGGTCTGGGTGAGAGTGACAATACTGCCATCAGACAGGGGGAGCTCTGTCTTATGGCATGGAGAACCACATGGCAAAATGGGGAATTTGCTGCTTAGGTCTTCAGAGCCAGGGAAATCTCTGCCAAGTTCAGCTGAATTGTCATTGTTTATTCAGCCAAGAAATAGAGCTGGCTTCTGGAGAGCTGATGATGTCAACACTGCAGTATTAGGGAAGACAGGGGATATGAGGACAAGAATGTGAAGCTGGGAGAAAAGAATGTAAGGTCTAGAAGAGGTAGCTCTAGAAAAGACCTTATTGGCCATCTTACGAAATTACCTCATTTTACAGGCAGATAAACTGAGACCCCACAGGGGAAATGAATTGAATAATGTTGTAGATATCATTAATAGAAAACCTAACATAGAATTCAGAGAGTATTCTTTAATTCTAAATGCTTGCTGAGAAGACAAGGGGTAACCTGAGGGGCAAAGGAGACAGACCCACCGTGCCTACTCCTACTATACCAGATGTCTCTCCTATTAGCTTTCTATTATATCAGAAAACCTATCATTACAACATTTCCTTCAGTTCTTGAAGATTTAAAAAAAATCCTCTAGAATCGCCAATTTAAAGGAAATATTCTTGAGACAGATGGCACAGAATAAGCAATAATCATTATCAGAGGTTAGGTGATACCAGCTGAGGCCATGGCCTTATAGGTGGGATGATTGTTGCAGAATCTCCAGAAGAGGGGAAGGCCCAGATGATAAATCAGAGAACCTTAGACCTGGAGTTACAACGGACCTCACAGGAGGACATTGACAAAAAGCTCAGGTATATATGCCCAGGCTTACAAAGGCGCTTAGTGATGGGGATTAAACCCAAATCTTTTGAATCCAATGCTAAGGTTCCTAGCACTGTGCTACATTCCACTTTGTCCAAGGACAAATGTGAATGACTTCAGCCCTACTTTCTGATGACAATTAGTCACATATTTTATAGCATCAATATAAAAACGATTTTTCTTTACAATCCAGATATTTAGACAATGTGATTGAGGGAAACAATGCTAACTGGGATACAAGTGATACTACCTTTCAGTTCATTCCTCTCCCTATTTTTGACAATCATAATTATGAATAAAAATCCCTACACATATGAGTAACCCAATAAACTGACAAGGATAAACACGCTCCCCCCAAAGAAAACACAAAGCACTTCCCTTACATTAGCCCAGTAAAGTGGATAGTATGAATGCTATTACCTACAGATAAAAGATAAGACATATATGCTCTATATTATCTAGCTTCAGGGAGAAAGCTTGGAGCAATGGATGAAATGCAGGACTTAGAGTCATAAACATCTGGATTCGAATTTTGAACCTGACAGTCACTAGCTGTATGAATACAGATACCCCTCTTGTCCCTTCTCAGTCTTAATTTCCTGATATGTAAAATGAGCATGAAGATGCCCCTGTCACCTACTTCCAAGGTCTGTTATGCAGCTCAGTTGAGATAGTGAAGTCCTTAGCCAATCTTAAGGTTTTATATTAATGTCAGCTCTTATCATCTCCATCTCACAAAATAGCTAACTGCGTTTGCTTGCCTGCTGTTCCAGAGTTAGTCTTGGATGAGGTTTGATAGTCAACTCCCATCTTCTGATTTTAACTCCAATTCCCACCCTGGTACGCCACATTGCCTCAGATAGCAACAGACATCTTTGGGCCAAATGAAGTTGGAGCCTATGATATACAATATGAATCTCAAGGAGAAGTGCTCAAAGGACTTTAGGTAGTCTAGACTTTGGAAGTCAAATTAGGTGATGCATTGCCTGGTACCGTAGGAAATCCCATGGAAGTTAATGAGAAGAATCTGGTCTCTTTCCATTGTACTGAAGTTACATTAGTATTCCCTCCTTTCCCTTCATTTTTTTCCTGTTCTATTTGTTGACTTTTTGCTCTGAGGAAGTTGGACAAGTAACTCACTCTAGGATGGTTTTTCTGCCAGGGTACAATCTGGCCATGGGTGGAATGCTATTCTGGAAAGAAAAAAAAATAGCTCAGTGGCTCTATATTTAAGACTCTAGTTTTCTTCTTTAGATAACTGTTCAGAAATGGAATTGATGGTGGGAAGGCTGCTTTTGTTTTCTGCATCATGGCACAATGTTAGGATTATCTAGGGGAAAAAAAATGATGCAGTAGAAAGGGGGTTGGGTTTGGAATAATGGGACCAGAGTAAGAAATACAGTTCTCCCATTTGCTTCCTATATGACCTTGGAGAGGTCACTTGACATTTCTGTATCTGGGTTCAAATCTGACCTCAAATGCTTACTAACTGTGTGACCCACTTTGCCTCAGTTTCCTTATCCATAAAAATGAGTGGGAGAAAAAAAAATGACAAATCACTCTAGTATCTTTGCCAAGGATACCCTTAATGGAGTCATAGAGAGTCAGACATGACAGAAATGTACTAGAGAGTAGGCAGAGTCAGAAGAGAGAACGGAGTTTCCATGAGAGATATTACAAAGGCAGAACCAATAGAGCTTAGCAACTGATTGGATATGGGCAGGGTGAGAGAAAGTTAGCAGTCAAGGATGACATGTAGGTTAACCAGACTGTTGAGGGCTGGTTTGAGAGTGACAATTTTTCAAGGAGTACAAGGTTTAATAAAACTGGGGTTCATCAGAAATGAGAGTCAGCCATTGTATTCCCTCTAACTTTTTTCTGGTGGAGGAGTCCTTTCAAAGTCTTCATTATTTGCACTCTTTGTTGTTAAAACTGATTCTTCCATAATTTAGATAACAAAAGGACATGAGAATTCATCCCATCCAAGCTACTTTTTGGAAGATGAGGAAATTGAGACCCAGGGGTGGTGAGGATATTAGCCTTAGGGTTCTACAGGCTGGCAAGACCAGATGTAACTTTGCTTCTCTGATTCCAAATCCTATTCTCTTACCATTACCCCAGGCTGCTCCTACAGGGACCTCATTATCAGTTGCTGATGCTGGTGTAGTCATCTCAGTTATATTCAACTTTCCATGACCCCATTTGGGGTTTTCTTGGGAAAAACACTGGAGTGGTTTGCCATTTCCTTCTCCAGCTCATTTTTGCAGATAAGGAAGCTGAGGCAAAGAGGGTTAAGTGACTTGCCTAGGGTCACACAGCTAGTAAGTGTCTGAGGCTAGATTTGAATTCAGGAAGATGAATCCTCCTGACTCTAGGCCTGATGCTCTATCCATGTGGCACCCATCAATTACAAGGTGTTAAAGCTTACAGTAGATCATTTAATCTAGCCACCTTATTGAAAGGATGAGTGCCCTGAGCACCAGAAGAGGAATTGACTTGTTTGGGTTCATAAAACTCCTTAGCAGTAGACTTGAACTTCAAAGCAGAATAATGGTTTTTGTGTCAATTTTTGTATTTTATCCAATAATGCCCATGACTTTTTGAGTAGAGACGGAATACAGCTTGGAATCCTAGAACATATCTTGGAATCTCATTGGGTTTCTTATGATCTCAATGGATCCTCATAACAACCATAGGAGGAAGGTGATATTATTATCCCCATTTTATAGTTGAGGCTACAGATTAAGTGACTTTTCCAAGGTTGTATCACTAGTAAGTATCTGAGACCAGATTTAACCTCAGGTCTTCCTGAACTGGCAATGGCAGTGGCTGTGGTAGGGGTTTGAGGGATAGACAGTCTGGGAGCTGAGAGGACTTGGGTTCAAGTATATATTAGTTGTGTGACCCTGGGTGAGTCATTGACACTTACAGTACTCTAAGCCACTTTTGAATATTATATGTTACAGAGAATATGTCAATCTGCACTGGTAGAGGGATTCCCCTTGTCTGAGAGTTCCGCACATCAATGAAATCACAGGTCCGGTGCCTGACTTTTCTTTCTCTTACAGTTACCCAATGTTAACACAGGAAAGAATCTTGAAAATCATGTAATCTAACATTTTTACAGATGTACTTCAACTGCTTTATAGATGAAAGAAGCAAGGCTTCTAAACGATTTTTCTCTTTCACTTTATCAACAAGTCCACAGGGAAAACAAGCAGCAACTTGTGGTTAACTGAGGTTTTAACATACTTTGCACACATAATGAGATCAATTTTAGTATCCTAATGGTCCATACAGGGCTTTGGATGTTATCCTCCACTTTACAGCTTGGAAAAGAGAGATACCAGGAATAGCCCGGCTTAAAATTAATGGTTCTCTATGTAGTAGAATCATAGAGCTTGCAGACTTTAAGGGACCTCAGAGTTAAAAATGTACCCCTATTTGACAGATGATCATACTAAAACTTCAGGGCACACTCCCCCACTTAGCTACCATTCTGCCTGAAATGTCACTATTAAAACTTCATTATCTGTCCTCCTCAAGGCTTTACAGGCTTGGATAATACAAAGTGATCTGACTTGCCCCGCCTTCATCTTAATTTCTCATTGATATAAAGAGCAGCTATGATTGATCAATCCATAAATTCTAGCTACCAAGCACAAAAGAATATAGAATGAGAAAAGAATTGGTGTGGGCAATTTCCAGGAGAGAAAACTCCCTTTGTCAATGCAGGTTGGTTCTTCCTTTGAAATGTATAGCCTCAGAGAGTTGCCTAGAACCTTGAGAGGTTTAGTGACATGTCTAGGGTTACACAGACAGCCTATAGTGGTTAGGAATTGAGTTCAGGCCATCTTGCTTTCAAGATAATCCCTCACTATTCTACATATTCTAGCATCAGATGTTAGTGCTTCTTCATTTCATCTTTTAAAAATTACTATTTGGTATAAACTTTATAATGTATGTAATTGTTATTTTTTGTTATTTGTCATTTATAATGTATGTAATTGTATTTTATAAAACATAAGTCCACAGATGATAGAAGTGCAGGATCATTTTTTTTAACTGATAAAGGCACATGATAAAAATGTTGAGTACCATTCGAATACATGATATCTGAGCTCCCTTCCAGACCTAAATCCATTATGCAATAAACTGGCATTTATTTAGCACTATCATGGGCAAGGCACTGTAATAAAAATATGAAAATAAAACAATTCTCGTTTTAAAAAATGTTTACATTTTCATGAGAAGAAATGCACTTAATCAGTCAGTATTTATTAAGCACCAACTCTGACAGATACAATGTTAAGTGCTGGGGATAGAAAAAGAGGCAATAAAACAGCACCTGCCCTCAAGGAGCTTACACTTTGTGACTATTTTTCTCATTTCTAAACCTAGATCACTAACACTTTCATTGATTACTTCCCAGCCTATTGTGAGTGAAATTTTGAAAACTTTCCAATGATTTGGAAAGTGGGATCTTATTCTTTATCTATTCTTCACTTATTTCTAATCTATTTCGCTTCTCTTTTATTCTCATTCCCCTCTTCCTTGTAGCAAAGACATGGAAAAGTTTACCACATCACAGTTAAGGTTAAGGTCTCTGTTGGGTGAGTAGGGATTAGTCGGAGAGAAGACCATAGCCAGGACTGAGAGAAGTGAATTGATAATTGTTGGAAGGCATGTCTGGATTGGGTTGGTAATCAGGATTAGCATGGGAGAAAAAAAGAATTGAATTTGAAATTGAAATCCTGACTTTGTCTCTTATAACCTATGTAAGTTAGAATAAGCCCTTTCGACTTTCTCTACCTCCCTCCCCTCAAATATGTAATCATAGGATTTGGTTAGATCACTTCAAAGATACCTTTCAGTTCTACATCTAGAATCCTATTGAGTTTTAAGAAATTCTCTAAATTTTGAAGCAATTCCATATCTCGAGGTACCCCAGATCAATATTTATGGGTTTCCTCTTTATAGATCAACTTCTAACAAGCCTGTATTTTGTATGGCCCCATGAGTTTCTGATGTACAGGACTGGATTTTGCCTTGAGTAATTTTCTCTGGCACATACCATTCTAAATTACTTGTAAGCAAGCCTACTTCCAGAAAAAAAAAAAAATTGGGTTTGTATGAGATAATGAAAGTAATTGCCTCAGCAGTTTCTTCCTTCCAGTATAGCTAATGCATAGATTAAGAAATGCTTTTGTTATTGATTTCTCATAAGGCTGTTAAAGGTTCATCCAAAATGTCCATAATAGTTGCTTTTTCAAGATTTGCTACAAAGCTGCAGGAGTGTAGGGGTAGGGGGAGCTCCAGACAAATGCCTTTATGTTTTGTAAAACAATAGAACATCAAGGCAAGAAAGGGTCTCAGGATGTGGGACATTAGAGCCTCAGAATATAAAATGATCAAGGTGGGATAGACCTTAAAGCATAGGATTTCAGAGTTGAAGAAATCTTCACAGACTGGATGATAGCATGGAATAGGGAACAGAAAACTTAGCATTCTTGAATTGGAATGGACCTTAGGATACAGATCATAGAATGTCAGAGCAAGAAGTAGTTTTAAAGGTCATTAGATAATTATTTTGAGTTGCTTTGTCTGAGATGAATTCAAACTATCTGTTCAGCAATCCCAAAGATGGTCTTAATGCATAATGAATGCAATACCCATGTCTCCATTTTTAATGGTTATTTGTTAAAGCATATCTGTAAGTTTCTATGAAGTTTCTTTACTGGAAGAAATAAAAGCTGTCCCATACGCAAAAAGAAAAACAAAGTCATTTGCATAGCCCTCTTTTTAAAGATAAAGAAACTTAGAGATTAAGGGACTTATTTTTGAGATCACATAATTGGAAAAGGTTGAGAGTAGAATCCAGATGTCCCAATTACTTGTGCAGTGGCTTCATCACTATAGTTCTTTTGGCTTACTGGTCTCTACTAACCTTCAGATTTTCTATTCTCAGAATTTTATAGAATAAGGGAGCATAGATTATAGAATATTCAAAGTAAGAAAAAATTCAATCACTTTCTGCTGAAAATTAAATATGAATTTGAAATCTTGTTACCAAGTTGAAGCCTTCAATCTAAACTCATGTATAACCTAATTTTCTAGGATAACATCATTGTCATTTTTCTCTTCTTTTCCGTCCTATATCTTCTCTGCCACTCTCTCCTAGGCCCTTATGTCCCACTTTACTTCCTGTTTCTTCTTCTGTTGTCTCGTTCAAAAACTAAAGTTATGTCACCCTATCTGGTCCTCATTTTTATTTCTTTCAAATGACCTCTAGGAATGTTCTATATGTGGAGGTCAGTGTTGGGCATTGAGGGAGGTGTGAAGTTTAGAGAATTCTCTATGACTCCTTCACTCTTCCTCTCCTTTGGTTTTCCAGTCTATAAAATGGATGTAAACACTTGGTTGAGAACATTTTTTTTCCAATAATGTTTTAGTAAGTTCCTGTATTTCCCAAGAGTATGCCCACTGTATTTCATGTCTCCTCAACTGCATCATATATTTTTCTTTAAGGGAGAGTCCATTAGACTTAGAATTTAGAACCAGTTTTTGCCATTCAAGTCAACAAACTTATTTGCTAAATCCTTACTATGTGCAAAGCTCTCTATTGCAATGGAGAAAATTATTGAGTTTACACAAGCAGACAAGAGGTTGCCAATGATATAACCCCCAAAAAAGAGGTGGAAAAAAAGTATGAGTCAGGGAATGCATGCTAGCCAAAGGAAGTGGGTTGGTCATGCAGTGAGAATGAGTGATAAGAGATAGATGACCAGATCGTACACTGACTCCTATAGAAGAGTCAAGAGCAAGAGAAAGTCCTCAAACTTTTTAGGTAGATGGAGGATTTCATGCATACAAGCCAAAAAGGATGGCAGATGGTGCCAGTTAGGAATGGTCTCAATGGAGAGGGTACACTTATCGATGAGATTCTGGCACCCTTTGAGAACTGAATGAGTATGCGAAACATGTACAAATCAAGACGATGTGGTCCCTGATCTTAATGAGCTTGCAAATGAATGGGATCATAGAATACAGAATGGCAGGTACCTTAGAGGCCAAAGGTACAACCCCATGCATATTACAGATTAGGAAATTAAGGGACTGAGATGCTAAGGGACTTAGCCAGATGTACAAGGTTATTTAGTGTCTGTGTTAGGATTTGAACCCGGGCTTTCCTAGCTTCAGGCTGGCCAAGATTGTCTTCTTGTTATTTAGTTATTTTTCAGTCATGTCTGACTCTTCATGTCCCCATTTGGGGTTTTCTTGGCAAAGATACTGGAGTGGTTTGCCTTTTCCTTCTCTAGCTCATTTTACAGATGAGGAAACTGAGGCAAACAGGATGAAGTGACTTGATTAGGATCATACAGCTAATAAGTGTCTGAGACCAGATTTCACCTCAGGAAGATGAGTCTCCTGACTCAAGGCTTGGCACTTTATCCACTGCACCACCCAGGTGTCCCCAGGTTAGGGCCTTGGAAATCACCTAATTCCAAACCTTCGTCTTAAACATGAAGAGCCTGAGTTCATCCAAGGATACATGGAGAATGAGTGGGAGGTCAAAGTCCTCTTTCTGTGCTCCCTAATAATTCATGTTGCGCTACATATTGAACATCAAGCTCTCTATTTTTTCTTGGAAGGAAATAGGCTTGCTAGTGTCATCCAATTAAAAGAGCATAAACTCAGAGCTATTGCCATAGCACTCATTTCTCCAGTGGCTGGAAGCAAGTATTCCCTGACATGACTTATAAATAGCATACTACATCTGCAGACCTTTTCATTTATTCATTTTTACCTTTAGAGAAAGAATTTTTGCTTCTCGTCAAAAGGAACATTTTGATTGGATGATCTGAAATATTCCTCAAATGCTGATTGCTTTTGTGGTCATGTATCTGACTGTCATCTTGAGACAGAGTTGTCTAACCGAGGTAACGCCCTCAGAGAGCAAGAGCAGAGGAAAAACATACTATTCTCCCACCATGAAAAACGGTCTTAGCTTTTCTCCCTCTTTACCACCCTATTCTAGCTATGGTTTTCCTTATACTTTTGTTAGAAAAAGGTGCCTTGGCTTGGGGTTGTGAAGGCTACTGAAGAGCCAGGAGTGATGGTCTTGGAGTCCAGAAGACCAGGTTTGATATCACAGGATCAAAGACCATTGACAAAGTTAGATGAAAATTCAGGGACTTCCTTTTACAAAAATAGGAGACTAAGGCATAAAGAAATTGAATAATTGGGACGGTTAGGTGGCGCAGTGAATAGAGCACTGGCCCTGGAGTCAGGAGGACCTGTGTTCAAATCTGGCCTCAGACATTTGACACACTCACTAGCCATGTGACTTTGGGCAAGTCACATAACCCCGATTGCCCTCCAAAAAAAAATAGCCAAAAAAAAAAGAAAGAAATTGAATACTTTACACAAGGTCCCACGAGAAGGAAATGACACTATGTCCACTGACTACAGATTCCTCATACTTTCCACTGTACCATGATGACATTGACATGTATTAACTGTGTGATACTGGGCTTCTCCTCTAACCTGTCTGAGCGTCACTTTCATCATCTATTAAATGTGGAAAACACCTTGTGGTTTATATCTCTCAGGATTGTTTGGGGAGTGAGAGGAGATAATGAATGCAATGTGCTTTGCAAGTACTTTGAAGCACTTAAAATGTAATTTATTACTAAGTAACTTCCTGGGAATGCTGTTAACTAATGGTTAGACCTGTTCAGGAAAGATAACAAAAATTGTCATTGGTTGTGCTGGGAACATGGGACATGAGCCCCTAAAAGCCTTGGACTCACCCAGACTGGCATAAGACCATGTCTTTGCCTTGAATTTTCCCATATTTTCCAGCAGCCCAGATTCACCTGAGGCATCCAGTCTATCCAAGTCAATAATTCTTTCAATTGTCCTTTCATTGTGACCCTCCAATCCAGCCCAGGCTTTCGTTATCTGCACCCAGACCACCCCAGGTTACTTAGTACTCCTTGATCCCATCCAGATCTTCTCAGTCCTTTTTTGTATAAAAGTATCAATCTTACCCCCATTAAATTGTGCAGATTCTTAGAATCTCACTCTCCAAGCTCAACCTTTGTTATAATAAAACCTCTCTACTCTGACTGTGTGAAGGCTTGGGTGGTTCAATTCTTTTGAGGCAGATCTGCCCTGCAATCTTGAATTTGGGGGTTGCTAGCACCGTTAGACTGTATCAATAGCAGATGAACATCATCTTGAGGTGTCATCTGTGAACACCATCATGAAGGATGTGGCCTAGATAAAGGCAGTGCTTGCCTGAAGTTGAATTATCTGTTGAAAAAAAAAAAAGGTGCTATTTTTGAGACTAAGTGGATAGAAGTCCAGACTCAAAAGAATATTCCTTTAGGCTTAATGACAATTCAGGGCAAAGCTCAAAGGCTCTTTGAAGATTTAAAGGGAAAGTACCCTGAAAACACAGGTATTTACAGGAAGCAGTGGTTGGTTTGCTCAATTTAAAAATGGTGCAGGATTTCATAATGTGCAAGTGTTAGGAGAGGCTGCTAGAGCAGATATTGAAGCCACAAAAAAACAAAAGAAAAAAAGTACTCAGAGTTCCTGCAAGTAATAACTCTAGCTGAAGGCCAACACTTGCTGGAGCAAATCTTTAATGTAGAGAAAACCTCCTGTTTTATCAGAGAATGCCATATCAAACCTATGTCTTGGTGGAGGAAAAAAAAAACCTCTGCAAGTGCATATGGCTTTGAAAAATAGAATTGCTCTTCTGCTTGGAGGGAATGCATCTGGGACTTTCAAAGTAAAACCTGTTCTTGTACATTTCTCAGAAAATCCCAGAGCATTGAAAGAAATTAGCAAGGCAACACTGCCTGAGCATTATTTTGCTACCTCCAAGATGGCTAACCCTTGTGATCTTTGAACAATGGTTTATACCTGCTTCATTCTCAAAGTGGGAAAGTTTTGCAGTGATAATGGCATTCCTTTCAAGATTCTACTTACTTTGAATAATTCCCTGGATCACTTTCCCCGTCTGGATGATTTTAATGAAAATGTAAAAGTCGGCTACTTTCTTCCTAACACTACCTCATTATTACAACTTATGGAGCCATTGTGAATTTATTATCCACGCATCACATTTACCTAGGCAATTGCAGCTTTGGATGCAGATAAAGACTTAACATTGAGAGATATCTGGAAATCCTATATCTACCAAGCAATCCTGCATATTGCTAAGACATGGGGAAAGGTAACAAAAACATGTATGAAGAGTTTGGAAGAAAAAAAGTGTACCCACAGTTCACCTCCCATTTTCATGAATTTGATGAAAATGAAACATTCAAAGAAGTAACGAGATTGTAAAATTAGCACAAAAATAGGAACTAAGAGTGAATGAGAATAATGTGCGGAAGTTGATTGAGGTTCATGGAGCACTGTTGAATGGAGCTCTAACTGAGCTGCAAGCTCCAAAGACAGCAGAAGAAGAAAGGGGAGCTTTAGAGCAGAGGTTGACCAAAAAGGTTCATGACAAAACAGTTGGCTGAAACATTTCATCACCTGAGTGTTTTTTTTTTTAATTTTTCTTGTATTGAAAATATGGATCCAAACACTTCAAAATTTTTAAAAGTTCAAAGACTAGTTGAAGATAGTATTGCTTGCTATCATCAGATACATGAGGAAAAAGAGCAATCATTCAAACAACCTTCCCTAGTGTCATAAAAAAAGAAGTTGCACAGTACCCTTTGACCCAACAATACCGCTTCTAGGGTTATATCCCAAAGAGATCATACAAGTGGGAAAAGGACTCATACGTACAAAAATATTTACAGCTCTTTTCGTGGCGGAAAAGAATTGGAAATCAAGGGGATGGCCATCAATTGGGGAATGGCTAAACAAGTTGTGGTATATGAATGTAATGGAATGCTGTTGTGCTATAAGAAATGAGGAGCAGATGGACTTCATAATACCCTGGAGAGTCTTACATAAACTGATGCTGAATGAGAGGAGCAGAATCAGGAGAATATTGTACACCATTACAGACACATCTTATCTGTGATGACTGACTTTAATAGACTGGGCTCCTCTCAGCAATGCAAGGCTATAAGACAACTCCAAAGGACTCATGATGGAAGGGGATAGTCACATCCAGAAAAAGAACCACAGAGTCTGAATGCAGGCTGAAGCAAGCTACTTGCTCTCTCTCTTTTGTGTTTTGTTTTGTTTTGTTCCTTTCTTGTTGTTCATTTCATTGGTTATAATCCTTCTTTACAACTTGACTAATGATTAACGTGGAGGTATTTGTAGAACTTATATCAGATTGCATGTGACCATACTGGGCAAGGGGGGAGGAGAGGGAAAGGGAGAAAATTTGGAACTAAGGGATTGTGGAACTCAATGTTGTAAACAAAAGAAAACAAAGAAGCAAACAAACAAATAAATAAATAATTTTTTAAAAAGTTGCACAGACTCCAGAGGTGATAAAGGCTAGATGCAAACGGTGAGGGAGGGACAACATACTGCACAACCATGTTAACTTTACCATACAGCATTGTGCATACTTTATCATTAACTTTGCCATTCATTTCATAATTCTGTTTATTATCATGGCACAGCATTTATTAAGTCTGCATTTTAGGACATTTTGTGACTTGCATAAAGGTATTATTTTGTGTATGCCTTTGTTGTAGGGGCTAAGTGAAGTGGGTAGGTAGGGGCAAATCCTTACTACATAAAAATTGCTTTATGTGGAAGGCTGCTGAATGGTTTGCTTTCATAAAGAAAGAAACGTCTGTACCAGTATCACACACACACACACACACACACACACACACACACACACACACACACACACACACACACACGAGTGCATGCAACCCCCCCCCCCCACCCCCCTTCAATAAGATGTCCTTCCCAGGACAAGCTTATCACCTCTAATCTCTATCCCCATGTTGCTAACTCAAGCCTTGATTGACACCCACCTGCCTCAGCTTCCTCTCCTCTCTGATCAGAGGCCTGGAGAGAAGACTCCCAAGCTCCTCTCAATGTCTTCCTTTATAGAAGGCAAAAACTGGACTTTTGGCTCATTCCACTTTGCATTTCCTGCTCTCCCTTCCTCCATAAATTATCTGCTATCTCTCTTGTGTCAGTGTTTGCATGGTGTGTGTATGTTTCAATGTGTATGTTGAATGGCAGGAGGAAAAATGTTCTAGAGGAGGAAAGTATTGCAGGACAAAGTTTTGAACCCAGATCTTGTCTGTTTGCATGTCACAGGATAATAGGATCAGAGAGTGAGAGCTCAAAAATATACCAGATCCCATAGATCTGCTCCTCCATCTGATTTCAAAGCCATGGAACAAGATGACAACTCCTCACCCATCTGCCTCCCTCTCCATTTTCCTACCTCATTTTGTATGTTTTCTCCCCTACCATTAGATTGTAAACTCATTGAGGGCAGGGATTGTCTTTCCACAGACTCCTTGAGAGTCAGTGTAGTTCATGTTAGCCACCTATGCTGTAAGGATTGGGTCTCATTGGCCAGTCCCCCCCATCACATTGTCTTCACCTCTTTCAAGTGAGCCTGACCCATTTCTGCAGAGTATATAAAGCTTTCTACTGGAGTCTTTCTGTAGGAAAATGGCTGCTGAGCAAGAATTAGGCTGCTTAGTCACCATTTTGTCTCTGTCTTTCTTCACCATCCCCAAAGTTAGCCTCCACATTCATGTGTCACATACTGAATGCCCTGAGAACACCCCACTTTTTACTTTTCCTGAGAGTTAATTTATAGCATACAACTGGTAAATTAATTTATTGACTACACATAAGTCTGTTTGACAGACGCTTTTACTCACCTTTCATGCCTATGACTCTGTTGTAAGGTCAAATAACTGAAGGAAATTATTGAATTCATAAATTAAAGCACATATTCATACAGACAAAAGAATAAGCAACAGAACTAGCAACTGGTGTTGCCATTTTAGACTAGGAGCGTTTCTCACTGGGTATCTGGCATTGTAAACCCTTCACAAGCTGATCTCAATCTACCTTGGCTGCTTTATTACACCTTAATCTCTCTTGTGCATGATACAGTCTAGGCAAGCTGGCCTTCTTAAGTCTTCTCACACATGGCACAGAATTTCCCATTTGGATGCCTTTGTACTGCTGAAATGAAATGACTTGACGAGTCTTAACAAAGTGACCACAGAGTTGGAGTTACAAGTTTTAAGGGGCTTTAATTTACCAGCTGGAGCTACTACATGCCAATTAAAGGGGGAGCAGCCTCGAGTTCCGGGGTGGAGAACCTTTTATATATTTCATTAGGTTTACGTATCTAACTAACACAATTTGTTACTAAGCAGGCTGTCATATAGATACAAACAAGTGGTTACTAAGGAAAGCGGAGGGGGTGAGTGGAGGGGGTCTGCAAGGTAAGCGGAGGGGCACAGGGCATGACGACTGAGCAAGGAAAAGATAGATTACCCTAGGCCGGCCTCCCAGGTAAAGATAAATCACTCTAGGGCGGCTTCCCAGGTTCATAGAGTTTCACTTGGCTGTATACCATAGAGTTTCACTAGGCTGATTACTAATTTCAGAAAATATTTCTTAACTATTTCTTGAGCATAACACTGCCTGTCCCCCAGGCCTCTAATACATGGCCGTTTCTGCCTCTCAGAATCCCTAACTTCCTTCAGGTCTTGGATTATACGTTACCTACAACCAAAAATCTTTCCAGGTCTGCCCAGCAGGTTATGTTTTTCCTCCATAAATTAGCTGCTATCTGTCTTATATCAGTGCTTGCATAATGTATATATGTTTCAATAAGTATTTTGAATGACAGAATGAAAAGTTCATCTGACATTTGATTAAGTCATTTTGAGTTAAAATGAAGGCCATCCAAAGGTGACCAAAGATGAGAATCATCAATGCTAAAGGGGTTAGTAGAAGATAGGCCAGGTAGTGCATTATTTATTAGTAGTCCTGTGTATCAATATAAGCATTTTACAAACTATTTTGGATTTATGTAAATAAAATGACTAAAATTGACCCATGGACTCAGATTCCATTACTAGGCTTTTACTCCACAGAGGCCACTGACAAGAAGAAATCCCCATAGACACTAACATATTTGTAGTAGTACTTGTTTATGATAGCAAAGAATTGGAAATGTAGACAGCCATCCATTGGTGAGTGCCTAAAAAAAATTGTGGTACTGGGATAAAAAAAAAAATATTGTGCATATTGAAACAATGTACATACTGAATATGGAGAGGCATAGGAAATCTAAATGAAGTGATGGGAAGTAAAGTAAGTAAAGCCAATAAAGTAATCTATACCGTGACTACAATAATGTAAATCAAGACGAACCACACAGATAACACATGTAATTAATAAGGAATGTTGCAAAATTGTAAAGAACAGTCGTGGTTTGAAAGAAGAGATATGAGAAGACCCTTTTCCAGGCTGTTAGAGAGGTGGAAGGTATGCAAGTGCTGTGCATCAGGCATATTTTCAGAATTTTTCAATATATTCATCAATTATACTGAGATTTTCATCTTTTTTCTTTAAAAATGCAATTTTTTATATGGATGGGTCTGGGAGAGGAAGAGATACCATGAGAGAAAATGGCAGTGTAAAACAAAACAAAGCAAAATCAATGCAAATTTATTAAAAAATAAATGAGTATCATCAAGTTAAAATGGTCAATTAAAGGGCATCATGATGGCCCAGACACCATACTTCCTATTGTGCAGAACAAAATAATCTACAGAAATTGTAAATCACTCATGGACTGGTATAAGGGACGAGGGGCTCAGATTTCTCCTCCCTCAGTGTATTTCATGGTTATGTTAAATGCAAACAGTTTTGCTGGGGAGCTTAAGGTATCCCATATAGGTATGAATTGTTCCAGGTCACATGGCTAACTTGTTCTAGGTCACATCACAAATGTGTGCATGGTAAAGCCAAAGCTCCAGCCCGGGACTTTCTGCTGGACACTCAATGCTGTTCCCACTGTGCCAAAGTAACTCTCAGGATTTATGGTATTGGCATAAAGGATGCTTCCAACTTAAAGCAAGCTGATTATTTCAGTCTGAGAGCACAGCTGGAGGTCTGCAAGGTCTTCCTCCCTGAATAGTTGGATTTGGGGCTTCTGATCTCTTCACACTCAAGTGTTTTCCACTCTTCCTTCTGTCATAGGAATAAAAGACTCCCATTTGTCCGAAGATTCTGCTTGTCTCTGAGGTAGACTCTACTCTGAGTGTAGCTGAGATCTACTGAGATATTTTCTGCTCAGCTTTGATACTGAATATTTTATACATTCTGTGAATGTTTGGCAGAGTCAGGTTTTCAACACTGATGAATTCATAGCGTGCTTGTTGGCAGCTGCCCTGAACTGATTACTTCAATAAAGCAGTTGGGTAATTAGTGTTGAAAGTCAGATTTCTAATAAAATCAACAAACAAACATGTTTCTGAGCCAGCCAATAACTAGAGGTGGGCCTCCAGAGACAACCCTTTGGGGACATAATTAGGAAAGGAAAGGATCCTGGGTAATACATCTTGGGGCTGAAGGGACACCGTGTTCTGGCATTCTGATTTTGAAAGATTCTATTACTTACAAGGGACTCACAAATAAAATATAGTCAGGGGATACAGTGGCCTAGTAGGTGAGTCAGCAACCAGCAGATATCTTTGGAAGAAGACTTGTTCTGGGCCCTGTGGGAGGATCCAAGAGGTGTATTAGAAGTGGTTCCTCCCACAAAGAGCTTCCAGAGACAAGACATATGGAAGCACACCAATTAGAGAACTCAAGAAGGAGGCTTGTAAGCAGGGGCTAAACCATATGGTCCAACTTATGAGTGCCAGACTTCTGGAAAGAGAGATTAGCATTGGTTGGGACTGGCCCTGAAGCTGCCTAGGGGAGGCTGTGCTTGAACAAAAGGTAGGTATGAAATAGAAGAAAGGCAGGAGCATGCACACAGACACACAGACACACATATGTACACATACCCACACACACCCATATACACACACACACACACACACACACACACACACACACACACACACACACTGTTTTGACCTGTATTATCTATTTGATAACTTAGTACATGGAGACCAGAAAATTGTTGGATCTGGACGAATAACAGTGTTTGAAGCCTTGTCCTTTTCCTTCCACTTTTCTCTCTCTTTTTCTCTAGTCTCTCTTTCCTTCTCTTTTTCTCTTGTTTTCTCTTGCCCATTTTTTATGTTCCTTCCTCTCTTTCCCCTCCTTTCTATTTTTTGCCCCTTTCCCTCCATTCTCTTTCTTTCTCCTCTCCTTTCTGTCTCTCACCATTCCCTTCTCTGTCTCTTCTCTGCCTCCTTTCCTTCTATTTCTCTCTTCTCTTATTTCTTTTCTTCTCTTTTCTCCTACCTCCTCCTTTCCTTACTTCTCTCTCTTTCCTCTTTTCTTCTCCTCCTCTGACTTGTCTCTGTCCCTTCTTCCTTCCTCTCATTTCCCTCTCTTCTGTTCTTCTTTCCTTTTCTTCCTTTTTCTTCTTTTACTCTCAGACCCATTCATTCTAACTTTCCCTCCTCTGTCTCCTTCCCTTCTGTCCTTCCTTTCATCCCTCCCTCCCTTTTCCTTTCTCTCCATTCTTACCCTTAGTGGAGTCACAAAATGGCTTGGTAGGGAAACTTTGCTAGCATCAAACACCAAATATGTACTCTACTCCAAACCTGTCCTTGATGTATTTTTATGTTCCTATTAATGGGACTGCATTGGGGAAGGTGAAAAAGAAATGGGAGAAAGGACAGAAGTAGAGAGTAAGAGAAAGGAGGAGAGAAGGTTAGAAAAGGTCTGAGGAGTTATGGTTAGAGCTAAGGGAAGGGGATGGGAAAGGAGCAAGAGGCAAAGTGAAGGGGTCAGGAATAATGGCCAACCGGGGATCTTGTTTTTAAAACACATAATGTTTTGCGATGGCTAAGTGGCACATGGGCCAGCTAGGTGGTACAGTGAGTAGAGTACCGGCCCTGGAGTCAGGAGGACCTGAGTTCAAAGCTGGCCTCAGACACTTAACACTTACTAGCCATGTGACCTTGGGGAAGTCACTTAACCCCAATTGCCCTCCAAAAAGCAAAAAACAAAAACAAAAACAAACAATGCTTGGAACAGAAACTGGATTTCCTAACACTTCACCTCCATCCTCTTCAGATATTACTGCAGAAATGTTCAGGACATACCTAAATCCTATGATCTTTGAGAGGCTCAGCACAATTTGGAAGCTGAACAGAAGGCTGCACAGTGCTGATTCCTCCCCCCACCCCCAACCTCTTTGGGGAGTATGTGATGAAGACAAAGGGCCCGATCTGCAGATTTTGGAAACGAGATTGCTTCAGAGGAAAGAATTCACAAAATAATAATATCTGGAATTTATATAGTTCCTTTACATACATTAAACTTTACAAATATATATTGCAAATTTGAAAGTTTCATATAAATGTCAGTTATTATTACCTCCTTTATGACTCTTAATAAGTCTGTGAGTTAGGCAATTCAAGTATTGGTGTCTTCATTTTGCTATGTAAAAGATTGAGACTCAGAAGTGGAAAATCAGCCCACATGTTTTATTTAACAACCTATTAGGTACCAGACACCCAACTAAGTCCTGGGAATACAAAGAAACCCCAAACCATTATCTGTGACCTCAAGGAGTTTATGTTCTAACAGAGGAGTCTGCATGGATGTAAATAGGAACACAGAGAGTAGATTCAAAGGGATTTAGAGGGGAAGGCATTCACAGCTGAGAGGACTAGGCAAGGCCATCTGGTTCGAGCTGAATCTTGGAGAAAGCCAGAGATTCCAAAAGGCAGAAGTGGGAAGATAGAGCATTCTGGGCATGGGGAACAGCCAGTGACAAGATTTGGATATAAAACATGGATCATGGGTGAAAATATATGTCTTGGAGAAGTGGATGGAGTACCAGGCCTGAAGTTAGAAAGATTCATCTTTCTGCATTCAAATCTAGCCTTAGGCATTGTACTTGCTGTGTGACTCTGGACAAGTCAATAAACCCTGTTTACCTCAATTTCCTCATCTGTAAAGTGAGGAGGAGGAAAAAAAAATATGGTGAATCACTCTAGTATCTTTGCCAAGAAAACCCCAAATGGAGTCATAAACAGTCAGATCGAAATGATGAAACAACAACATGGCTGAACGTAGAGTGTGGAGTCAAGTAACGTATATGAAGACTAGAAACATAAGAAAGGGGTAGGTGATGAAAAGTATTAAATGTCAAACAGAAGGGGGGATATTTGGTATTGGAGTTCTCAAGGAGTCACTGAAGTCTGTTGAATAGCAGTGTACAATGAACATTCCTTGCTTTAGGAATGTTACTTTGCTAACTGTGTGGCTAGATTGGAGTGGGGAGAGACTTGAGTCAGAGTCACGAATTCAGAAGTTACTGTGATTTTCCAGGTGAGATGTGATGAAAACCTGAGTGTGCAAGATTGTTGGGTGAGTGGAAATGGGCCTCCAGAGGCAATCCTTTGGGGACATAATTAGGAAAGGAAAGGATCCTGGGTAATGCATGTAGGGGTTGAAACGCCACTGCGTTCTGGCATTCTGATTTTGAAAGAATCTATTACTTACCAGGGACTAGCAAATAAGATATAGTCAAGAGGATAGACTGCTAAACTTGGAGTCACAAAGACCAAACTCTGAATCATGTCTCAGTAACTTAGAAGATGCTAAGGAAGTCACTTAACCTTTGTGAACCTCTTCATATACCAAATGAAAGGGATTAAAGTAGATGACCTCAAAGGTGTCTTCAGGTTTCTAAACTGATGATGAAGCATATGAAAGATGGTGGCTTAAAAGTACAAATCTTGACTTATATTCAGGAAGAGTCGGGTTTGAATCTTATCTTACACAGCTACCTAGGTGTCTTAGGAAGATTCTGAAGATCAACTGGTGCTTTCTTGAGTTGAATTTCCAAACATTTAAACTTTATTGCAGAGACAGTAACTGTAATGGGCTGGCCATGTTGTTCAAATGCAAATGTGTGTTTTCCTAAGAAATTATTTTACAGAGAACTCCCATAAAGCATGCTCTCACATGGAAGCCAAAAGAAGTGATACAAGGACACTCTCTAGGTCTCTCTGAAGAACTTTGGAATCAATTGCTTGACGTGGGAGACACTGGCTAAGAACCACTCAGCATGGTGTGGCCACATCAAAGAAAATGCTGTGCTCTATGAATGGAGCAGAATTGCAATAGGTCAACAGAAATGTGAGATACACACATTTAGAGACATCTCTAGTCCAAATGTCCATGCAGATTATTTGTGCCCCACATATGGCAGAGCATTCCAAACTCTTTCTGGTCTGCCCAGCCACAGTCAGACACGCTGAACTTTTACTCCAACATATGATGTCATTTTGGTCCTCTTCAAGAATAAAGGAGAACAATGAATCAACCTAGTTGTGTGACCCTGGGTAAGTCAATTACTCATGTTCAACCTCATTTTCCCCATCTGTAAAATAGGGACAATAATAGTTCTTCCTTCACAGGGTTATTGTGAGGATAAAACTCTATATACTCTTTGGAAAACCCTAAAGCTCTATAATATTATCTTGTGAAGTTATGATGTGACTTGGCCATGTATCAGAGGCTGAACCTGGGTCTGTGTTGAATCCAGATTTCCATTGATGGCCATCTTGTGTTAAATACATCCTGGAGATCCATATGCATGTGGCCAAGGGTTGGGGGAGTAACGCTGTGCAAGGACTAGAAATATTCTATAGCCTTGAATTTTATTTGCATTTGTAGGCAATTGAATGCCCGGAGGGGGAAAAAAAAAGAATTGCTACTCAGTAAATTGTGCTGAAGTCAAATTGTAGTATTGAAGCCAGCCCCTTCTCCATGCTGACTGTTTTCAGGAAAGCTGTGTGGGCAGTTACAATTTGCTCCTGAAAAGAGGGAAGATAAGTCTGTTTGGCTCTGGGATCTCCCTGGTCACTGACCAGGAAGGCAGTGATGAACATGCAGACTAAGAGGGAGGGGTTTCATAAAGATAAGAGGAGCCACAGTGGATGGAAACTCTGGGCCTGGAGTCAGGAAGATCTGAGTTCAAATGCAGCTTCAGGTACTTCCTAGTTGGGTGATCTTGGGGAGGTTTCCTAACCTCTGTCTGCTTCAGTTTCCTCAGATGTAGGCTGGGGATAATAGCACCTACCGCACAGAGTTGTTATGAGGAAAAAATGAGATAATGCAAACCTTAAAAAGCCATTTGACTGAGCTATTATTAGAATTATTATTACAAGGCATGAACCCAAAAGGGAAAAAAAAGCAAGATAGCATGGGGTGGATAGGAATATGAGTGCCAATTTTATTTCCACATTTGAGTTCTCCAATGACCAAATGAAGATAATGGATTCATCAGCTCCTGGTTCTGTTAGATCTGCCAAAGAACCTGAGAACTTAAGATGGAAGAAATCCAGAGCATGAAGCATCTGGATGCTTGGTCATGCTCCCTGACATGCACCCACATTTATTGGAAGCTTTTCTGCTAAGATGAGGAAGCCAGGGTCCAGGGCCCACCATGATACACCTGCCCAATAATTCTAACAACAGTGCCCATTTCAGAGGCCTGTAAGGTTTGCTAAGTGCTTTACTTATATTATTTCATTTAATCTTCCCAAGAATCCTTTGTGGTAGATTTTAAAAACATCCCTATTTCCAGACAAGGAAATTGAGGCCTAGAGGGCTAAATGATACCACCCCATGGCCCCCTCCCCGGGGGAAATGAAAGGGGAGTACCCAAAGCGATACTGATGCCTAAGCTTTTGTGAATCCAGAAAGGATGACACAAAGAACACTAACATTGGACTCAGAGAACCTGGGTTCAAATCCTGCTTTTGTCCTTTACTAATTGTCTGACCTTGGGCAAGTTTCCAGTCCTTTCTTGGCCTCAGTTTAATTCATTGTAAAGGAAGAATGTTTTTTTGTTGCTTGTTCAGCCATTTCCATCTGTATGTCACCCCATTTGGGGTTTCCTTGGCAAAGATACTGGAGTGGTTTGCCATTTCCTTTTCCAGCTCATTTTATAGATGAGGAAACTGAGGCAAACAGGGTTAAGTGACTTGTCCAAGTTTACACAGTAAGTTCTGAGATCAGATCTGAATACAAGTCTTCTTGACTCCAGGTCTGGAACTCTAACCATTGTGCTACCTAACCTCTAAGTCTCCTCGAGCTTTAAATTTGTGATCCCATGACCCAAAGAGTCATCATTGAGTCATACTGCCTCTTCAGTAGACACAAACCACTTTCTATCAATTAACACACATTAATTAAGTGCCTATTATGTATGAGATACTTTGTTAATTTCTGGACATAAAAAAGCAAAAGTGAAACAGTAACCTGCCTTCATGGAGCCTCTGTTTTATTGGGGAAGGCAACACATCCATATACAAGAGTGTTTGTACTCCATACATTGTGATATGAGATAGTTGGGGAAGGAAGGCCCCAGCAGCAGTTTGGGGATTTTTCTAACATCTCATTAGGGCTAAAGTTCCAGTTATTGTACTTGGAGGCAGAAACTCCATGATTGCTTTCTGGTTCTTTACATACCACTCCTGTGTTGCTGGGCAAAACTTTTCACCTCTCTCAAAGGTTGGCTTGCTCTTCTGTAAAATGGGAACAGTGTTCCTTGAATGATCTACTTCATCAGGCTGTTTCAAGGAATGTGCTTGGTAAAACTTCCAGGATGATAGAGGGATGAGCTATGCAAGGCACCACTTTTGTCTCTAGCTGATGTGTTGAGTCTGCATACCTACTTATTAAAATCCATTATGGGGTGCTGCTATGCCATTTGGGGCAGAGCAAGATGGGATAGTGAAAGTACCTGGCACTGGGGTACTTCCTCTTCTGTAAAATGTTTGTCCACATCAAAAAAAAAAATGCCACAATGGGATAGTGAGGCTGATTGTTCTGTGACCAGTCATAGCTCCTGTAGGCAAGCCATTTGCCAAGGCTAACATTTGATCAAGGCGTTGAAGCCAAAGTAGGGAGACAGAGCTGCATTGATTGAGTTGAGGACAGACTTGGGATCAGGCCAGATGTAAATGGTTTGAGGAGTGATTGATTCCACTGATAAGCTGATTTCCCTGAGACCTCACAGCACCATACACTTTGCTAGGCCTAGGCTTTTGCCTTATAGAAAACAATTTGATTTTCCATTACTTAGTATTAAGTTTCTTAGAACTTTTTTTTTTTTTAGTAGGTATAATAGGCAAGGCAATAGAGTAGCGAGAACACTGGATTTAGAGAGGAAGCAAGATAGGAGGGTCCACATTTATAGCTTTGAATTCTCACTCAGCAATGATGCTACTTTGCTGTTTTGTTTTTCTTTTTTAAATTAATATGATGACGCCTAGTTGTAGTTATATTCCAAGACTTGGTCCAGGACTCTTTTCTCTTCCTACAGGCCTTTTTGATGGTATTATCAGCTCCCTTGGCTTTAATTATCATCTCTATTCATATGATTTCTAAATCTATATATCTAGCTTCTGAGTTCCTTTCCTGAGCTCAATTGCCTCATTACAAATTGTCTATTGCACATTCCCAACTGGATGTTCTGTGGGCATCTCCAGTTCAATATGGTCCAAACCAATAGCCATTGTCTTCCCTTCCTTCTTACTTTCCTTTCTTCTGAACTTCTACTGAGAGCCCAATTTCCTTCCTGTCAACTGGATTATCATTGACCTCTTAATTCATATTAACCCTCGATATAGAACATTGCCAAATCTTGTTTCTACTTCCACATTATCTCTTGTATCCAGCTCCTTCTCTCTACTCACACTGGTAATCACTGATCTGTTTTACTTCCTTTTGTGTCTCCCCACTCTAATCCCTCTTCCAGACAGCTGACAAACTCATTTCCCTAAAGTAGATATCTGAGCACATCACTCTCCTTCTTAGTCAAATTAAGGACTTATCAATACATGCTGAGAACTGTGCTTAGTTCAGGAGATTCAAAGAAAGTCCAGACATAAACAAACAAACCAAAAATGAACATTCCCTACTCTCAAGGAGCTCACTTTGCAATGAGAAAGACAGCAAGTGTATGGCTCATAGACTGAAGGGGATCTGAAAAGAAAAGATATTAACAGCTGGAGAAAATAGGAAAGGCTTCATATAGAAGGTGAGGGTTGAGTTGAGTCTTGAAGGAAGCCATGGAAATTCCGATGATGCCCTATTAGTTTTAGGGCCATAACTTACTCATTCCAATACAATCATATATTACTTCCATTAGTACTCTCTATAATGCAGCCATTCTCTCTGTTCTTCATACTTGGTACTCTATTTTCAGTCTCCACAAGCTGTCCCCTATGCCTGCGATACAGAACTTCCATGTATTAGCCTCTTAAAATAACTGTTCTCCTTTATAACTTCAATCAAATGCCAGCTCTGATGTTCCTTTCATCAGCATATTTTTAACCCCATGACAGATGAGACCTTATTTCATCTTCTCAGCTGCTACTGTTCTCTTATCTCCAATCATCTTTTATTATATACATAGATGTATATATACATACATGTACATACATACATGCATATTTACACAAACACACATATTTACATATACACACATATGTATGTCTCATGTTGTTTCAAGAGATAAAATGTAAGATTCCTAGGGCACAGGCTGGTTTGATGATTACTTTGTGTCTACTCCAGAGTCTGGCACTTAGTAGGTGATTACTAAATATCTGTTGATTGATTTCAGAACAAATTGTACATGCAACAACCTTGATTATTTCATGGAGTAGGAAGACCAAAATACATCCCTCCAAAAACATATAATTCCTAATTTAGGTCCTTAAAAGTGATTGTCCTAATCAAGGTTCTGCAAGTACAAGATGGACTCGATTTATTCTTCTTGGCCTCAGAGGACAGGATTAAGGGTCATAGAATGAAGCAATAAATGGGTAAACTTAAGCTTGATGTCAAGAAAAGCTTCTTTCTCAATCAGTGCTGTTCAAAACTGGAATGAGTTGATCCTGGAGTAGGTTTTCTATCATAGGGGGCACCACCTTGGCTACATGGCCTCTTCTCAGATGCATCATAGAGGGAATTCCTGGGAAGGTAGGGACTTGAAGACTCACATATACTCTTCCCCTTTGGAAATGGAGTACAAAATCAGCAGGCTTCTTTGAACAAAAGATCTTTGCTAAGAAGACAGTGGGTTAAATTAAAGAAATCAACAGTGTACGTGAGTGTGTGTGTGTGTGTGTGTGTGTGTGTATCTGTGTGTAAGGTGGGTATACTTTCCTTTTTGGACTTTCCTACCCTCTTTAATCTGAGGGAGGATTGATAGATGATTTTAAGACCTTTGTTGTTCAATAATTTCAGTCATGTCCCAATTCTTTGCGACTCCACTTAGGGTTTTCTTGGTAAAGATATTGGAATGGTTTGCCATTTCCTTCTCCAAGACATTTAATACTCCCCAAATCCTTAGGGCAGATTTGAAAAGTGTGACCTCAGGCAAACATTGAGAGTTTCATTACCAATCCTTACTCTGGAGTCAGGAATAGGGCACCTGAAGGAGCAGAATGCCTAAATGTACGTAACCATTTTGACTCATTTGGAAATTAAGATCCTCCTCTGTCAAAATTTCCTTCAGTGACTCAGTGAAAATTCAATGCCTCACTGTAATCTTTTGCCTAAGCACCACTTGTCAGGGATAACATGACTTACTGGAAATATGGAGAAATTTTAGGACAGTTGAATTTCCATGAACTTTTCCACTGCTCTTTAGTAAATAGGAGTGATAGTTTCAAAGATGAATGAAGGTTACTGAGAATGAAGGCAGATCAGCTTCCTCATTTCAAATAATTGCAATGGCCTCTCTCCTTCTCTTCCCACTACTCTCAATCTATTATAAAGTAACAGTAACCAGAGAAAGGGGGCATATAGAAGTTATGCATGTATGCCTTTCAATAAAATACACAAAAATCCTCCCGGCAAAGTTGCATGGCATAGCTAATCACATGGAAGGCTAGGTTTAGGATAAGGAAGACCTATATTCAAGTCCCAACTCTGCCACATACTATCAGGTGAGGACAGAAAAAAGGGACAGTGGGACTCAGCAGTCCTGGAAGAGATTTCAGAAGTAATCTAATTCAACCTCTCCATTTAACAGATTAGGAAACTGAAATTCAGGGAGGTTAAGTGATCTGGGTCAAATTACAAGGATAACAAGCATGAGAAGTGTCATTTATAGGGGGCACTGGTCCTGGAGTGAGGAGGATCTGAGCTCAAATGTGACCTCTGACACTTAATATTTACTAGCTGTGTGACCTTGGGCAAGTCACTTAACCGCAGTTGCCCTAGGGGAAAAAAAAAAGAAGTTGCATTTGTACCCAGATCATCTGACTCCCAAGCCAAGAATCTTCCCACTGTGCCATTTTGTTTCTTTTTTGGGCTGAGTACATTTTTGATCATCTATTTTGGGCTTTAGATGGGTATTAATTAGTTCTTTATAGAGATTAGGGGAAAAGAAAAAAAATAGTGAAATGTATTTGTTCTTAGCGAACCCATGTTGGCTTCTAGGTTTGTTCTTGCCAAGAAATGGTGAAAAATGTTCATTGGATATTTATCTGAGTCAAGCAAAATGCTTTAGTGTTCTCTGCTGGATGAATCTACCAAAGAAAAATGAAGCATTGATTAATTCCAATTTTGATGATTCATTTGAACCTTGTCCAAGTATCAAGTTCTTAGCTTGTTCTCACTGCCATGGCCTGGCCCTGCCTGAATTGTACTGGATGATGACAGTAACATGTGTCATATATCCTTAAGGGCACCTAAGAAAGTTTGGAGCTTGAAATCACCTAGAAATATCCAGTACCAGCAGTCTGCTGTGAGAATTGTTTATTCCTTTTGCTGTCAGACCCATGGGGAAGTGGAAATGACTCTTGAAAATCACTCATTTCTACTCCTGCCTCACTCGGTTGATGGGTGGGTGGAGGTGGGAGCAGTGACTGGGCACAGTTTGTTCCCTAGCACATTTCAGGTACAAAAAGAGACCTGTCTGCTTAACTCTGGTTTTCCCAGCCATGGAGAGCTGAAGATCAGGCAGAGCTATAAATAACAAGAATAACATGGGATACAGTTGATTGCGGGATTCATTGGTCCCTCTAAGGCCACTGCTGTTAATCATAGCACTTCCCATCTCCATAAGTGGTGTGTGGTTTAGAAAGCATTTTGAACTCATATCATCCTAACAATGGTCCTCCCTCTGTCTTACAGATGTGGGAGCTCAGGCTCAGACAGGATGTGTGACTCAGACATGACTAGTGCATGGCAGGGCCAGGCCTCCAACCCAGGTCAGAGGATGAGAGGATCCTGGATTTAGAGTTGGGAGGGACCACAGAGCTCTGGTTCAGACTCATCATTTTACAAGTAAGAAAAGGGAGATTGAGAGTGTTAGGTGACTGGTCAGACACTGCACAGGGACTAAGGCAGAGGCAGGAAGGAGTAGGAGCCAGGAGTTTGGACTCCAAGGCATCATTTCATCATTTCTTTCCATAGCACAGTGAGCTCACATTCTAGAGGTTTGGTCCTCTCTCTCTCTCTTTCTTTCTTTCTCTCTCTCTCTCTCTCTCTCTCTCTCTCTCTCTCTCTCTCTCTCTCTCTCCCTCTTCCTCTTCCTTCCTCTCCCTATCCCCTTCTCTCCTTGCCTCTCTCTTTCACGTATCCTTTCTCTCTTTCTCTCTGTGTCTCTCTCCTTTCTTCCCTTCTCCTTTCTGTTTCTATCTCCTCTCCTCTCTCTCTTTCATGCTTCCCTTCTCTGTCTCTCTGTGTATCTTTCACCATCCTTCCTTTCTCCTGTTTTTGTCTCTGTCTCTGTCTCTGTCTCTCTCTCTCTGTCTCTCTCTTCTCTTCCTTCCTCCCCCTCTTCCTCTCCTTCTCCCCCTCTCTCCTTTCCTCTCTCTTTCATGCATCCTTTCTCCCTTTCTCTCTGTCTCTCTCCTTTCTTCCCTTCTCCTTTCTGTTTCTGTCTCCTCTCCTCTCTCTCTTTAATGCTTCCCTTCTCTGTCTCTCTGTGTATCTTTCACCATCCTTCCTTTCTCCTGTTTTTGTCTCTGTCTGTCTCTGTCTCTGTCTCTCTTCTCCCATTCTCTCCTTTCCCTCCCTCCCTCTCATTAACATGCACACGCTATATTGCTTATAGCATTTGCAGATGATGCAATGGCAGTCTGGATATCTAACACATTAAAGAGCAGAGTCAAGATTCATTTTAAAAAAGTTATAGGCTAGAATATTAGTCTAAATCTAATATATGTCATACAATAGGGATAAATACAAAACCTTATATTTGTGTGAAGAAAAAAGAATTGCACACTTTTACCAGAGGGCAGGCATAGCTTGAAAATGTTTGCTATATTTGTTTTGATGTATTTTCTATTGTTTACTAGGAATTTAATTTGATCTAGCAGTGTGATTGGTGGACAAGAATACTAAGGCATAATATTAAGACAGCCATAGAATTTCTAGAAGAAAAGCAAGAGAACATATTGCATAGATGGACTTCCTTGTGGTCAGGAAAGCCCGGGTTCAAGTCTCAACTGACACAAAATAATTGTGTGACCCTAGACCCTAGAAGTCATAAAGTTGCTATACCATAATCAGCTTTCTAAGATTTTAAGTTAAAGATAAGTTCTGTCAACCTCCCTTGACTAAAGGGGCTTTCCACACCAAGAAGTTCATACAGTCTTGTTGAGTTGTTTCACTCATGTCCAATTCTCCATTAGGGGTTTTCTTGACAGAGGTTCTGGAGTAGTTTGTCATTTCCTTCAGCTCATTTCCACATGTGGAAACTGAGGCAAACAACACTGCCTTGCCCAGGGTCACACAGCTAGTAAGTATCTAAGGCCAGATTTGGACTCAGGAAGAGAAATCTTCCTAACTCCAGGACTATACTGTATCCACTGTGCCACTTAACTGCTCATAAATGAAGTCTAGAACGTCTTTATTCTGACAAAAAGTAAACAAAGAGTTCAGACTGAGAGAAATGAAAGAGGCAGAGTATAATGTCCTGGTCAGATTGCACCCAGAGTACTGAGTTTTAGTCTGGATGCTACATTTTGGGAAGAATATTGGTAATCTCAAGAATGCCCAGAAAACACTACCAGCTGGTAAAATACATCCAAGTAATTTCACATGAGGATTATTTGATAGAACAGGACAGTTTAGCCAGAAAAAGAAAAGAGTTAGGGATGGTGTGATTGTCACCTTCTGGCATTTGAAAGAGTCTCATCAGGAAGACAGAAGACCTTTGTTGTGTTGTCTTGGATCCCGAGGGAAAGACCAAAAAGAAATTGGAATACATAATAGTAATGATGACTATAGCAGTTATATAGGACTTTAATGTTTGCAAAGCACTTTAAAAATATTATTTTATTTGATCCTCAAAAGAATCATGGGAGGTAGGTGCTATTTTATAGAGAAGGAAAATGAAGTATCCAGAGGGTAAGTGATTTGCTGAGTCACACAGCTAGTTTGTATCTGAGGCTAGGTTTGAATTCAAGTCTTCTTGACTCTACCCATAGCAACACACAACTGCCTCTAGAAGCTGCCAAGAGGCCCACTTAGATCTTAGTCAGGAAAATAAAACAACAGAACTTCATAATTAGGAGTTCTAAAAGAATAGACTACATGGGGAGGGCTGCCCCTCATTCAAGCACTCTATGTAAAGTCTGGATAACCATTTATCAGATACTATGAAGGGGATTCTTATTCAGGGTGACCTTGAGGTGTTTCCACATCTGTGATTTTCTCTTCATCCACATATCCACATATGCATATGTGCTTGTGTGTGTGTATATGTGTGTGTGTATATGTGTGTGTGTGTGTGTGTGTGTGTGTATGGGGAATATTAATTTGTGACTGTGAGGGCTGGGGTGGAGAATGCTGAGAGTATTTAAATATATGAAATGCAGAAGTATAATAGGACTTGAGCTTGAATTAGGAGGGAAGAACTTGGAGCAACAAGTCAAAATTATGTGTTGTGAGGGTGGAGACAGACCTTGTCTCAAAATAAGGAAGAACTCCTCAGTAGTAGAGCTGTCCAGCAAAGCATCAAAATGGTCTGCTTCAAGTGGCAATGAGTTTCCACTGAATCTCAAATGTAGACCTGGAAGGGACTTTTGAAAGCACTTGGTCCATCCAATCAATTTTGAAGGAATATAAGGAAATCGAGCCCAAGTGAAGGTGACTTGTCCAAGATCACATAGACAGGTTTGTTTGTTTGGTTTTTTTTTGCTCATCTGAAGATTTGGAGCCAGGTCCTCCCAATCTGGCACCTTTTCCGTGGCACCTTACTTCTATCATTAGAAATACTCAAGCAGGGATGGAATGACCTTATGTCAAGGATGCTGTGGAGGACATTGTTGGTCTGATGTGAGATTGAACTTATCCCTCCAAGGTTCCTTCCAATTCTAACATTGCATCGTTAGTGTTGGGTTGTGACCTCAAAGGTTCTTTTAGATCAAATTTATTAGGATGGTTTCATTAAAATTCACTCATTATTTCCATTGCAATCCAATACATATTTATTAAGCACCTATTATTTTCAAAGCACTGTCTTAGGTGCTGAAGATCAGTCAATAAGCATGCATTAAAGTGCTTGCCATAAGTACATACCATATGCTAAGCTTGTCACAGGGTAGATAAAGACAAAATGAAGAACAGTACTTCCCCTCAAGGAGCTCTGATTATACTTGGGAGATGCAACATGTAAACCTATTTAAGAACACACACACAATATTTTGAGTGGAATGAGCCCTGTTCCCCAAATAAGGGAGTAAAAAAGATATCATTCCATAGGAGACAGCACATGAGGTGAACCTTGAAGGTAGGCCAGCATGCTAGGAAGCTGACTGAGGAAGGAGAGGATTTCAAACAAAGAGGACAGAGTGTGAAGAGGCACTGAAGTGGGAAATGGGTCATCAACTTTGGGCTGCAAGAGAGTCCAGTTTATACAATCAGCAGACACTTCTGTAGCATCTTCTGTTTATACAGAGCACTCTGTTGGGCACTAGAAGATACAAAGTTTGGATGAGATAATTTTAGAGATATCAGCACTCCTTCCCCTCCTACCCTCCAAGGCAATCTCCATCCTACTTTCATTGTCAGAGTTTTCTAATGACCACACCTACTGATCAAAAGTACTGACATAATAGTTTTTAATGCCCTTTGTTCCAAATCTGGGGCTCCTCCATTGGTACCAGACCCCTCACTTCCGTATCTCCTGAGGTAAGGGGCACTCAGTCAAGGGAAATGGGGCACAAAGGGCTTTGTTCGTTCCAGTCCAGAGAAAATGCACTCTTTGCAAAGGTAGTCCTGGCAGCATGCCAGCCAGATCTGCATTTTATCTGCAATGCATCAGTAGTTCAAGGCAGGCTCCATTTGCAGCACTGCTAGCAGCTGCCTAGATACAACCTTGTCCCACAAGGAGTACTGCATTCATCTGTAACCATTCAATGCCATCTCGGTGACAAGCAGTCCTTTCCCTCTGCTGACTCCCCCTTTACCCAGCATCCCTGGAAGGAAACTTTGCATGTCACGAATACTCTTAGTCAACTTTTCCAAGGTCACTTAAGGCTAGAGCCCTGCTGAGGAGGGAACACTCTGTTTTTATTGGAATGAGGACCTGGGGAATATTATGCAGGAAGCAAAGAACACAGCCTTCCTTTGCTGTGATGGATAGCATTTCCAGAGGGTAGAGATAGGTCTGGGTTGGGTTAAGCAATGTCTGTCTGAGATCTTTGGTTTAAATCCAAGACAGTTTGATTTTTAAAAATTGTAATATATACGCTCTTACCTTTGGCTGATATTACTCATGGGGATATCTGAAAAGTGAAATCATCACGAGGACAGATTAATTGTTTTTTGTGATAATCTCTGTGTGGGACTGAATTCTATTCAACAAGCATTTATTGAATATCTACACTGTACCAGACACTGCTGCAGGCATTTGGAAGACAAAGGTTAAAGCATGGCCATCCCTGTTACAAAGAGCTTACTTTCTACTGAGGACTACACCATAACAATATGCATACCAATAAGAAATTATAAATGTATCTGTCATTTTACATACATCCCAATGGATACATAAGAGTAATAGGAAGTAGTTTTGAGAGACAAAGAGCACAAACAACTATGGGGTTGGGGTGGGGCCAGGCAGGCTAGATGTGGGAGTCAGAGGTGAGCAGGAAGCAGATGGCCCACTTCAAAGGACATTAATGAAAAGGTAGGGATCGAATGTAATGAATGGTGAGTAGCTAGGAGGCCCGTCTGATTGGAGTAGAGAGAGCAAGACAAAGAGTAATATAGACAAAGTAGGTAAGGCAAGGCAAAGATAAGTGATGAAGTCATCAGAACAAGGAAGAAACACCAGAAAAAGATGATGAGCACAATGGAAAGTACATAGAACTTGGAATGAAGAAACCTGATTTCCAGTCCTTGTTCTTTACTTACTATGTGACTCTAGTGAGTCACGTCCTCTCTGGGCCTCAGTTTTCTCATCTGCCAAATACAGGTTTGTGCTAAGTCATCTCCAGATCCCCATTGTACTTGGATCCACTAGATTTGAGATTGAAGTCTGACTCTACACTTAGTACTAGGGTGAACTTAAACCCTTTGTTTCAGTTTCCTCATCTGTAATGTAAGAGAGTTGCACTCTCAAGTTCCTTGAAGTTCTAAATCTCTGATTCTTTGACCATTTCTGCCTAGATGATGGTTTGGTGGGGATGAGATAGGGTCTGACCACATACAGGTGAGAGCAGGTGACCACTGAAGTCCCTTCCAATGGACATTCTGAAGCCTGCCCTTGACCACCTTCTTCTAGGAGGACTCATGAATCCTTGGCCTTTACTGAGTGCAGTTAAAATCACAGTTCCAGAAAGTGTTATAGAAAGTCCCCACTATTCTGTTTAATTTCTTCTTCTTCTCTCTATAAATATTATTCCAGAGGCTTCCCATTCTCAGAGAATGCACATATGGTATGCTATATGCTGTCAGCCTCTATGTATTAAATGAGATAACCTGAAAATAAAAAAAAAAAAAAAGAAATATTCTTAACTTTTTGTCTCCTAAGAAGTTATCTCACCTAGTTAGAGACTACTAGGATTGGTAGGATCTAACAGTTCATATGGTTCAGCCACATCATTTTGTCCATAAGGAAACAGGCTCAGAGAGGTGGTCACTTTCCAAAAATCACATAGCAAGTAAGTGGCAGAGCCAGCATCTGACCCCAGGGTCTGATGTTCTAGATCAACTGCTTTCTCCAACTCTACTAGCCCTCATTGTCATGAGATCCTAGTGCAGCGGTTCTCAACCTTCCTAATGATGGGACTCTTTAATGGGGGCGTATCTGCATGTGGGCAGACCCGCCTGGAGATGGATAGAGGAGCAATGTCTCGGTTCCTAAGACCACTGGAAATATGTGTTTTCCAATGGTGTTAGGCAACCCCTGTAACCCCTGTGAAAGGGTCATTTGACCCCCAAGGGGTCGCGACCCACAGATTGAGTACCACTGTCCTACTGCTTATTTAAGGTGATGCTATTGAGTATCTGGCTATCCTTGGACACCCAGATGCCCAAGAGAAATTCCCTTTTTTTCTCTGTCAATTTCTGTATCTATAAAATAAAGCGCTTGTACTAGATGGCTGTTTCTTTCTGTTCTGTATGTTGATCCTGCATTCCTACATGATAGAAATGATGGAAGTAAGGACTGCTAAAATTTTCATTCCATCCAGATAATTTCAATAAGCATTTGATAAATACTTATATAATGTCCTGTGCCACTGTTGAGGATTAAAATACCATTCCAAAATGGTGTTCTCCATGTTGAATTAATTTAATATTCTAGTT
This sequence comes from Pseudochirops corinnae, assembly GCA_028646515.1. Classification (NCBI taxonomy): domain Eukaryota; kingdom Metazoa; phylum Chordata; class Mammalia; order Diprotodontia; family Pseudocheiridae; genus Pseudochirops; species Pseudochirops corinnae. The sequence goes on from CM053585.1 coordinate 15,012,514, forward strand.
ACTGTTTGTAGGAAAAGCACTTTATTGATCAGGCTACCACAAAAACTCTGCAAGAAATAGTAACCCGTCTTATGTTTGCTCTCCAGTCACATACAGGATATTAGAGCCAGAAAATCACCTTACTTTTCAAATAAGGAAACTGAGGTAAAGAAAGGAGAATGATTATATAAATAACAGCATGATTATGCTTGCACAGAATGTTCCTACTCAAATAGCTCACCCATCTTTCTCTAACACTCTAAGATTTGCAAATCACTTTCTTTACAACAACTCCTTGAAGGAAGAATAGAAGGCATTTTATTTTCCATTTGAAGGTGAGGAAATTGAGGCAAACAGCTAAGTGGTACAGTAGAAAGAATGTGACCCTGGATTCAAGAGACCTGAGTTCAAATCCAGACTCAAACACTTACTAGCCGTGTTACCTTGGGAAGGTCACTTAACTTTTGTTTGCCTCAGTTTTCTCAACTGCGACATGAGAATAAAAAGAACATCTACTTCTCAGGGTTATTGTAAGCATGAAATGAGGTAATATTGCTTCACATAGTGTCCAACCCTTGGTAGGTGTTCAATGAATTCTTGTTTCTTTCCCAAATTCCAACTCCCTCATTTACAATTCATGTGATCTTATAAATTTTAGCCTGAGTGCCAGTATCTGTAAAATGGGAAGAATGGAATAAATAATCCTGAAGGCTCCTTCCAGGTAAAACAATAGGTTCCTTTGATCCAAGGCCACACCCTGTGCCTTATTCAGGTCCATCCCTCTTTGAGGTTGCACATGCTTCTTGGACCAAAGTATGTTCTCCCTTGCCCTCTACTCTTGTGATTGGCTAAGTGTGGGCTTTTTGAGGTTTCTGTTGCTTCTGCAGAAATACAATTAGAGTGGAAATTATATTTGGGTATATTAGGTCCTGCACTTGGGTTTTATACCTCCATAAAAGTAGAAGGAAAGTTAGGAATTTAATTAGCACTTAGCTCCAAGCCAAGGAGTAAAGCTATTTCTTAAGAGCTCTGTTGGTTGAATAGATGCTCTCATAATACACAGAAGGAATTTTTGATCTGAGTTTGGCATCTCAAAGGGCAAATGCAGAAAAGGAAAAAAAAAACTTAGGGATTATTCTTCGGGGGATACTCATCAAAGTCCTCCAGTCTCCCTTTATGACATGGAGCTGACTCCAGGTTTTCTTAGGGGAATCAAGTTCTGAAAAGGTTTGCCAAAGTGGGAACGCTTAAAGTTTATGTCCATCTACAGGGTGGGCTGCACATCTGTCCTCTGAGGATGAGCTGGTCCAGGTTCAGAGAGACTCACCCTTAAGCTGGCTTCACGGTGATGGATTTCTGGCCATAACAACTTGAGGTTTCTGGCCATAACAACTTGAGGTTTCTGTTGCTTCTGCAGAAATACAATTAGAGTGGAAATTATATTTGGGTATATTAGGTCCTGCCAGTACTGAGGTTACTGGGATATTGTTCCATGGATCAATGGAGAGGCCTCAAGTCAATGTAATTGCAGATTTCTGAAATATCCGAATATCAAACAGGCTAGAGAATGAATATAATGAAATAATTGTAGATGTGGGAACAGACCTCAGAGGTCATATCATCAAGCCAGTATTTGAACAAAGATGTCCTGAACATCACCCCTGAAAAATGACCATCCACTTTTTTCCCTGAGGGATCCAGTGAAGGGGGAACCCATTAGTATTGATGGACTCCTAATAAAGCTGCCTCAGCCCCAGTATTCTGACTTCCTTATGGGCCCCACTGAACAGTAAGCATGACTTGATTGAACCAAACAATATGGCCTTAACCATGCCACAAGCCCCCAGACTTAACATAGTTACCACCCCTACCTAGACAATGCCCCCAGATCCAATTCACATATTTGAACATATGGCCTTTAATATTCATAGTTTCTGTTGTGCAATCAGCATCATTACACTATAAATTTGCCTGCATTATCTTATTAAGTTGCTGGTTCCTCTTGGAACTCAGTCTGTTTCTGAGAAGCACCAATCCTCGGTAAGTGCCTATACTTGAATTAGAGGTGGTCTGACTCTGAATTCTTTGAGACAGTGTCACCACAACACACTATGAAGCTTCGACAGCTTTTGGTATCCCAGGGTGAGCAGAATCCCAGCTCTCATCCCAAAGGACTAAACCACAGTAGTATCCTGGGGACACAGAATAATCAAATAAATAGGAATAGGTTAGGAATTAACCTGTGTGATTTCATTAGCTTTGTTGTTTTTGTTTTTTTCTTTTAGAAGGGGGAAAAAGGCAGGGCAATTGGTGTTAAGTGATCTGCCCAAGGTCACACGGCTAGTAAGTGTTAAGTGTTTGAGGCCAGATTTGAACTCAGGTCCTCCTGACTCTAGGGCCATTTTAGAGAAAGTGCTCTATTCGCCGTGCCACCTAGCTGCCCTGATTTCATTGGCTTTGGGAACTCATAGACGGAGAAATCCCTTCTCTCAGCATCATTTGGCACTACTACAATTTGTAATGTCAGAGAGTTGCCTAGCCTGCTGAGTGGTTAGGGAATGTGCTCAGGGACACATAGTCTACATAGCAGTATGAGTTAAAGGGGAAACTTGAACCCACATCTTTCTATATCTCTAGCTGCTGCCTCAGTAAGTAAAAAGAAGAGAAAGATGCATGATGATTTCGAATATTACCACTGAAACAGCTTATGCTTAGCCCTGCTTAAACCAAGGTAACTCCCTAGGCAGGATGACCTCCACTGGCAAAACAAAGCTCCCGATTATATTGAATTTAACAAACATATGTTAAGCATCACTTGTGTAACTGGCACTCTGCTAATCTCTAGGGATAGAAAGACAAACAGGAGATGAGTATTGCCTTTGATAAATATATATTCTACTGGTTCAGGGGGAAGCATAGAGCAAGTATAAAGATAAGTAAATGCAAAGTCACCTTGAAATAATGCAAACCAATACTGAGAGGATGAGAATGCAATGACTCAGGTAAGCAGAAAAGATCTTAGGTAGGAGGGGGCATATGATCCGTGCCAACATTAGGAGCTCTAAAGAAAAGACACTTCTGAAGAGGCCCCAGACCTCTTGTGAGTAGGCCAGGAAGAGCATTAGCAAGGAAACGGAAGGTGGTTTCAAGCCCTGACTGAGCTGCTAACCAGCATGTGATATTGGGTAAGAGCTGCTCCTTCTTTGGCCTTCTGTTTCTCTTTCTCTAAAATGAGGGAATCTGAACTTGGTAGTCTTCAATATTGCTTTCTATTCTACCACTCTGTGGAGGTTAGGGATATTTGCTAACTGGGCTACCTTAGGCAACACACTTTTCACTGAACCTAAATATTCTTATCTGAAATAATTACAACATCTACCTCTTAGCGTCATTCTGCAGAAAATATCTTTTCTATATTACAGCACAATAGAAATGCTAGTTGTGAGTTCTTCATACTGCTTCTGGTTGGAGGTGCTTGTGGAGTCTGTGGTAGGAATGATAGATAACAAGATGAGGAGTTGAATTCTCAGCATTTCAATTATTTCAGTCAACTCTAAAAGCATAGCCATTTGATTGGCTTGGATCACAAGGTGGACTTTTTATCAGTGGTGAGTGGAGTGGACGAATCCTCTCTCATCTTTTCATAACTGGAAAAAAATAGAAAATGACTGATTTCTGATGATTAATTAGCATCATGTATATGCACAAATAATATAAGGCAAATTAATTTCAGCCTGGAAGGATCCTTTGAGGATGATTGAAACTCCCTTATTTTGCAAAGGAAGATACTAAAGAATATTGAAAATAAGTTACTTCCTCAGGGTCACAAGCTAGTCAGTGTCTGAGGCAGGATTTGAGCCCAAGATTTTGTGACTCAGTGTTCTGTGTTGTCCAACTCACTCATTATACAAAGGAGAAAACATGGACAGAATTAAGACTAGCATCCAAATTTCTAAGCTCACATATATTTTAACCACATCCCATTCTTGGCAATTCAATGAAGATAATAGATCACCTAGCAGTTATAAATATTGTAACCATCCAGGGCCACACCAATCCTTCCATTGAGCATCAGTAAGGACCAGGGAGTAAAAATTACTCTCATGTGTATGCCCCCTACTTTTCACCACTCTCCTCCAGTAAAATATAAATTTTTAAAGGTCAGGGAGTATTTATTTATTAATTTTTTTTTTTATTTTATATCCTCTAAGCCTATCGCAGTGCCCAGAAAATAGTAAGTGCTTAATAAATGAATGGTGATTTCTAATAGAATGATAATCAAATGAATATTATCTTTGGGTATGGCCCCACTCAGAATCCCTGTCATTCTGAATTGTAATCTGCATAGGCTGAAGATTCCTTCACTGGCCACCAATCCCTGCTCTCTCATACACACACACACACACACACACACACACACACACACACACACACACATCGTTCCCATCCCTTTCTTTCTGTCTTCGTCCCTGACCTTTGGAGCTCCTATTCTGTTGTCAATAAACTATCATTCATTTTAGATACTTATCTTCTTCCTTGAAATTTCTTTCTACATATTTGTATTGTTATATCTATACATGTTGCTTCTTCCCTGATAGAATGTAAGGTCCTTGAAGACAAGAACTGTTTTTATTTGCTTTTAATTTTCTTGTTTTTTTTTTTCATCCCTGAGTACCTAGTATTGTAGTAGCCATTTAATAAATACAGTCTGAATTGAATGGAAAGCTAAGTAAGTTAAGGATGTGGGGATAGACAATGATTGCCACAGGGTTTGATTCCTTACTAATGTTTCTTCTAGAATACTACATACTTTGGTTTCTTTCAATGTACACAAAAGTGCTCATATTTATACAATGGTTTATAGATTCCAAAGCATTTTCTTCACAATATCCCAGTGAGGTTGGTAGTGCAAATTTTATTAAACCCATTTTAGAGAAGAGAAAAATTTGGCTTAGAAAGTAATTGACCTTAAACAAGTCATTTCACCTTGGGGAGAGTACTTTTCTTCATCTGTGTCTGGAGGAGATTATCTAGATAATCTCTAAAGTTCTTTGAAGTGCTAAATTGTGCTGGACTAGGGTAACTGAGTCCATGTTCTAAGGGGAATGACCTGGAGATGTCTAGCCTGGAGAGGATGTGTGTGTGTGTGTGTGTGTGTGTGTGTGTGTGTGTGTGTGTGTGTGTGTAGAGGTGTAGAGGAGGCATAATCTCTTGGAGTTTTGGGGGGGCTGTCAGGTAAAAGAGGGATTATGTTTCATCTGTTGTCCCCATAGAGCAGAGCCAAGAGCAATGGGGAAGAGGTTGGGATGAGGAAGATTTAGGTTCTATGTGTACAAAAACTTCTTTACAATAAGACTTTTGCAACAACGTCTTGGGCTGTCATGAGTCACAACAGACTCCCCGTTGATGACAGTCTTTAATCAAAGACTAGATGATAAGGGTAGCTAACATTTATAAAGCAGCACTTACCATGGGCCTGACACTGTGCTAGGCACTTTGCTATTATCTCATTTGAGACTCATAGCAACCCTGAGAGTTAAGCACTATTATTCTTCTTACTTTACAAGTGAGGGAAGTGAAACAGACTGAATGACTTGCCCATGAAGTACCTGAAGTTCAGATTTGAATTCAGGTCTTCCTGACTCCCGGCCCACCCTCTATCCACTATGCCACATGGAGAGTCAGTTTCCATGGATGTTGCACAAGAGATCCTTGTTCCGGTCTACATTAAGCACTTGAAATCTCATCTACTTCTGAGACTGTGGGATTGTAGTAATAACAAGAGCTAACATTTACAGAACACTTTAACATATATGTTATTTTAATATCATGGCATTTTATACTCATGCCAATGCTGTGTGAGACAGGTGATTTTTTTAAAACCCCATTTTACAGATGAAGAAAGTGAGGTTTAGTGACCTGTCCCAGATCACAAACCCTGGCTGTCAGGTAAAAGAGGGATTAGGTTTGCCCTGCCTGTCCCCACAGTGCAGAGCCAAGAACTATGGGAAGATGCTGGGATGAGGCAGATTTAAGTTCTATGTGTAGAATGGAGTAGATGAGAAGGCTTTAGAACTTCGACCTTCATGACTCCCAGTCCAGCACTCTATCCCACACACCACCTGCCTACTTACTTTTAGTGTACAGAAAGTATTTCATTTCCTGTGCTTCAGGAGTGAATACCTCACCTGTCTCCCCTTGGAGATTCTGTGTCTCCATAGATGGGTTGACTGGGGGACAGTTCCTTACTTCAGGAATGTTCGTCAAAGGAAGGCATCCATTTAGATTGGTAATCAACCTAATTAACCAGCCAACAAGCATTGATATGTGAGGAAATCTGCTTTATTCTTTTGCTTAGAGAAAAGGAAGATGGCCTCTGTCCTCAGGGAGCTTATAGTCTACTGTGAACATGTTTATAGAGAGGTAAATATAGAGCATATGCAGAATAGCTCCCTATTGGTACAAGAAAGCACAGATAATCAGATGACTGAGGGAAAGCAGCCAGAACTAGAAATTAAGCTGATCTTGAAGGAAGTTGGGCGTTCCATTAGATAGAAGTGAGGATTCTAGGAGAAAGCTTTTACAAATATGGGAGATGAATTAACATGTATGTTGAAAAACAAGCTGGCTAGTTTGGCTGGAGTATGAGTAGGACACGAATGGCAATAATTGAAACAGAAGCTGGAACCATATTGTGAGAATTTTAATTCCAGAGGATTTATTTTAATTTTATTTTTAATTTATGGATAAAAGAAGCATCTCCATAAGATAGTACAATAAAAGAGATGATTGCACATGAAATTGCAAATCTACACAACTTGCTATTCCTTTCAAATATACAAAATTAGTGTGTAAATTTCTTTTTTTTCTTCTTTCTGTTCCACCTCCACCCTAGAGATGGCGACCATTAGACACAGAAAGGTATATGCATGTAAAATTATTCCATACATACTTCTATATATCAGTTCTTTCTTGGGATGCAGATAGCATCTGTTTTATATGTCCTTTCTACTTAATTTAGGTATTTATAAAAGTCAAAATAACTTATTCATTCAGTCATTCTTAAAACAATATTATTGTTACTGTATACAATGTTTTCTTGGTTCTGCTCATTTTGCTCTTCATTATTTCAAGCAAGTCTTTCCATGTTTATTTTTTTCTAAAGTAATTGAACTTGTTATTTCTTATAGCACAGTAGTCCATTGCAATTATACACCATAACCTGTTCAACCATTCACCAACTGATGGGCAAACTGAAACCTCCAGTTCTTTGCCACCACAAAGAGAGCTGCTATAGATTTTTTGGAATATATAGGTTCTTTTCCTTTACCCCCGATTATCTTAAAACACAGGATTTTACATTTTATCCTGGAAGTAATAGGGGACCAAATTTATATTTTGGTTAGGGGGATCCTTGCTATAATATTTGAAAGGTCCTTGAATCTAAACTGGTGACCTTGGTTTCCAGCTTTCCTCTTCTCCCTGTTCTCTTTTTTTTCTCTTCCCTTCTCTTGTTCCAGGTGATGATGTTGCAAGTTTCTTTTTTGGAAAAAAAAAAAAACATTAAAGATGAGTTTGGTAATTATTCAAAGGTATTCATGTGAACCCAAAGGAACACATTATGGGCAGAGAATTCCTTTACTACTGTACAAAATTTGACATATTCTGAGCCTCAGGAGGAGCCAAGGTGTCAAGTCCTTGCTAATATTTATTCCCTACCAGAGGGAGAGGTGATGGGGCCACCCCTAACAAACAGAAGTAGCAGATGTCAGGCATTCTGCATATCCCTGAGGTTGTCAAACAGAATTTGAGAATACAGAGAATGCCAAATACGTTCCCCATGTTCATTAGCTTAAATGGTTCTCCTGAGCAAAGTGTCCTGGTACCTGTCGACATTGTCAAGATGAGGTTTATTCAAAGTAATGGGGCATGGCTCTTCACGTCACCATTCATACTGATGGAAAGCATCCCTTACTAGAAATGGATGAAGGATAAGGAACAAGTCATCTCATCTGTTTCCTTTCTAGGAACAACAGCAAGACTGCAGTGCCTTATGTTACATGAAACCCTTGGCTGGAGAAATGAAATGGTTTTTACAAATGTTGCTTCAAGCACAAAAAGGATGCCAATAAAGAAATGTGTGCCTGAGAAAAAAAGTCAGGCTGGCCATGTGACTGTTTTGATGAATTCTCAGTGGACAGCCCAATACTGCATTGCTGCCTTCTCATGCCAGGAGAACTTGAGGAAGATACCTAATCTGGTGTGTGGAGCCCAAAGTGACAAACTTGTGGCAGGATATGAACAGGAGTCTGATAAGATTCTGACAGAATGGACAGACATGGACAGGCTGTTAGCTGTATCATTAGAGGGACCATTGATGCTGATTACATCATGAATTTATTGGAATATGGCTGTATAAATTAGTGTCATTTTGGACTCTGGCAAATAACCAATTACTGAAGGAAGAGGCGGCCATCCTCTTTCCTAATGCCATTTCCTCTGCTTATACTCTCAATACTGCTCCCTTCATATCAATGTTGGGAGCTTGGCCCACTGATCATCACAACCTTTCCACCTTAAATGCTGCTGTGTATATTGACTCCATCCTTCTTACTTAAAGATTTGTCTTCCCTAGCCTATAGAAGGAACAAAATTTTTTAAAAAATATCCATTTAAGCCCAGCCCAGCATGTTTAAGCTGTTTTCGATGTTTATTCTTCCTGTCTTTGCCAAATTGATAGTCATCCACACTTGTTGCCTGCCCTTTTTTACCACATGCCCACCTCTCAACCATTTAAAATCTGGCTCCTCTTCTCATGGAACTGCTCTCACAAAGAGATCTTTGATCTAAACCATCCAGTGCTTTTTTTCCAATCATTCTTTTTTATCTTCTTCTACTTTGACCTGTCTGAAGCTTTTGGTACTACTGGCCATGCTTTCTAGATGTTCTCTCTGTCATTGGCTATTATGCCAATGTTTTCTTGTAGTTTCAGCAGGATTGAACACTTTCAGTTTCCTTCATTGATATGTCATCTGTGTCCCACATCATTAACTTGAAAGTCCCTCAAGATTTGGTCCTTATCTATGCCTTTCCTTTTCTGGTCTTCCCTTCCCTTTTTTTCTTCTCTTCCCCTCCACTTCCCATGGCTTCCTGTGAGCACAAGCAAGGTGTGATTTTTTCTTCTTATTATTGTTGGAGTTCAGTGTCCTAGACTCAGGATAAATTGCAAACACCTAAAGGACTAATATCCTCCAAACCTTGATAATTCACAACTGTGCTGAGTCAAGTATGTTTTGTACCTTCTGGCTCTGAGCTAACTGGGTGCGAAGTCTTTGTTATATATTCTGGAAGGTTGGCATTTTGCTTTGGGTGTTTGCTCCTGAGAAGAACCTTTTTATTTCCTGGTTGAGACTCTGAGTGGCCATATATTTAGAGCTTCCCTGCTGCTTAAATGTCTATACTCCTTTGATTCAGTGATGTATGTAAAGTCTATAGCAATATTACTTTACTCAGACAGTTGGAGCCCTGTCTGTTGGTCTGTGTGCTAATTTCTCTACTTGTATTTCTCTGTTTGTATTTTCCCCATGTTCAGGGTGCTGACCTTTTTCCTAAATTAGTGAACGTCATTAAAAGTAGGAGTGTTGAACAGTCTTTTCTTTAAAAGTGGATCAAAGTACCTGTGCTAGCAGGCCATAATGGGTGTGTTAGGGTGGTTGTTACTATACTTCCCTTCTCTTTCTTTTGTTTCTCTTCCCTTTCCTTTTTTCATTCTTTTTTATATGATCATCTCAACAGCTTTCACAGGTTCATTTATTGTCTATACAAAGATCTCTCTTTCTCTCTCTCTCTCTCTCTCTCTCTCTCTCTCTCTCTCTCTGTGCCTCCTACCCTACATTTCCAACTGCCTGATGAGTATCTCTACCAATTTGTCCAGTAAGTATCCCAAACTCAACATGCGCAAATCTGAAGTAATCCCTGCAAATAAAACAAAAACAAATTATCTTTCTCCTGAACTTCCCATTACTATTGACAGCATAGCCATTCTTCCTTTCTCTCTGATATTTATAATCTTGGAGTTATATTTGACAGTTTTAAGAATCCTTCATCCTCAACCTCTTGAATGAAGAAATCCCATTGATTCTGCTTCCCTGGCATCTGTCTTTCTTTTTTGCCTCAGTATTTCCATTCACATGGCTTCCACCATAACATGGGCCCACATCACCCTTTACCTAACATATTGTGTAATAGCCTCCTACATGGTCTCCCTGTCTTTAATACTTCCCCAGTCCAATCCATCCTCTACATAGCTATCAAAATAATTTCCTAAAGTTTGTATCTGATTGTGCCTCTCTGTAGCTCAAAGATCTCTGTGAGAAAAAAATTCAAGACTTGCCATTCAAGTTCTTGTTATTCTGGCTCTGGCATACCATTTCAGTCTTATTGAAGGCTCCTTATTTGATAACAACAATACTAACAGCAAGAATAACACACATACATACACACACATGCCAGTCTACATTCCCTTGAAATTGAACTAGTAGTCCAATCCAAGCTTAGCATTTAATTTCCACCTCCATATAAGCACACATTCAGTTTCTTATGCCTACAAGAAGGGTACCTTTCCTCATTACTGTCTCTCTGAAGACTTAACTCCTTTTGAAACTCAGCTCATATATTATCTTGTAATATCTTATAATGGAATTTGAAAATCTTCCCTTCCCCTTAATGGGCCTCACTTGGAGCCCAACAAGAGAAGCTTGCTTAGGGGAGGCTTGTTTTTCAGGAAGGCCCACACCTTTTGTTACTTTGCAATTAGGCAGTGGGTCTTGAAGGTTGTGATGTCCCCTGACCCTGAAGAAGGGTGTATATGTGTGTGTGTATATGTACATACACACATATGTATATACATATATATACATATATGTGTACATATGTATACACATATATACATATGTATGTATATATACATGCATGTATATGTTTGATTATAGTAAGATTATTAACCCCTTTTGAGTTGCTTTCCTTGGAGAAACAGATCAATGGACCTGTGCTAGTAGCCATGCTGTGGGTGGGGTGGGGTGTGGTGTGTGTGCTTGCTGTTACATATCTCCACCATGAAGTCTTTTCCAAACCACTAGCACTGAGTTCTCTCCCTTTTTCACAATGACTTTTTAGGATCTTTATTTGTGTGTCTGTGTGTGCGTTGTAATAGAATAAAAGACTCTTGAGGTCCAGATTTTTGTCATGTTTGTTCTTGTATTCCTAGATGTTAGCATGATTAACTTGCATAAAGTTGTTATTGCTGTTCAGATAGGTCTGACTTTTCATGACCCCATCTGAGCTTTTCTTGGCTGAGGTACTGAAATGGTTAACCATTTTCTTCTCTAGTTCCTTTTACATATGAGTAATCTGAGATGAACAGAGTTAAGTGACTTACTCAAGGTCACACAACTAGTGTCTGAGGTTTCATTTGAATGCAAGTCTTCTTTACTCTAGGACCAGTGCTCCATCTATCGCACCACCTAGTTGCCCTTTGCATGGAATAGGTGATTATGAATATTTGTAGAATTAACTTACTGAAAACTTCCCTAGACATACATGCTCAAGTAGCTGCAGCTTCTGAGCAAAGATAAGTCCCTGCTCCAGCTCCCATGGACTAGCAGCCTCTTGGATGAATGTTTTATTCTGTATACATCATTTTGTGAACTTTATCTTCATAGTCTGACAATCGTATTAGTCAAGTGCACCCACTTTACAGATGACAAAAATTCAACAAAGAGAAACAACTGTTTCAGGAACATATTACTAGTAAGTGAGATGAACTCTCATATTTTCCTCTCATGTCCTCTATGTTAGGGAAGAGAGGCAGAATTACTGAGTTGTGAAGTGCACAGGGAACTTGATTTATATCTCCACTAAGGAATACCTTAGGGGGAGAAAATTATTCCTTTTCAATTTTAAAATTTATTTTTATTCTTAACAAGCACCAAAATAAAATGCACATTCCCATGTAGACAGTAGAACACCAAAAGAGGGTTTTGTATAAAATTATAGGGTCCATAATTCTCAAATCCTCCTACGGAGAAATGGCAGATTGAGGTACCATGAGTCCATAGGTCCCTTTCAAAGCTGATACTCTATGATTCCAGTCTCCTTGTTGTAAGGTTATCTTAGATCTTCTCCAAATTCTTAAATTCCTTGATGAGGACTGAAATCATGTCAGGTGGTTGCTCTTTCTGCTAATCTGTCACCCTGTAGAGTTCTTATCTTTCTTCTATGTTTTCTTAACCTCACCCTCTTCTAAATGTCAATTTCTTGGATTCTAACTGTGTATTTAACTGGCCTCTCCATGTTAGCTTCCCCAGCTTCCCTTCTAGACTCAACTTAAAGCTCACCTTCTACAGGGAGCATTTCATCATCCCCTTTCTGTATTCTTTCCCCAAGGCACTGAGTTTCTCTCTCCAGTACAACGTGTGCTAAGTTGTTTGTCTCCCTCATTATAAAACTTAAAAATTGTTTCCTTCATAAATAATTGCATACCCTTTGACCCAGCAATACCACTGTTGGGATTATATCCCAAAGAGATTACAGAAGTGGGAAAAGGTCTCATATGTGCAAAAATATTTATTGCAGCTCTCTTTGTGGTTGCAAAAAACTGGAAATATAGC
>CM053585.1:15025660-15040641 GCA_028646515.1 Pseudochirops corinnae
CCATTCCCCAATTGATGGGCATCCCCTATATTTCCAGTTTTTTGCAACCACAAAGAGAGCTGCAATAAATATTTTTGCACATATGGGACCTTTTCCCACTTCTGTAATCTCTTTGGAATATAATCCCAACAGTGGTATTGCTGGGTCAAAGGGTATGCAATTATTTATAGCCCTTTGGGCATAGTTCCAGATTGCTCTACTGGGAGATTATTTATATGGAGATATCCTGTAGGAACTTGGAGGTGCAGTCAGAGGATGACAGATTTAGAGGTGGAAGTGATATTAGAGACTAAGATTCTAATTCAACCCTTTTGTTTTAAAGATAAGTCAGCTGAGGACCAGAGAGGTTAAGTCACTTGCTAAGTTACCCCCACAGAGGTAGTGAGTGACATGGGCAGGATTTCAAGGCAAGTCTTCTGATTTCAACCTACAGAGTTCATTCTGAGCATTAACTTTTCTTACCTTATCCTATGTGTCAACCTTTGATACACATACATGCATATATGTGTGTATGTATGTATGTGTGTATGTGTGTGTGTTATTGGTTTTCATTATTTGGTTCATTCTTCTAATCTGTTTTGATAATAATTAAGTACCTTGAAGAGTTTGGGACAGAATGGAGGAGAGAAGAAGCTGGTGTATAGTCCATGAGGACACAGAGTCAGACATGATTCAATGATTGAAAACAACAACAACGAATAAAAATAGTGCTGAGATGAAACCCTATCCTGATACTATCCCTTTATATTCAAGTTTCTGAACATATTATTGAAGTAGTAAATAAGGCAACTTCTGTTTTGAGTTGAATAAAAGTTTTAGGATCTAACCTCATCTGCTATAGATTTAGACTCACTGAAAGCATCCTCAGTACAGTGATCATATCAATATAGCCCTCTTGGGTAATTAGCATTGTTTCTTTAACATTGTATGGGTTTTTATGAGGATTCTTTCTCAATTTATTATTTATTATTATATAATTTTGAAAACAAACATTAAACCGGTACTGATTAGGTACTATTCAATTTGAATATGTTTGTTCTGTACAATTTTGATTTAAGAAAACTAGTAAGCCTCACCATATTTATCCATGGGTTTCTATTTGATGTTTTTATGTTTCATATGTCTTAGACAAAAGAGAAAAAGACATTTGTAGGTACCACCTTCATTCATTCATTCTTTCATTAATATGATCTTTGTCCACTAGATTCAAGGTCAGTCTTATCTCTCCTTGGCAAAAATTATTAAATATTAGGTTTCACGTTCATACATTTGTTCAATATGTCCTCTAGTTTCAAGTTTAATATCTTTAGTCTTTGACTTTCTTTTGTGTATGTTAAAAACTTCATATTTTTTCAGATCCAAAAGACATTTCCATGTTATTGGAGAATGATTCTATAAGAAGAAAAAGCTTTTTAATATGCTTTTCCTTAAAGCAACATCATCAATTTATAACTGACTAATAATATGTTTTGCTTCAACTCCTTTAATTTGGAAGCCATATTTAGTTCTATTTGGGAGAAAAATGGTAATGGAATGAAATACAGGTAGAATCATGATGGGTTGAACTTATCTCCCTAAAAAATGGTGCATATTATGTCCATTTTTCTTGATGTTCTTGTTTTTGTGGCAAAGTTTAAACAGAGGTTTTGATTATGAATATCAAATGCCATGTGAAACACACATTTTAATGTTTTTTATTTTGCCTATTTCATAGATTTGCAAGAATTTAGTGAGCCATGAGTATAGAACTGAATCACAGGCTTTGCAATAATCAATAAAGGTCATATAACTATCATGTACTTTCTAGGTGGTGGCTCAGTAATTACTAGTTCTTGGTAATAAGGTGTTTTTCCATCTCTGGGACATTTTGGCAGACTTTTTTGCCTTGTATTCTTGTTCTGTTGAAAATTTTATGGATGCTTTTTAGTGATAAAATATGTAAATGTCTAATTGGTATTCATTTGGAGGAGGCACTGGTGTTCTCATCTTTTGGTTACAGTTATGTATTACCTTTTGCTTAGAAGATGGAGTCAGATTTTCATGCAAGAGGAAGCTAATTAAGTGTTTTAATAAATTCATACATCATTATAAACCTTTTGAGTCAATAGTTATTTTTCTTCTCTAGAGTCATACTTTTCCAGTTTTTCAAAGAAGCTAGTGTTTCACTCACTTTTCTTAACATAACTAGTCTTTTGTTCATTACATTCATGATACTGAAGTGTTCCAATTATAATTAGCTCTCACTGTGTTTTCATTGTGTTGGACTTTGTGGGACCAAATATAAAGCTAGGAATTTATCACATCTTCATTTTTCATGTACTCTGTCTAGTTTCTTCTGTCTTAATTTTCCAATTCCCTGTTAAAAAAAGAATATTTGTTTTTATTTTGTTCTTGGTACTACTTGTTTTGTTGTTTAGTCATGTCTGACTCTTAATGACTCCATTTGGAGTTTTCTTGGCAAAGATAATGGGTGGTTTGTCATTTCCTTCGCCAGCTAGTTTTACAGATGAGGGAACTGAGGCAAACAAGTTTAAGTGACTTGCTCAAAGTCACACAGATAATAAGTATATTAGGCCAGATTTGAACTCAGTCAATGAATCTTCTTGCCTCCAGGCCCATCACTCTATCCACAGCACCACTTAGATGCCCAAAGTGCTTGGAGTTTGGTTATTGCCATAATCTTTTGCCTATTACTTTAGATTACTGATTACAGGAATTTAGAATTTCTGATATTTTTTTTTTGTCTTTTTGGAGGTAGAAATGCAGGAAGTCAGGCCAATTGGGGTTAAGTGACTTGCCCAATGTCACACAGATAGTAAGTGTTAAGTATCTGAGGCCAGATTTGAACTCAGGTCTAGCTGTCTCTATGATTTTTGGTTTATAGATTCCTTTCCCTGTATTTCTTTTTTGTTGTCTTAAATTGGGCAAAGGGTGATTTGAGTTTGCTACTGAGCATAGCAGTCAGATTATGATGGAATCTCCCAATGTCATCTGCAGTTTTTTAGGGGCTCACTCCAGTTACTTTCACCATGTAGGCATTTGAGGGTTTTTATTAGGATTATTCTTTGATGGGTCCACATTTATTCCTATGGTTCTTTCCATGGCAATAGTCGCTACTTGTGCAGTTGTGTGTATGTACTAAAATATTTAAACCATCTCTGCCCAAAATTGTGTGGAAAGATGCAGTCATTTATGATAGTATTAAGATACACTTAAAAATCATTTGGTTTATCACATGGACTCATTTGACCAAATTTAAAGGAGGATTTTTGAAATTCCCATCTAGATATGCCCATCACCTTTTCAAAACCATTTGACATGTCATTATGACTTTTCTCATATATTTTAATCTGAACTATAGCTTCTAAAGTTTATCTTAAGAGAACACATTCAATGGCCTCAGATTCCTCAAATCTTCCTTTTCCCTTCCCAACTCCTTTATTTCATCTTGTATTTAATCTAGTTAGGCTTACAAAGAAATTCACTCTTAGCATTGCTCTGCAGATTGGATGTCCATGGAGTTACTTGGAGCTGAGCATTCCATTGCCCAAAAAGCAATGTGAAGGTTTTGTCTATAACTTGTAGGATGTATTTTTACATTTATATTTAAATTATATTTAATATACAATATATTAATGATGTGCAATGAGAGTATTGAGATCCTCAGTCAATTTCTTGAATACTTATATATTTCTTATTTCAATGATCAACATCATCTGAACCAAAATATTTTAGCAGGTAAAATATGAATATTTATTTTTAATATTTTTCAACAAGTCTTATCTTCTTATGGTACTGGAAAATGAATGAGAACCATGCACTTGGCTATCCTCCATGTCAAGATAAGATAATCATATATTATAATCATGTAACATATTAATAATATATAGTATTCATCAATTATTTTAATATTTGCAATGTTCTTTAAAATATTGTTAATTGTACCCTCACAATAACCCTGGAAGTTAGGTGATATTAATGTGTCCATTTCACATGTGAATTAACTAAGGTCAAAAGAGGTAAAGGGGCTGCCAAGGATCATACAACTACCAAATGTCTGAGGCTGGATTTGAACCCAGGTCTTCCTGATTACACATCTTGGGCTCCATCCACTTCATGACCTAGGTATTTAAGTATCACAGTGGTTTTGAGTAAAGTCAGCCTACTATCTTATGCTACTTTGTTGATAAATTAGATTCATAGAACCAATGGTGTCCCACTGACTGGGCTGCTAATGCAATCATTGTATCAACAGAACCCAACTAGTCCATGTTTTAGGGTTCATATCAAGTCTTTATAGCTACCATAGTAGCCTAAGGACATATAGTGTTGTGCTTTTCATCATCCTATAAGTCATTTTCTTACTTTACTTCTCCTATACTTCTCACACATGACAGGGATAATTGGTTGGGATTTGAGGGGATTATGAGGAGAATTTTCCCTTCTTTCCATCTTTTGTACCTTTTAGGGGGCAATGGGTTAGGACAACTGATTACTCCAGTCTTCTAAGGAAAATAGGAAGCTGGACCATTGAGTGCAAATGTGGGAAGGGTTTGGGTTGAGGAGTGGAAAAAAAAAAAAAACAGAGAAATTGAGTAAACAATGTAAGAAATTATACAAAAAGTCAATAAAAATAGAGGAAAAGGATTACCGAGTAGCAACTAGGGTCCATCTGAGATTACATAACCAAAGTCTGAAGTAAAAATGAAGAAGAATGGTGGTGAGCTTCAGCCATTAAAGAGGCACAGAATTAGGACTGGGAAAAAAAAAAAAAAACTCAAGGAGGGTTAAATAGAGAAAACAAATCCAAATAATGAAATATGCTTTAAATGCATGTTCACCTATAGTACGGATTCAAACTACTTGGAGTGGGGTAGGGTGGAGTGGAGGAGTTAAATTGTTTCTGAAAAGTGTTTCAAAAAATAAGTGCAAAAGATTAAATTTAATATCCTGTATATTCATTTTAAAATACAATTATTCTTCTATCCTTTAATTCATTTGACCAGAATTTATTTATTAGGCACCTACTACATGCTAGGCATTTTGCTGTGAACTGAGGATAGAGTGAAATTGTCTCTGATTTTAAGGAATTCACCTTCTATTGGTGGAAATGAGACATGCTATATAATTGTATAGATACACACACATATGTAACACACAAATGCAAAGTAATTTTAAGAAGAAGGATATCAGAAATTGGTAGAATGAGTTTATTTAGGAGACAGTGCTTGAACTAAGTCTTGCAACAAGCTAGGGATTCTATAGGAAGTGGATGTAGAAAGAATTCATTTCAGTTCTAGGGAGAACTTGCACCAAGATATGCATGGAGTTGGGGAATGGAGTGATGGAATATAAAGAACTTTTTATGCCAACCATAGCTGTTCGTATTTTGTCTAGAGGCCACTCAGCACCACTGGACTTCCTTCAGCATAAGAGCAAAATTATGCCCAAATTGATATTTAATAACAGTAGTTTGATAGCTATTTGAATGATAAATTGGAAAATAAAGATACTGGAGGAAGGGAAATTGATTAAGAGGCTAGGCAATAGTCCTGGAGTAATGTAATGAAGGACTGAAATTGGATGCTGGTTGTATGAGTGGAGAGAAGGTTGTGAGGAATAATGTATGGATAAAATCAACAAGAATTGAATTGAATTCATGCATAGAAAGAGAAAGAAAGGAAGATTTGATGATGTTTCCAAAGCTTGCAAACCTGAGTGATTGAAAGGATCCACAAGAAAGGAAAGATAAGAAATTGGAAGTGTGGAAGGGGGGGAGGGAGATAATTAAATCAGTTTGAAGCATGCTGAGTTTGCCTAAGAGACATTCACTTGGAGAAGTCCATCAAAGAGCTGGTCATAGGGGATTGGAGCTCAGGAACAATGAGAGTTGGATATGACAGCAATGGATGTGGTCAGTGCCAGGATGATCATTGCATTCATAGGAACTGATGAGAATGCCAAGAGAGTGTAGAGAGATTGAAAGATGCAAAGAAGATCCAGAGAAAAATGCTGGGGTACACCCTAACAAAAAGTGTGGGGCATTGATGATGATCTGAATGATCCAAAATGAATTGATCAAAAGAGAAGAGGAAGAGAGTAATGTCATGACAACTCAAGGGCAAGAGATCATCTAGGAAGAAGTGAACAACTGTGTCAAATGCTCTACAGAAGTCAAGAAAGATAGCAACTACCAAAAGGCTGTCAGATCTGGCAAGTCAGATATCATTGGTAACCTTGGAGAAAGCAGTGTCAATTGAGTGCTTAGGTTGGAGGCCATATTGAAGAAGTTTGAGAAGGAAGTCGGGAGAGAAGTAGAGATAATGTGCCTACATGTTTTTTTTTCTTGGGAATCTGGATATGAAATGAAGGAGAAGCACAGGACAATAGATTGAGGCAATGCTAGCAGTGAGTGAAGATTGCTTCCATATGAGGAAGACTTGAGCATGTTTGTAAGCACCATGGGAGGATCCAGTAGATAGAAACAAAATACAAGATCATACCATAGCATTATAGAAACAATTATAGTTTTTGAGTTGAAAGGCACATTACAGTTCTCTAAATCCAATCTTCTCATTTTACAGATAGAGACTGTGGCTGAGAAGGAAATCTATTATCCATCTAAAGAATAAAAGAGGGAGATTCAGGAAAGAAGAGGTTTCTGAGATGAGATTTAAAGGATGGATGGGAGCTGGACAGTCAGAGAGGACAGGGACATGCAGTTCAATTATCCATGCATTTTTCTTTATAAGCCAAAGACATTTTTGTTTGATAGCAGACAGAAAAATAACATTACAATCTCAACCCTCAGAAGCCAGCTAAGTTTTTAAAAGAGAAAAAAAAAAAAAAGCCTTGAGCCTGAGAAAAATGACAAGTATTGATTCAATTGGAAATTTTTAGAATCTCTTTTTAGAATCTGAATTGGATCAGAATTGTTATTTCCAAAATGCTATAGGGTGACATGATAGAGAAAAACTAATGCTCCAGGGCACTGATCATAGAGAGCATCAGTCATTCTAAAGGGCTTGGCATTTGTGGGGGAAGACAAATGCAGCTATCGATCAGATCTGGCTGCCTTGGTTTGGAACCAACCCCAGTAATCTTATTACTGCAGTATGTTCAGTGTGCATTTTTTCCTCCCTCTGCATCATAATTAAATCTATTTATAGAACCAGCAGCTGCATTCTCAGCAAGACCTCAAGGTAGCTCATACACCCAAGAGCTCTCTTACCTGCCCATTTTCATTAACACAAGGGACTGGTGACAGATATCTTGTCTTTGACCCAGGCCTTCCACAGTCCATAGCTTTCTTTCCATTCACTGCTTATTTTAGTTTGTACAAGAAAAAAAGAAGATGTTGAACTGGGAGTTGGCCAATCTGGGCTATAATCCAACCCCTGACTGCAACCAAGCCTTGTGACCTTAGCCAAGTCATTTAACCTCCATAGAGTTCAGGTTATTGTTGTTGTTACCGTTGTTGTTGTTTCCCCCTGTCAGACTGGAGATTGTTATAGTCATTCAATCATGTCTGACCATGCTGTCCATGGGAATTTTCTTGGCAAATACTATAGCGATTTGCCATTTCCTTATCCAATGGAACACGGCAAACAGATGTTAAGTAACTTGCCCAGGCCAGGTTTGAATTCAAGTCTTGCTGACTCCAGACCCAGGGCTCCCTCCACTGAGCCATCTAACTAGCAGTAGGTGATCTCTAAGAACCTTTGCAGGCAGTGAAGTCTAAGGAATAATACCTTTCCTGACAGGAAGCCTAGGTCCAGGCTTGTCCTTAATACTTACCAGCTTTGTGACCTTCTAAAATTTCCTTACCCACTCTAAGCTAAGTTGTTCCATCTTCAAAATGGAAAAGGAAATGAGTTAGAAGACTATTTCCCTACTCCAGGTGAAAAATGCCTGAGCGAGGGTATTGGTTGTGCAATAGAGGAAAGGGAATCTATAGAAGAGATGTTGTGAAGTTACAAACAAGACTTGCCAATGGATTATCCAGGTGAGATGAATGAACATGAGCATTCTGGGATGCTATAGAGCAGCAGTTCTCAACCTGTGTGTTGCGACCCCTTTGGGGGTCAAATGACCCTTTCACAGGGGTCACATGGGTCACCTAAGATCATTGGAAAACACATATTTCTGATGGTCTTAGGAACCCAGACACCGTTCCTCTATCTGTCCACCCACATGCAGACAAACCCACACACAAGCATTTAAGGTTCATGGCATTAGGAAGATTGAGAACCACTGCAGAGGTTGTAGTCTGAGTGACTGAGGAGCACGTTGCTCTCAACAATAATAATGAGTTTGCAAGGAGAGAAGCTAAGGAGTTCTTCTGTGGCATGTTGAGTTTGAGATGCTCCAAGACATTCAGATTGGGATGCCCTAAACAAAACTGAGAATCTGTGTCTGTATCCCAGCAGAAAGGCTTTTGCCTATATCTTCCTATCTATCTTCTATGGAAGCTACAACCAACATACTGTGTATTTTCTTCAGGATCTTTTGATCTCTTAATATCACATGGCTACCATTCATTCACTCATTCATTCAATAAACATTTATTAAGCTCCTACTACATGCCAGGCACTCTGCTAAGGGCTGAAGCTACAAAAAAGAGACAAAAGACAGTTTCTGCCCTCAAGGAGCTTACAATCTGATGGGAGAGAAAACACACAAACAAATAGAGATGAAACGAACTATCTGTAGGATAAATAGGAAACAGAGTAAAGATGCTGGAATTAAAAGGGTTGGGGAAGGCTTCTGGTAGAAGGGGTAGTCTAAGGGCACTTGTCACTCATTATCACTCTGTCAGGTCTCCATGCCTTGTTTAGCTTCTTTTCCTTTACTAATATTTCTCTAATGATATCCTTTATACCATTCCTCTCAAAAAAGAACTCTTTAAATATAAATTCTAATGTAGATGTTTTTGAGTTAAGCATCTTATCAGAGTTAAATGTTCAATTTCTTCCAAAAACTGTTTTTTTGGGGGGAAATGTGACATTTTTTTTCTTAATGTACTCATGATGTTTAATCATAAGAAGCACTGAATAGAGAGCTCACCTCCATATCATTAAGACCCAATAGGCTCAAGTCTCCCTTCTGACATGCTAACTGTGTGGCCCTGGGCAAGTCATTTAACTTCAGCACTCCTAAAACTCTCTGCTGGGTCAATTGATCTACCAACCACCAAGCATTTATTAAGTTCTTATGTGCCAGTGTCTTTGCCAAGCATTAGGGTTACACAGAAAAAGTCCAAAGAGTTGATGGCCTCAGGGAACTTATATTCTAAGGGGGAGACAGCATATAAATCCATAGATATAAACAGGGGAGACACAAGGAAGGAATCCAGGAGAGGGTACTGACCTGTATCTCAGAGTGGGGCAGAAAAGTCCTTCAGGAGGCAACACCCAAGTAAATAACTCTGCTTTGAAGGGAGAGAGAGGCATTCTAATAGGTGGGGTAAGCAGAAATATCATTTCAATTGTGAAGGACTGCTAGGTCAAAGGTGAGAGGACCAGGAAAGAGGTCAGTATGGCTACAGAATGACATCATGTGTAAGAAAACTGAAAACACAGAAATGGGCCAGGCTGAGTAGACTGAATTGGTTGACAAAAGGATCCAGATGGAAATAGAGACACTCTAGTGTTAAGTAGGGGAGTAAGTTACAAAGATGTAGAAGAGCTGTAAAAAGGATTTCTTTGAGAGAAGTTCCTATGCGAAATGATAAGTATGCACCTGCTAGGGTTTTGCTGGATTTTTTTTTTGGGGGGGGAAGTGGTGAAAGAAGCAAACTTCTGATTAGTTCTAGAATAAAAGCCTTCTGAAGACAAGGTTTGTCCTAGCCCTAGGTACACTTACATAGTAGGTACTTAATAAATGAGTGTTGATTGGTTATCAGAGGGGCAAACTCCTAGTACATAACGTCCCTCCACTGATGCAACTCAGACGTTCTTTTAAAATTTGAGGCCTTCTCAGTGTTTCTTAACCCTTTTTGTATATGCCATTTTACATTATAGACCTTTCTGGTAGGCTGGTAAATCCTATGGATCTCTTCTTGCTTGTTTGTTTTTTTTTTTTAACAATTGAAGGAAATGTTAATTTAGCGAAAAACAAAACAAAACAAAAACAAAAAACCTAAAGCTATCATTTTTCACAACCACAATTGCAAACACCCTAAAATCTATCCATGAAAAGGGTGCAGGCCCCCAGGTTTAAAAACCTTGCTAGAGGCTTGCTAAGGCACCCTGAGAGATTAAGCGACTTATCCATGGTCACACAGCCAGTTTGTTTCAGAGGAAAGAACTGAAAGCATCTCTTCCTGACTCTTAGATTTTATCCTACCTTCCCTCTGCCACTCTAGCCTGTAATGTCTCAGAGCCCAGCTTGCCTCATCTATTATATGCTTATTTGCAGTATGTGACATAAACCCCCAAACCAGGGGAGCAGGAGAGGGTTGATCCTACAGGATCCTGTGAGCATGGGTCTCCAATACAAGACTTCTGGTCTCTTCCAATTTCTTGCTAATTAGACTCAAAAAAGCCATTTGGAGTCACTTCATGCAACAAAAATAACTGTGCCCTAATGGGCAATAAAGAATTTTGCTAATACTTATTGGTAATTCAACATTTTAGGCTGCCACACCACTCTCATCAAAGCACCATCCCCAGACCACCAGATGGGACTCTTTCTACCCCACAGCCATGGATTATAAACTGCCACAATGGCTCAGTACATTTAATAAAAGAATTCAGTGGAAACATTGCCTTTCAAAGAGGTCTCATCACTCAAAGGAAATGAAGCAGGCATCTAGAAACAAAAGTGGCCCATTATATCATTCAACTAGAAGGCACCTTAAGGGTCATCTAATCCAACCTCCTCTGATTTCCAACTTAGAATTTTTTCCACCAAACTTCTCTGTAGTTATCCTTCTGAGATTATGTTGTATGTGTGTATACATACATACATACAAAAATACATATATTTGTGTGTATATGTGCATGTGTATGTCTATGTATATATATAGGTATGTGTACATATGATACATATAAAATAGGCATATATACATATACAGACATACATTTAGATATATTAGATACATACCTACTTAAGTATCTGTTTTCTTACCAAATAGAATATAAGATTGCCGAGGGCAGGCCTGGCTGTCATCCTTTTTTTGCTTTGTATCTTCAGTGCTTAGCACAATGCCTAGAGAAATTTCTCCCAATTCACATAAGTAGCAAGTGGGTTGACTGGGAATCTATATCCACTGTCTTGACTGTCACATGCTGGTTCTGAGGTGTCAGTCTTAAGCATTATTATTTTCTTTCTTGTGCATCACTCCCTAAAATATTCCCCTGTTCCTTAAGGCCCCCTTCTCTAATTGGCAAATTTCTTTTAAAGCCGCCATTTTGAAGAAGAGCGCCAAGCAAGCCATCTCTCATTGGTCTCCCAGCTCTGCCTCTGCCTCTCTCACCTTTGCTCCCCATTAACTATTGCCTTCTCACCCTCAAATGTCCCTTAGTGTCTATGGCCATCTCACCCTGACCCTCTCCTCTACTCCTGCAGCTCCCTTCTCTCCTTGATGATTTCCTCTCTGAAGTTCCATTTTGAGGAGGGGCTTTAAGTCAACCAACAATCATTCTTTTCCCAATTGCTTCTGACTCTTGTACCATTCCTTTCTCCTACCGCTTTTCAGCTGCATTTTGTGTTGTCTTCCCACATTAGAATGGGAGCAATTTGAGGACAGCAGGTATATTTCCTTTTATTTGTATGCCCACACTTACCATGGTACCTGGCACATGGTAAATGCTTAACAAATAGTTGTTGACTGACTGGGCAAGGGGCAGGGGCATTGCAGATCTGATGCGCAACTTCAAATATGGGAGGAATTTTCAATGCCAAACCCTCTACTAACACAAATCAGAGCTATTCTTCAGTATACTGTCTTAGTGAGTTTCTGGACCCTCCCACAACATGGGAGATGTTAGCTGACTTGCCCAGGATCACACAGGTAGTAGGTGTCAGCAGCAGGCCTTAAACCTGTCTTCTTGACTACTGGGCCAATTTGATATCCACTCTGCCTTCATAATATTTATATAGTTAGTGTTTTAAGCTTTGTAAAGCATGTTATACAGATCAATGTCCTAGCTTCTAATAAAACTTAATTTCATAATAAGAAATTCTTGCTTATATCTCACTATGATAAAGGGGTTGATCTCAATGAATATCAGTGTACATTTCACACTCTTTTCTGAAAGATAAGCCTTGACTGAATCCAGAAACCCTAGCTTTCAAAGCCCACCACTCGTCCTCACCTGCCATATGCATTCCATGAATATATAATGCACAGATGCATCAGCAGCCAAGGTACTGTCACTAAGCTGCATGCAAATCTCAGCATTTCCATCCAGACTGAATTCCACCCAGACGCCTTGTCCCAGCCATCAGGGCCAGGCTCTGTGAGATGCTTTTATGACTAATCAAATATCTTCCGCTGCAATGACTTGAAAGACTCTTTGGGAAAATGAAATCTTGTCTTAATCAGGATTTGTAAAGTGCTAATGAAATGTGTTTCCCCAAATGCCACTTTCCTTCTGTCCTTGACTGGAAGGTCACAAACTCAGGGGAGGGGGGTTCCCTGCCCTTGGTCAAATCCAATTGCATTCTGTTCAGATGGAAGGATCGAAAAGTGACCTTCTCACATTTAAGGCTGACTGTTATTTTCAACTGTCTTTTCTATATTCCAACAAACAATTTCTATAGCTCTGTGAAAAGAGTGATGGCTGTGGAGTCAAAAGTCCTGGGTTCAAATTCTAACACTGATATTTGCTATTCTGGGTAAGGATGACCTTGAATAAGTTAATCTCTCTGGGTCTGTTTTTACTTCATTTTATTTTGTTTTGTTTTGTTTCTTTTCCTTTCCCCTTTACTATGCTGATGGCCATGACTCTAGTTCAAATCCTCATTGCCTCTTTCTTGGACTATCACAATAGCTACCTCTTTGGTTTCCCTATATCCAAACTGTCAACCTTCTGAATCAGCTACTACATAGATTTTCCTATAACACAAATTTGTCTTTGTCACCCCTTTCTTATGAAGCCCCAGAATCTCCCTTTGTTGTTTAGTCATTTTTCAGTTATGTCTGAATTTGTGAGCCCATTTGGCGTTTTCTTGGCAGATATACTGGAGTAGTTTGCCATTTCCTTCTCCAATTCATTTTGCAGATAAGGAAACTGAGGCAAAATAAGGAAAATGAGGCAAATAGGGTCACATAGCTACTAAGTGTCTGAGGTCAGATTTGAACTCAGGAAGATGAGTCTTCCAGACTTCAGGCCTGGAACCCTATTCTCTGAGCCACCTAGCTGCCTTATTTTCTCTAAAATCAAATACAAACTCTTTCATTGGGCATTTATAACACTTTACAATATGACTAGATAATCTTTCAAATTTATTTCATGTGATCACCTTAAGACACATTTCATTCCATGCAAATTGCCCTATTTGTCCCTTTATAGGACACACAATCTCTTACCTCTGTTTCTTTGCACAAGCTGCCTGTCATGATCTTTCTTCTCACTTTCTAATTGTCTGACTTATAGTTAATCAGTTGAAACATCTCTTTCATCTGTCCCTTTGTCTCTACTCTTTCTCTATACTAGTTCAGCCCCTTATCACCTCTAGAGAGACAATTACTATTCTCTTTTAATTGCCCCTCTGGCTTCCAGTATTTCCCCTGTCCAATCTGTCTTCTATCCAATTGTGTGAAACAGAAAAAGTTGGTCTTCAACTAAAAAATCTTTAGTGGTTATCTGTTGCCTTAGGGGAAAATATCAACTTCTCATCCTGGTCTTAGAGACTCAAAAATCTGACTCTTTCCATTATTTAATATCATTCCCTTTTATATACTTTCCATTTCAACCAAACTTATCTGTTGACCATTCCCCATACATTAAATTCCATCTTCCTTACATACATAAAATTCCATCTACCTCCGTATACTTACACCCCCGTTCTTGATATAAAGCTTATCCATATTTTTTTTATGAAACCATTGACTGGGTCAATTTCATCAAAAGGGGTCTCTGGGGAATTCTCCGAAAAGAAAGCCTGTGATTGATGCGAAGGACAACAGTTAGAAAAATGTCTACCAAAGTAGAGAAATGCCAAACAACTGAAATGCTACCACACAAGGAAACTTCTGACCTGGAAATTTAGAGCCATTATCATTTGGGCCTTCATAGAATAATGAAAAATAATGCATGTCTCTTAGAGACAAATAATTCACCTTGCTTTTTCTCAAATGCAGCTAACGAGGAGGCAAATGGGAAAAAATCATGGGGAAATTCCAAAACTTCTCTGGTTATTGAGTATCATGACATTAAAAAGGCTCATTACTTTGCTATTCACTAGACTAGCCATTGAAATTGTTAGGAATGGCCATTGATCAGATCACCCTTAAAGAGACCTCATCTCAGTTGTTGAGCTAGTCTCAGATTATTCTATACAACTGTACCAAGGAGATTTTGCTTCATCCTTCTTTGCATGCCCTTCTATTAAATTAGACCTGGGACAAAAGCAAAAATTTCACTAATGTGGTTGATGGCATGGAAAGTCTGGTGTCTCTGGTTGTTGCAGAATAGAAATTGCAGTGTGTGATTGCCTATGGCCTGACTATAGTAGAAGATATCAGAATTAAGATATGCTTTAGAGATGGAAGAGACTTCAGTAGCCATCCATTACAACCCCTTAATTTTACTGGAAGGAAACTGAAGATTGGAGAAGTTAATTTATTTGCCCAAGATCAAAAGGTAACAAGTGGCAATGCTAGAGCTTGAATAAAGGTACTCTGACTCCAAGCCAGCACCCTTTTCACTGTCCATGGTGCTGCCAGAAGGAAACTGGACTTTAAGTTCAGAAACTCAGTTTCATATCACAAATCTATTCCCTAGGATGTCACTTAACCCTTGTTAGTACAG
>CM053585.1:15050354-15072580 GCA_028646515.1 Pseudochirops corinnae
GAGTTACTATTATCATTTTTCCATGGAGGAATATAAATAGTTCAACTTTAATAAGTTCCTTATGTTTTTTTTTTCCTGTTTACTTTCTCATGCCTCTCTTGTTCTTGTATTTGAAAGTCAAATTTTCTATTCAGCTCTGGTTTTTTCATTAAGAATACTTGAAAGTCCTCTATTTCATTGAATGAGCATATTTTTCCCTGAAGCATTATACCAAGTTTTGCTGAGTAGGTGATTGGTTTTAAACCAAGCTCCTTTGACCTCCAGAATACCATATTTCAAGCCTTTTGATCCCTTAATGTAGAAGCTGTTAGGTCTTGTGTTATCTTGATTGTGTTTCCACAATATTCAAATTGTTTCTTCCTGACTTCTTGAAATATTTTCTCCTTGACCTGGGAACTCTGGAATTTGGCTCTAATATTCCTAGGAATTTTCTTTTGGGGATCTTTTTCAAGAGGTGATGAGTGAGTTCTGTCAATTTCTATTTTACCTTCTGGTTCTAGAATATCAAGGAAATTTTCCTTGAGAATTTCTTGAAGGATGATTTCTAGACACCTTTTTTGGTCATGGCTTTCAGGTAGTCCAATAATTTTAAAATAATCTCTCCTCCATCTATTTTTCAGGTCAATGGTTTTCCCAATGAGATATTTCACATTGCCTTCTATTTTTTTCCCATTTGTTTGGATCTGTTTTATGTATCTTGATATCTCATAAAGTCATTAGTTTCGAATTACTCCAATCTAATTTTGAAGGAATTATTCACTTCAGTGATTTTTTGAAATTCTTTTTCCATCTGGCAAATTTGGCTTTTTAAGGCATTCTTCTTATTGGCTTTCTGGGCCTCTTTTGTCATTTGGTTTAGTCTATTATTTTTTTAACATGTTATTTTCTTCTTTTTTTGGGGGGAGGGAGGGAGAATCTCTTTTAGCAGGCTTTTGACTACCTTTTTATGATTTTCTTGCATCATTCTCATTTCCCTTCCCAATTTTTCCTCTACTTCTCTTACTTGCTTTTCAAAATCTTTCTTGAGCTTCTCTATGGCCTGTAACCAATTCACATTTTTCTTGGAAGCTTTTGATACAGGAGTTCTGACTTTGTTGTCTTCCTCCTGTTCCATGCTTTGATCCTTTTTGTCCCATTTGTGCTACCTCTGCTTGCTCATATTGCCAGCAATTCTGCTTCCATATTGCACAGAGTTACGTCCCAAATCACTGGGGTTTTTGCAGCTGCCAGAGATACTAGGAGAAAACCCTCTATGAAGCTCCCATGAGCTCTGGCACACTGGCCATACACCCCATGACCACCACCCAAGACTGTGATCCCAGTTCAAGCAGATTAAAGCAAGAGTGATTACCTTGTGAATGGTGGCTTGCTCCCTTTACAATCTTCATGTCAGGAGCTTCTGGGGTAGCTGTGGCAGCAGATGCCACTGCTGTCCATTCATCACTTCTAGCCCCAGGGAGAAGGGCTAGACCGAGATTTTGTCCACCCAGTACCAACAGAGTTCCCGACTGTCCTTTTACTTTCTCTTTGGCGTTTGTGGATTGAGAAGTCTGAAAACTGCCACAGTTGCTGGTGATTCACTCTCCTGAAGTCTGCTCTGCCCAAGGCTGGTTGGGGCCTCCTTGAGAAATAAACCCATGGCTCATGGGGGACTGTACTCAGCTCCCAGAATGCTGTGATAGACCTTTCCTGGTGGCCTGCTAGGCTACCCTTAGTGGGAGATTTGTTTCTCTCTGTCACTTTCTGGGTTCTGTAGCTCTAAAATTTGTTCAGAGTCATTTTTTCACATGTTTTGGAGTTGATGGGAACTGGCCATATGGAATTCCTGTTTCTACTCTGCCATCTTGGCTCCTCCCCCAGGAAACCAAAATATTGAAGTACAGCTTATCTATCTATCTATCTATCTATCTATCTATCTATCTATCTATCTATCTGTCTATCTGTCTGTCTGTCTATTTTATTTTAAGTTCACAGAGTGCAGCTTAAGAATCACTGTTTTAGGGTGTTTGAAGAGCACATTTTTCAGTGTTGGGGTTGTAGGGATGGATAAATGTACAAGTCAGAATTATCCACTATGACATTTCTGAGATTCAGTAGCTATAAGTCAGATCTTGCCATCCTGTGTATATAAATAGCTACAATCAAGTACTTTGTCAAAATCTCCTGCAGCTTTTCCTAAATACTGTGTGGACCTTCCATTGTCAGTCACACTGGCTGGGTCTCTTTTGTGCTCTCCTGGGAAATAGCAGGTTAATGATAACATCCAGAACTTCCTAGAAGAGGAAAAAAAATGGACTCAACTTGAAAAGATTGGCAGCAGGGAAGGGATGTACATATATGATTTCTAAGAGGTTATTAGAATGACACATAAGTTGAATTTGTTTTAATTGTGTTATGATTTTGATGATGATGAAAAAACCCCATAAACTATGAAGTTAAGGTTTAAATAAGTATATGATATCTCTCCAAGTGAAGAGCCTGTGGGTTAGAATAGAGGTAGTCAATGAATGCCAATTAACTCAAGACATCTACAGTGTAACTCAATTGTGGAGAGGTCATCTGAGTCTCCATGTGCCAAGGTGATGGGACTGTTTCATTTGCAGGGCTGCTTTCTTTATTCAAGAGACCCTTTTCATACATAAATAATGGCCTTCAAATGATGTAGGAATGTAACTCATTCAATAAAGGCATTGCCATCAGGAGAGCTAGGGGGGCAGAAGTGTCTGCAATGTGGTAGCAAACACATTACCTATGATTCCTCAAGTTTTCTTGGCTTTTTGACCTTAGAGTATCCTTTTTCCCATAGAAAACAAAGAAGTCAGGTGGGGAAGTCATAGCAGGGGAAGGAAGCGCATATAATACATCCAGTTCCATGCTTTTCTGCCAAGCACAGTAGAGGGATTGAGTTGGACATTTCTCCTATCCCAGCTGCTAAATGCAGAGAACAACAAAAAGATCAGAAATGTTGATGATGATGATGATGATGATGATGATGATGATGATGACGACGATGATGATGATGGTGATGATGATGGTGATGATGATGATGATGGTGATGATGGTGATGATGGTGATGATGATGATGATGATTAAACTAACCAATAAAGCTAAGAATAAATGGAGGGAATGAATTAACTAGGAAAATCTTTGTAGCAGTTTTCTCTGATAAAGATCTTATTTCTAAGATATATAAAGAACTGATTCAAATTTATGAAAATAAGAGTCAGTCATAAATAATCTAATGTTAGGAGCAGGCAGTCTTCAAGAGAGGAACGTAGGCTATCTATAACCAAATTTTTAAAAGTGCTCTAAATCACTAATAGCAAGAGAAATGCAAATTAAATCAATTCTGAAATTTCACTTCATATCCATCAGATTGACAAATATGACAAAAAAAGAAAAAAAAGGAAAACGTTGAAGTGATTATGGGAAAACAGGTATGCTGATGCCCAGTTATAGGAATTGGAAATCGATCTGAATAGTTTGGAAAGCAATTTAGAATTAAACACACACACACACACACACACACACACACACACAATTAGTTAAAAAAAAAAAAAAACTTTTGCCCAGCTATACTATTCCTAGGTCTAAACTCCAAAAAAAAAAACAAAGAAAGAAGAAAAGATCTTTTACATAACAAAAATTCAAAGATGCTATTTCTATAGTGGCAAAAAAGGCAAAATGGGTAAGGGGATTCCTTTCAACTGGGGAATACTAAATAAATTGTGTTATATGTATATGATGGAATACCAATGTGCTGTAAAAAAATGGAAAAAAAAAACAGATATAAGAAGGACCTGCATAAATTGATAAAGAATGAAGTCAGCAGAACTAGAAGCTAAAATTATGCTATGACATCAATATTATAAAAATGAACAGTTTTGTTGAACCTGATGAAGAACTGACCAGAACAAAGAGAATGATTGAGATAGTAACAACACTATAAAGATTTAAAAAAAAAAAAAAAACCTTTGAAAGTTGTAAGAATTATGATCAATATAATGGGCATCCATGATTTTGGAGGATCAGTGATGAAATGTTCTTTCTACCTATTGACTGAGAGGTAAAGGACTCAAGGTGCAAAATGAGACATACATTTTTTGGACATGGCTAATATGATATTTTTTTTCTTATCTATGAGCATTTCTTATATGGTTTTGGTTTTTAATTTTTTCCCCAATGGAGTAGGAGGTTGGGAAGAAAGAACATAGATACCCACCCCCCCCCCCAATCATATTTGCTTATTTACTTTGCTAGCACTATTTTTTTCAAGTAAATTTTTAGCTTTGATTTTTACAAGATTTTGAATTCAAAATTTTCTCTGTCCCCTCTTCTGAAAATGGTAGGCAGTTTTATATAGTTTGTAGGCAGTTTGATATAGTTCATACAGATACTATAATGTAAAACATATTCCCATATTCATCATGGTAGTGGAAGAAGAAGCAGATAATAAAAATGATAAGAAAGAATAAAGTAAGTGAAAAAATGTTTTGATCTGCATTCAAAGCTCATAAGTTCTTTATCTAGATATGGACAGCATTTTCCTACATGAGTCCTTTGTACTTGTCTTGGATCATTGAGTTGCTGAGAAAAGATGAGTCATTCATAGTTGATTTTGACATGATGTTGCTGATACTGTGTACAGTATATTCCTGGTTCTGCTCATTTCACTTTGCATCAGTTTGTACAAGTCTTTCCAGCTTTTCCTAAAATCCATCTGCTCATCATTTCTTATTTCACAATAGTATTCCATTACATTCATACATCACAGCTTGTTTAGACCTTCCCCAATTGATGAACATCCCCTCAATTTCCAATATTTTGCCACCACAAATAGGACTGCTATAAATATTTTTGCACAAGTGAGTCCTTTTCTCTTTTTTCATGTCCTCTTTGGGATACAGATCTAGTAGTGGTAATGCTAGATAAAAGCATATGCATAGTTTGGTTACCCCTTAGGGTAGTTCCAGATTGCTCTCAGATGGTTGAATCAGTTCTCAACTCTGTCAACAATGCATTAATGTTCCAGTTTTCCCACATCCTGTCCAACACTTATCATTTTACTTTTTTGTTATGTTAGTCAATCTGATTGGTGTAAGGTAGTATTTCAGAGTTGTTTTAATTGGCATTTCTCTAATCAAAAGTGATCTAGGGCACTTCTTTATATACTATAGTTAGCTTTGATAATTTTATCTGAAAACTGCTTGTTCACATTTTTTGACAATTTTTCACCTTTTTCATTTGATCTTTTCAATTGGGGAATGGTTTGCACTCACAAATTTGACTCAGTTGTCTAAATATTTGAGAAATGAGGCCTTTAACAGAGACACTTGAAGTAAAGACTGTTTCCCATATTTCTGCTTTCCTCCTAATCTTGGTTGCATTGGTTTTGTTTATACCAAAGCTTTTCAATTCAATATGATCAAAATTGTCTATTCTACAATTTTTAATGCTCTCTGAGAACATAGAATTCTATAAATCAAAATCAAAAGACCAGACCAGACCAGGAGCAATAGAAAGGTGCTGATCATGTCAGAGGGAGAGAGCTTGGAGTCAATATCCATGAGCCACTGATACCAAGCAAAGGAGGAGAGAACAGCAAAGGCATGACTTAAGTGTTGCTTTTCCTGTACTAAAGCCAGTGCCACTATATTTCACATTATAATTTCCCTTCTGCCATTTTGAAGGAAGTCAGATCTTCCCTAAACAAGGAAATTATTTTGATGAGGTAGCAGATATTCACAGTAAGACAGAAAATCCCTGTGATGTAATAAAAGCTTGAGAAGCTTTTATTTTAGATGACTGATTGCCCATTGCCCCTAAACTAAGGTTTGTCTCTGGTGGGACTTTTGCTTGGCAATTTTCCCTAATTGGTGTCTGTCAGACTCTAGCAGTGACAGTGGGTGGTAAAGAAATTTATTTCTCTTGCGTGAGAGTTCAATAAGGTTTACCCTTTGAAAGCATCATCAGGAAGGAAATGGGGATCGAACTATACAGGATCTAAAGGGCAGCCCAGTGATGATGATGGACCACTCAGGTGATGATCACCATAGTGACCATGGGCTTCAGAGAAAATCATTGCCTGGAAAGTTAGGGCCTCCTACTGTGGTAGCAGCTGGGCTACCCTGCCTGGGGCCGTGACCTGAGGATAGAAGCCAGAACACCAAGTGGCAAGCCAACAGAGAAAAGGATAATTGTCCAACAGCAACAGCTAGTCTCCTAAGAATCTCCTAAGATTCTGTAGGAATCAATGAATCAAATTTAACCAGACAGGTCCTCAAGATCTAGATCAGTTCCTGAAGGGCACTGTTGCTATTAATCAATGCTAATGGCCTTGAAGAAATTGTATTCTGTAGAAGCCACATAATTTTTGTGGCTTTACATTAGGATTGGAGGCAGGGGATCTGGGTTTGAGTTCCCATCATCTATGCCTTATAGAGACTGTGTTCTCTCTATATGTTCAATGTTCATTGTTCTCTATGTAGCTCCTTTCAGGATCCTTTCCTGATTTCTCCCATTGTTAGTTCCCTCCCCTATATTTCCTCTCCTCAACCATTTGGAATCTGTGGTATATAAATGTATATATTCCATGTTCAGTGTTCTGTGAGGTGGTCATAACCTCTTCTCATGCCAACAGGACTGAGTCTTGAGGGGAGGGAATATTTTGTTCATTTTCTTTTTGTATTTGTATCCTGAGCATCTAGTTCATAATAAATGGTGCTGGTTAATTAATAAAGTCCCTTAACCTCATGGATTCCGGAACCCTTTTTTCCAGAATATAAAGGAGTTGGATGAGGTGGTCACTGAGCTCATTTCCAGCTCTAAATTCCAGGTATAGATGTGAGGGGAGGGGTATTCAAATATCACAGATTTGGAGCTGTAGGAGACTTTAGAGGCATCACATCTAACCCTTCCATTGTACAAATGTGGCAGCTGACACACGGAGAGGCTAAATGACTTGCCTAGACTAACATAGCTAGTAAGTGGCTGGTAGGTAGTAAGTGGTAAATCAGGTGTATCTATCTATGAATCTATCTATCTATCTATCTCTCTATCTATCTATCTATCTATCTATCTATCCATCCATCCTTCCTTCCACCCACCCACCAGTCCGCCCATCTGTCTGACCGTCCTTCTGTCCATCCATCGATCTATCTATTTATCTATCTATCTATCTATCCACCTTTCTGTTTCTCTGTCTGTCTTTGTCTATCTCTATTTCTGTTTATCTAGATTTCTTTCCATCTCTCCATATTTCTGTCTCTTATCTTTCTGTCAGATTGTTTTTGTAGTTAGTCAACTATCTGTCCGCTTTATCTATCTTTCTGCATCTCTGTCTCTATTTCCATCTCTCTGTGTCTGTCTCTTTCTCTGTGTAATTGTCTATCTTTCTCTCTTATAGCATCTAAGGTAGGATTTGAGTTATGATCATTAAGAGTCTTACTCTGTCAGTCTACTACACTTTGAAGCAGTTAGATGATAAAGTGGATAAAATGTTGTACCTGGATTAAGGCAGATCTGATTTAAAATCTGAACTCAGATACTCCATATCTTGACCCTGGACAAGCAACTTACTTCTGTCTGCCTCCATTTTCTCAACTGCAAGATGGAGATTAACAATACCTACCTCTAAGGGTTGTTGGAGGTCTAATGAGATAATGTCTGTTAAAACACTTAGCACAGCAACTGACTATAACAGCAAGCACACTAAAATACTCAGGATGGCTGCTAGCACAGGTTCTTTGATCTGCTTTTCTAAAGGAAAGCAACTAAAAAAAGCTCAACACTATTACTTTAATAAAACATATATATCATTTATTTGGTTCAGGGGGAAAATTCAGCACCCTGAACTTCAGAGAAAATACAAACAGAAATTACAAGCAGAAACAATAGCATAAAGACTGACAAGGCTTCTGACCCTTTGAGCAAATAATACATACATCACAGATCAACAGACAGATCCAACTGTCTGACCATCACACACATACACAGTCACCAGAGAGAGAAGCGCCAGCATCTGGGGTTTCAAAGCCAGGGGGCTCCTTAACAGCTACCCAGAGTCTCATCTGGCTATATTACTCAAACGCCCTAACCATGAGTAAGCCCCAAAGTAAAATGCTAACCTCAGAGAATATATACACTTTTTCAGGGTCAGAGGGCATCATACCCTTCTTGGCCCACTGCCTAATTACAAAGTAACAAAGGTGTGGGCCTTCCTGAAAAACAAGCCTCTCCTAATCAATTTTCTCTTGTGAGACTCCATGCTATTCCTATTAATGAGTGAGGAAGATCTTCCCCTCCCATTAGCATTATACTGGCATACAGTGGGTGATTAAGAAATTCTTGCTTTTTTCCCCTTCATTTACGACAATCTTTAATTCTATCAAGAATCCTTCCTTCACTCCCTTTTTTCCCCTTCCTTTATCTTTCTCCCTTCATTTCCTCCCTCTTTCCTTTCCTCAGTGGCCACCGTTAGTCTTTTCCTTCCTTCCTTCTTTCCTTCCTTTCTTCCTTCCTTCTTTTCTTCCTTCTTTCCTTCCTTCTCCTTTCCTTCCCCTTCTAGCTGTATATTCTAAAGCCTAAACAAAAGTGGAAAGGCATAGTCATGTAGCTTTGGAAGATTTGGAACCGATTGTTAGGAGCAGAGGATTCATACACAGAGGAGCAGGAGACTGGGGCATCATCCCTAGAAAGCTTCTGTTAACATGACCTCATCCCTTGCATTTGCACTTCTCAGATCCATTTGTCAGAGTTAATTTACCAGCTGAAATGTTTGCTGTCTTTGCCACTTTGGAAGACACAGAGAGCCCCAGGGGGAGAGACAAGACAGACAGGCTCAGTGAAACCCTTGGACTGGCAAGCCCTGGGAAGCCCCCTTAGTGTGGGAGGAGGACAAAAGGAGGGTGAACAGCCTCTAGGAAATCAGTTTCTTCAGCCATATAATGGAATAATAATAGCACCTACTACTCAGAGATATTGTGAGGATCAAATGAGATGATAATTATAAAGCACTTAGGGATTAGAAGAGAGTAAACACAGAGTACCTACTATGTGCCAGGGACTGACACATAGTAGGTGCTCTTTATGTGTTTATTCCTATCTAATCCCCTTTCTAGGGGGCAAAAGATAGATACGTGTTTACAAGCAGCTTACATCCTATCAGGGGAGATGACATGCATATTTTTAGATGGAATTGAAGGACTGTTCAAATGGAGCCCCAAATTAAGGAATTTTCAGTGTTCTTCCTGCTGTATAGCAGGTAGAACCTTCAAGGACCTGCTTCTATAAACATATAATCATGTAGAATGGAAAGTCTCTGCTCTCACACAGAGGATGCTCAAGTATTTTGCCACTATTTCCTGTCTGATTATGGTGTGGGGAAAATTTGTCTTTCAATTGACTGATGAACTGAAACTGAGTGTGCATGCACAATTAGCAACCAGACAAATTGCTCTCTCTTTCCTGGTTGTGATGGAAGAAGATAGGCAATAAGTTTCCATATGGAGAGACAGATGATACCAGGGGCCTAGTCTTACCCTCTGGTTTAGGTGCCTTTGTTCCTTTGCCTTATTGTGTTTATTCTTTCTGCCCTTAGGCTATTGAGTGTTGGCAATGGAAGGGGCGAGGCTATGATCTTGTGCTTGGAAATGCTGAAAGATCTATCAGCCTCTTAAGGAACTAGAGTCTATCACCAGCCTAACCAGGTGAAGAATGAAACCTGAAGAAGTGACCTAGAAGGTCTAGCCTGGGAGCAGATCGCCACAGAGAAGCTGAATCCTTATGTATCTTTTTTTTCTTTTTTTTCAATTTATTTATTATTAGTTTTCAACATTCATTTCCACAAGATATTGAGTTGCAGATTTTCTCCCTGTCTTTCCCCTATGCCTACTCTAAATGAGCGGGCCTACTGAATACCTCTTCTCCCACTCTGTTTTCTGTTATATCCTTCCACGTTCCCTCATTAACCTTCTATAAGGCAAGATAGATTTCTATACCCTAGTGCCTGTATATCCTATTTCCCAGTTGCATGTAAAAGAAACATTTTTTTTATATTTCTTTTTGAAACTTTGAGTTACAAAATCTCTCTCTTCTTCCCTCCCTACCCACCCTCATTGAGAAGGTAAGTAATTCAATATAGGTTGTACATATATAATTATGCAAAACACTTTCACAATAGTCAGGTAGTGAAAGACTAACTATATTTTCCTCCTCCTATCCTGCCCCTTACTTATTCTACTTTCTCCTTTGACCCTATTCCATTTCAAAAGGTATTTGCTTCTGATTGCCCCCTCCCCCAACCTGTCCTTTCTTCTATTATCTTCCCCGATCCTTCTCTTGTCTCCTCCCTTACTTTCCTGTAGGGTAAGATACCCAATTTAGCATGTATAGTATTCCCTCCTTAAGCCAAATACAATTAGAGTAGGTTTTACTCTTTCCCCCTCACATCCCCCCTTTTATACTCCATTGTGAAACCTTTTTTCTTTCCTCTTTTATGTGAGATAATTTGCCCCTTTCT
Source organism: Pseudochirops corinnae (assembly GCA_028646515.1). NCBI lineage: Eukaryota > Metazoa > Chordata > Mammalia > Diprotodontia > Pseudocheiridae > Pseudochirops > Pseudochirops corinnae. The sequence goes on from CM053585.1 coordinate 15,060,874, forward strand.
GTCTCTCCTTTTCTATTTCTCCCAATATATTCCTCTCTCACCCCTTAATTTTATTTTTTAGATATCATCCCTTCATACTAAATTCACTCTGTGCCATCTATCTATCTAGCTAGCTAGCTATCATCTTCCCACATAGGAATTTAAACAGTTCAACTTTAATAAGCCCTTTTTTATTTCTCTTTCCTATTTACTTTTTCATGCTTTTCTTGAGTTTTGTATTTAAAAGTCAAATTTTCCATTCAACTCTGGTCTTTTCAGCAAGAATGCTTTAAAGTCCCCTATTTCATTGAATTTCCATTTTTCCCCCTGAAATATTATACTCAGTTTTGACTTGCTCAAGGTCACAGATCCAGTAAGTGTCTGAGGCTGAAACAGAACTCAGGTCTTTCTGATTTTTTCTAACTTTGAAGGAATTATTATTATTATTATTATTATTTTTAGCGAGATTTTGGGCCTCCTTTTCTATTTGGCCAAGTCTGCCTTTTAAGGCATTTTTCCCCTCATTAGCTTTTGGGGCCTCTTTTGCCATTTGGGTTAGTCTATTGTTTTAAGGTCTTATTTTCTTCAGTATTTTTGAGGGTCTCCTTTAACAGGCTATTGACTCATTTTTCAGGATTTTCTTGCATCGCTCTCATTTCTCTTCCCAATTTTTCCTCTATTTCTCTTACTTGATTTTCAAAATCCTTTTCGAGATCCTCTATGACTTTTGACCAATTCACATTTATCTTGGAGGCTTTTGATATAGGAGGCTTGACTTTGTTGTCTGTTACTGGTTGTATGTTTTGTTCTTCTTTGTCACCAAAATTAGATTCTATTGTCCATGCCAGACTGTGCTTTGCTCCCAGCCCCTTTCTGTCAGTCTTCCAGGCTCTTGGGCTGGAGATGTGTTTTACTTTGTCATTTTGTGAGTTCTGCAGCTCTAGAATTTGTTTAGAGTAATTTTTACACGTATTTGAAGGGATTTGTTAGCCAAATCAAGCAAGTCCCTGCTTTTCCTCTGCCATCTTGGCTTCACCCTCTCCCCCACCCCACCCCCCCTTCAGGTATTTCTAGAGCTCTCCTGGGGAGAAATAGCCCTTGGCTATAGGGCTACAAGAGTTCCTTCCTCTTGGGCCATGATCCATCAGTACAGCAGAGTTAGAGAGGAAGCCCTGGGGTATTTATATGGGGAGGAGGAAAGGGGGGGGGGCAGAGATAAGCACCCATATAGCATCAGCTTTGTGCCAGGTATTGTGCTAAGAGCTTTTCCAATATCATCTCATTTGATACTCACAAGAACCCCATGTGACAGCCGCTGTTATTATCCCCATTTTACAATTGAAGTAACTGAGACAAATAGAGGTGAAGTGACTTGCTCATGGTCACATAGCCAGTAAGTGTCTGAGGATGAAACAGAACTCAGGTCTTCCTGATTCCAGTCCCTGAGCTCTGTTCACTGTGCCGCCTAACTGCCTCTATGGACTAGGTAATTAATTATTCACAAAGGAGACAACTTAGGTGGGACAGTGGTACAGGGTTGTGGAACCTTTGGCCTCAAGGCCACATGTGGCCCTCTCGGTCTTCAAATGTGGCCCTTTGACTGAATCTACACTTCACAGAACAAATCCCTTTAATGAAAGGATTGGTTCTTTAAAAATTGGACTCAGTCAAAAACCCACACCAAAAGGACCTAGAAGGCCACTGCTGGTTTCAAGGCCACATGTTTCCCAGCCTTGGAAACTGCATTGGAACTGGAATCAGGAAGACCTGAGTTCAAATTCAACCTCAGATACTAGCTGTGTGACTCTAGGCAAGACCCTTAACTTCTATATCCCTCAGTTTTCTCATCTTTCATATGGAAATTGAGATAAATGATTATTTATAACCAATTACTAATATTGGTGAATCCAAGCTTTTTCCCTTTCTATTTCCTCATTCAAATTCCAATCCTTGTAAAAGACTGGGACACTGCTGGGATTGGGTTGATAGTCTCTTCAACCTTGGGTGGACCCCATCCAACTAAGAAAGTTTCTTTCTCATTAGGGGATAAAGAGAATCTAATCTAGGTGAATTCCAGCCCATTTTTCAGCTACATAAATAGTATGGGTAGAGATAAGTTCCTTTGTCTACTTTGCCCCAGGCAATGGTTGGTCTGGGTAGAGATGAGTCTGTTTGTCCTAGAGCTCCTCATTAGAATAAACACTCAGCTCATTATAATATTCATTCTCATTAATTGTAAACTTATCAGAGTTCATTTTCACCATCTGAGACAACCTCTTCTCCAAGGATATTTAAACTGTCAGGGATCTCCATGGTTTCTGAGATGGACACTGATCTCATTTTATTTATTATTTTTTAGTCACAATTAATACATTGTTTATTAATTTTCCAGAAATCACATCTCTTAGATTTTTTCATTCATCATAGATTAAGAATAGTACCTATCTCTAAGGTTAGTGTGAGAATAAAATCAGATATTTGTAAAGTGATTTAGAAATCTTTAAATGCTTTATAAGTTGTTGTTGTTAAATTAGGAAAAATAGGGCATTGGCATCCGGGGAGGAAAAGGAAATACCTTGTGTAATTGATGGATCTTAAAATGAACTAAGTATTTTCAAAGGTGAGATGAACAGGTAGTACATCTTAGACACAGTGGATAGCTAAGTGAAGAAACATAGATATTAGAAATGGTGTGCCATATATAGAAAAAGTAAGATTGGGTTGGATTGTTTCATTTGATTGGATTGTAGTTTCTATGAAATATTCAATATGGCTGGAGAGTTAGAGTGACCCAGGTTATAAAGGACTTTAAATGGCAAATAAAGAGATTTATAATTTACTCTAGTGGGAACTACTGAAGTTTATTGAGAAGATGTAAGCCTGCACAACATTCAGCCTGTGGGACAGTTGCAGCCTAGCAAAGGATTTCATGTGCCTGTGAAAAATATAGGGCTGCCACTGTGTACTCTCCAATTTGTCATGTGACCAACAGCAACCAAACATCAGCAGTCTGTCTCTTGTCTAACCTATCTGCAGCCCAAAGAAGTTTAGACTATTTTAATTTTGGCCCCTACCCATGGCCAAGTTCTTCAGGTCTGCTTTAGGGAAACAATTCTAGCAGTGTTCCCTCACTTAGATCCTAATCACTTACATCTCATGGCATTACCTTCCTCATGTCATGGTCCTCTTCCAGAGTGAAGGGCAAATAGCAGTAATCTAGGAGCTATGTAGAGGATGAATTGGAGAATGGAAAGATCTGAGGCAGAAAGACCAATATGGGGGCTTCTGTAGTAGCCTTGGTAAGAGGCGAATCTCTGAAGGAGACCTTAGGCTGAATGGAAAAGGAGGCAGCTGCCAAAGAGATAGAAATGACAAGCTATGTGGGCATCGGGAGGAAGTGAGAGTGAGGAGTCAAGGATGAAACTGACAAGCCAAGGATGAAACTGACATCATGAAATGTAAATAGTAAATGAAACCAAAGTAAATGCCAAATAGTATAGCAGAAGAGGGCATTAAGAACTGGTGAAAAAGGAAAGGCAGAAGGTGGTTGTCTGTTTCCACTGACTGAGAAAATATATGATTGCAGAAAGCTCCCATGAACTCAGTAATGGTCTAAAGTGTCTTTATATTTCATTAATCCCACCAGCATTTACATACATTTTGACAAGTGAGACATTTCTTCAGTCCACAAAACTAGTTTGTTTATTCTCAAATGGAGTCATTTAATGAGATGAATTTGTTAAATTAACCCATCCCTTTTTCCCCGCCTCTCCTGCTCCCTGAACAAAGGCAACCAGAAGGAAAACCACTGGTATAATAGAATGAAAATGAGATTTGGAGTCAAAGGACCTGTATTCAAATCTTGCCTCTGGCAAGTTTATTCTCCTCTTCATACCTCAGTTTCCTCATCTGTAAAATGAAAAGACTTAATTGTATAGTAATCTCTAAGCTTTCTCTTGGTGACCTCATGACCACACCTTTTTTCTTTGCAAATAGGGACCACCACATTTAACTGTGAGGCTTTGCAGACTCATACATAATAATTATATGTATATTGTCTTATTTGACTCTCACAAGAATATTATGAGGTGAGTATGATAGATATTATTATTCCTACTTTACAGATGAAGAAATTGAGTCATAATGGTGATGAAATGATTTGCCTATGGTCACAGGTCTAGTAAGTATCGGAGGCTCAGGACTTCTGGACTACAAACCCAGAACTCTATTTACAATGCATTCTGCCTCTAGCTATATGGGTACACCCTTTTAAAAGATGGGTGATCCCTGTCCTCCTGTCACTGGTTTGTAAATTAGATTTTCCTATACAGAATTGCCTTAAGTGAGAATTTCCTGATACACACAGCTATTAAATTGGAGCGTGAGTACTCATGTAGTCACTCCATAGGGGTTGGACCACAGGTGCAGAATCTTTGGAGTTTATTAAGTCATACTGAGAGTGCCATTAAGCATTTGGGCACCTGAATGCAGCTTTCTCCAGAGCTGTTAATCTAGAGAGGCAAAGGAATACTGAGCTGCAGCTCCCACAGCTCTGCCCTGAGTACAATTCATGATGACCTCTTGTTTCTGTGTCTCGCTTCCCAATGGTGATATTTCCCCCAGTCTTCATCACTTGTAGTCAGTTACTTCACTGTTTCAGATTATTAATATCTTTGAGGGGCAGAAGTCAGCTTGAGAGATGGAATGGGGAATGGAGGAAGCAGGTGGAAATATCACTGAGCAAAATCCCCATTTCCTCATTCATGGTTGTATAAAATTCATGTCTTTTATTTTTATACTAGTATATCTCATATGACAGCCACTTCTGAATCTTCTCTTGAAACACAGCAAAACAACACTATCTGATGGTGTATGCAACATCCTGTACCTATGGTCCCTTATCTTTCCACTAGGTGGAGGGAAGATAGATAGACAGACAGACATTAGATATGATAGATAGACAAATAGACATAGATAGTTAGACAGATAGAGACATGGTTAGATGAACAGATGAATGGTTGGATAGATAATTGGATACATAGATGATTAGATGAACAGATAGATAATTGGATAGATAGATAAAAATAGAAAGATAGACAGACAGATTGATAGACAGATGATAGATAGATAGATAGATAGATAGATAGATAGATAGATAGATAGACAGACAGATAGAACATTATCTAACAATTGCTCTGTGCCAGATACTCTACTAAGCACTGAGGATTCAAAAGAAAGCAAGTAAGTCTTTGCCCTTAAGGAGCTTCCATTCTCATGACAGAAGATAACACTTAAAAGAAAGATGGAGACAGGACTCAGCAACATAGGCAGGAGGTGATGTTGACACCTGGTTTTTGAGATAATAAAGTGGAAACTCACCAATCAGAACTAAGAGTGAAACAAAATTCAGAGTCCAAGTTCAGAGTCCATAGAGAGGAAGTAGGGCTGATGGGCAGAGTATTGGAGGCAGTATTTGGAGCTGGTGGCCAGGACGAGGTTGTGTCTACTTTTCTGTCCTTTTAGAAGAAGATTGGTCATTACAGTGAAGCTATTTTCAACTGCCTTTTTGTGATGTTGTTTTCATTTAGATGATTTTGGTTCCTGTGCATGTTACTCTCTGGTTTCTGCTTATTTTAGCTCATATAGGCCTCCCCCATGTTCTCTAAATTCCTCATACACTCTCTTTCTCAGACATATTCTTCTGTGACATTTATATACCACAATTTGTTCCCAAATGATGGCCAGCTGCTTTGTTTCCAGCTTTCACTATCACAAAAGTGCTCTCATGAACATTTTATTATAAATGGAACTTGCTGCCTTTGACCTACTTGGGTTTCAGGAGTAGTTGTGAATTCTCTGGGTCAAAGGATGACTTTTCTCAAGTAATTAAAAATGATTTTCCACAGTGGTTGGGCCAAGTCACAGCACCATCCACAGTGCATCTGTACCTCACAAAGTGGCAACTTCCATGCTTTTTTATTTTTGCCATATTTGCTTATCTTTCTAATCTCCTACCTCTTTATTTTTAGAGCAATATGTCTATTGCACAAAAGGAAGTGATTGATAGATGGGGCTCTGAATGTGAGAGACAGATCTCAGATTTAAACTACTTAAGTAGAAAAGGGGGAGAGATCCCTACATCTGAGCTAGAATGCTATTGATCAGTTTTCTTCATTTGTACTTTAAAGCAGCATCTCTCCCCTAGAATGATAGGGCATCTAGGGCATTTTTGGTGGATAATAATTTCACTACTCTATGGTTAAACTGATGGTGAGTTTCTCCATTCCTAGACAGGCTAGTCTCAGAATATAGAAAATTAGTCCAGCCTCGAGTTCATCATAGTTGGATTTCCAAATTGGTAGAAGGTGCCAGAGCAGCTAGATGGCACAGTGGATAGAGCCCTGAGCTTGGAATCAGGGAGACTCATCTCTATGAGTTCAAATCTGACCTCAAATATTTACTAGTTGTGTGACCTGGGAAAGCAACTTAACCCTGTTTCCTCATCTTCATAACCAGCTAGAGAAGGACAGAGGAAAGCACCCCAACTTCTCTGCCAAGAAAACTCCAAATGGGGTCATGAAGGGTTGGAAACAACTGACAATGACTCCACAACAAAAACAACAACGACAACAGTTGGAGCTTTAGCTTCATAAAAGTAACATTGAAGAACTAAGGGTCTAATCACTCAGTGGTGAAGCATCACAGTAGGATTTCAGCTGCAGAATGCTGCTGTTAGTGATGATGATAATAACAATACTGTGGATGGTAATAAAAAAAACAGACATCATTTACATTGCAAAGAACTTTACAAATAACATCTCATTTGACACTCAATAATTCTGGGAGATAGATGATCGTATTATCATTCTTGTTTCACAAATGAGGAAATGGAGACTGATAGAAGCTAAATGACTTGCCCAGGGTCATACAGCTAGAAAATATCTAAAATCATATTTGAACTCAGATCTTTCTGACTCTAGACCCACTGCTCATCTTTCTGTTGCCTCATCTTTCTGCCTCCAGGGGAGGCTATTGAAACGAAACTATCGAAATAATAATTCCATCAATATTAAATCCAAATCCATGTGCAAAAATAAATCTGAAAATAAAATAAAATAAAATATAACAAACCGAAATAAAAGCTACATACTTAGAGATCTATTTCCCTGAAAAAAACAAAACCTGGGGATTTTATTGTGCCACAAGTCCAATACATCAGCATTGTTATTGACAATTCAGTGATAAAAGGGTAGCATGTAGGATTCTGAATGAGGAAGGCCTAAGTTCAAATTCTGTTAGAGTTGAATAACCCTGTGAGGATCACTACCTTTCATGATCAGTTTCTTCATCTGTAAAATGGAAAGTATAATAGCACTAATCTCATAGGACTATTATGAAAATCAAGTGAAGTAATATGTGTAAAGCACTGTAATAAATTCTTATCATCATTATTTCTCATCTTTCTAATCCTCTACCTGCTCTTCCTCCTCCTCTTCCTACTACTTTTAGAGTTGAGAAACAAAATAATGTGAACTTTGAAGCATTAAGATAGGCATGGTATCAGAGAGACAAGCCTCCTGTCTTCCCTTCTGTCTGGTCCATATCTGGAACATCCTGTTCTGTCTTGCATGTCACCATTTTGGAAGGCCATTGAAAGATTGTAGCAAGTCCATGACATATGAAGAAAAGGGGAAAACTGGGGAAATAGTTATTCTGGAGGAAATTAGACAGAGGATGGACACAAGAACTTTCCTCAAGTATCTCAAGATCTGGCCCATGAAAGAAGGATTAAGTTTGTTCCATTTGGTCCAAAGAGGACAGAAAAAGTTATGGGAGCTTGAAAGAGCTAAAGAGAACTTTGATGTCAGAAACACCAGAAAATGAAATGAAAATTTCAATTAACTTGAGCTATCCCCAAAGTCGAATAGGCTGAGCTCTGTCTCAGGATATGATGGCTTCCCCCTCACTTCTTGGGAATATTAGGCAGAAGATCACTGGTAAGGGGGCAAGGCAAAATGGCCCTTGCAGTCCTTTCCAGCTCTAATGTTCTGTGATTCTGTGAAGAGTCTTGGTTCATCAGAGATATTGCAAAGTAGACCCTCAAATGAACCAAGGAGAGGAGACTGAGGTTCCATTCTTCTGTAAAGGTGTCTGTTTTTACCTTAGGATCTGAGACAGAAGCTGTCAGACAGATTCATTTGTTTTCCCACACTTTGGGATGAGGAAAGGAGGGGTGGTGGTGGTGATAGCCATGGAGAGTGTACAGAATGGTGTATTTAACCTAACACCAATTAAAACTTGGAGAAACCCCTCCAGACTCAAGATGGCTTTGTGAAATCTGATGCCTAGGGAGAGGAAAGTGAGATTGCCCCTACCAGGACTCTGACACTGTTACATGTTGGCGAATAGAATAACAAGATTTTTAAAAAGAGAAAAAAATGTAATGAGCCAAAGGAACAAAAACATCATTTCAGACTCCTATTGAGTTCAGAATCTGGAATTCTGAGTCTTTAGCAGAGATAGAGAATTCATTTTAGTAGGAAAGTCTTGCTAGCAATTCATTGTTACAGAACAATATATTATGTGATTTGGAGCAGGTTTCATATAGGGTGTGCAATACAGCATTCTCCTATGATTACTGGACAGTCCATTCTACCAGGAGAGAGATTATGTTGTAGGGGCATTTAAAAGTCAGCAGAAGGAACTGGAGGTGTTTAACCCAGAGAAGAGATGATGTGCATGGTGGAGAGGGAGGAAGGGAGGAGAGCTGATCACTGTGTTTTAGTACTGGAAGGGTGGCCACATGAAAGTGATATTAGACCTTTTTTGCTTGACCCCAGAGAACTAGGGACAATGAATGGAAGAGACAAATTTTAACTTGATGTTAAGGGGAAAATGAAACAAGCAACCCAAAGAATCAACCTTGACTTGAAAAGTACTCACTTTCCCATCATCACAGGTCTTTGAGCAAAAGCTGAATGGCCAACATGGGAATCATGTATAGAAGGGGTTGTTGCTCAGGATTGAGTTAGGCTAGTTGACTCCTGAAGTTTCCTGCAACTTAGAGATCCCCTGCCCTCCCTACCTTCCTATGAAAAGAATTCTGGTTTCCACCATTTTCCTTAGAGTACATATGTAATATGTGTAGATTCCTTGGGAGCAATGATTGTGATCTCAGAGCCTTTGTACCTGTCCCTCCCACAACCTAGGGTAGGAATGCAACAAAAGTTTAATCATAGTAAGAGCTGCCATTTAGGTAACATAGGAGGATTGAACAAAGCATTTTCTTCACAATTGCTCCATTGAGGTAAGTAATGATTCTCATTTTATAAATGAAGAAACCAGGAATCAGAAAAGTGAAATACAGAGTTCAGGATACCGCAGGTAGAAAATAACAAAGGCAAGCAAGGAACTGAGTTTTACAGATTCTGAATTCACTATTCTTAATACTGTAACAGGCTGCCTCCCTTGTAGATCAAGGGAATCCAATGTCTCTAGCCTTTCCTTAGAGGATCTCATTTCCTAAAACATTAATAATTTTTATTGCTCTCCTCTAAACATTCCAGGCATTCCCTGAAATCTTCAGTGACACCTAATCTGGTGAGATGCTTCCAGGCTGGTGTAACTATCTAGGTACTTTCTTTAAATTCTGATGGAGGAAGCTATGTATCTATCCTACTATGGCCAGTACAAGATCATGTTGTTGTTGCTCAGTCATTTGGTCCATGTTGTGACCTCTACGACCACATGGTCCATGGAATTTTCTTAGCAAATCTCTTAGAGTGGTTTGCCATTTTCTTCAATGGATTAAGGCAAACAGAAGTTAAATGACTCACTTGTGTCACACAGCTAGGATTTGAATTCAGGTCTTCCTAACTGTAGCCTTGCATTCTATCCACTGAGCAACATAGATGGTTACTAGCCAAACAGAAGTTAAATGACTTGCCCAAGGTCACACAGTTAGTAAGTGTCTGAGGCTGTGTTTGAACTCTTCTTGACTCCAGGTGCAGTGCTCTAACCACTGAACCATCTAACTTCCACATCCATGACATGTTATCTAACTTAAACTGGATATCACTGATATACAGTTATTCTTCTGAGTTTAATAGAGACCATTCTATGGAGTACATGGAGTTGCCCTTCTTCAGTCTGGTCAGTTTGGCAAGCCCTTTGATAGCTTTCAATGAAAATCTTACCACTGCATGAGGGTCAAAGTCAGAAGTTGTCACTTCTGCTGGTGCAATAATCCAACAGTTTATTGTCATAGGGTGGGGACATGACCAAGAAATGATACTTCTCACATCAAACAAAGATCTCAAGTCTTCCCAGGTCTAGGCCAGCAAATTGCTGGAAGCAGTCCCTAAAAGTCCCACATGGTCATGTAGAATTAGGAAGGGCAAATCCAAGTTCACTCCATGGGATGTGCCTTGCTACCCTTATATTCTACCAGTGGCCACAATCCAACCCACTACCTGTCCAAAACCCACTAATGAGCACACAACTATGGAACCTACAAGCCTAATAGAGTAGTCCTTCCTCTAGTGACTCCAATCTTACCTGTATCCATTCAAAACTCATGGGTCCAGGATCCTACAGACCTCTCCTGAGGGCCAGTCAGGACTACCCACACTCCTTCAATGAACAAGAATTCATCAATTACCTTTTGGGAAGAAGGATGCACCTCCTAAGCCTTATCATATGTTCTGCCATCAGACCTCAAGAATGATTAGACCTTTTCATCTGTCTTCTTACTGTGGCATCTATACAGCCTGGTATTTCCATCCTGGCCATTGCACTCTGAGGACTTCCTGGCCTTTCCATCTTCCCTGTAGCTGAATCCTCCTGTGTTCTGTCTGTCTAGAATGAACTCTTTGAGAGAAGAGGTTGCCTAACTTTTCTATTTGAACTGACAACATTAGCACAGTGCTTGGCAAATAGTAAATACTTGATAAATGCCTTTCTATTCCCTGTTTGTCTCTCCTTCACATACCATATAGGGACCTCAAGCCCACAACAAATAATTCCAACTCTCAACAGATGAGATCACCTTAATTTTTTTTTTTTTAGCAAATTTTGAGCATCTGCATGGTAAAGAAGCTTCATCCAGGCTTGCTCATTTGATACATCTCTTGGTCCTCAAGTACACTAGTGTCATAAATAGCAATTGTTGATTTATTTATAAAATTTAATTTATTCACATGTACATATTTTGCTTGTATATTTCCTTCATTTTCCAATGTAATACTCCTGCCATCTTTGATAGCTTTCCCTTATATTGAAGGATCTTAAAAGTGTGCATAAGAAAACAGTTTTTTTTAAAAAAAAACTAACAATCACATCAATCGGGATAAACATTACATGTAGTATGTCCACTCCTGACCTGCCTCCAACCACTGCAATTCCAACTATCATCAATGTTGTTTTTCTGTTCTCTTTGGGTCTAAACTTGGTTGTAATTTATAGCACTCAGTTTCATTTTTCTTATTACTTCCATGTTATGGGAATCTGAAGATCTTCCCTGCCCCTAGGCCCTTTGCTTTTTATGTTGTTTTTCTGTTCTCTTTGGGTCTAAACTTGGTTGTAATTTATAGCACTCAGTTTCATTTTTCTTATTACTTCCATGTTATGGGAATCTGAAGATCTTCCCTGCCCCTAGGCCCTTTGCTTAAGTAGCTTAAGTGGCTCTGAGAACTTTCCCTGATTTGAAAGTATACTCTGCCCCCTAATA
>CM053585.1:15073080-15101615 GCA_028646515.1 Pseudochirops corinnae
CTCACTTTGAGAAGAGTTGTGTGATTTGGCCAGAAGAGACTCTGGGCAGCTGTTGAGCCCCCTGGCTGTGAAAAACCCAGATGTTGGTGCTTCTCTCTCTAGTAACTGAATAGGTAACTGATGTAATGGTCAGACACTGGAAGCCGTCTGCTGATCTGTTTTTTCTGTTTGTTTGTAACTTCTGTTTGTATTCTCTGAAGTTCAGGGTGCTAACTTTTCACCCTGAACTAGGTAAATGATATGTTTGATTAAAGTAAGATTGTTAACCCATTTTGAGTTGTTTTCCTTTAGAAAAGCAGATCTAAGAACCTGTGCTAGTAGCTGCCCTAGGTATGCTAGGGTGCTTGCTGTTACACCGTTGAGCCCTGGCTTCCCTCTCTGGTAATTGAATAGGTATGGATATAATGATCAGATTGTTGGAAGCCCGTCTGCTGATCTGTTTCCTTGTTTGCTTGTAACTTGTGTTTGTAACTTGTGTTTGCATTCTCTGAAGTTCAGGGTGTTGACTTTTTCCCCTGAACTAGGTAAATGATATGTTTGATTAAAGTAAGATTGTTAACCCATTTTGAGTTGCTTTCCTTTAGAAAAGCAGATCTAAGAACCTGTGCTAGCAGCCATCCTGGGTATGCTAGGGTGCTTGCTGATACATTCCATTTGTATTATTGCAGTTACTGAATATATTTTTAATGGTTCTTCTTAATTCATTGTTCATTGGTTCAGAAAAGTCTTCCTAAACTTCTCTGCAAATTTTACATACATTTCTATATCATTGTAACATCTCATTCCACTTATTTACCAGAACACATCCAGTTGATGGGTTATAAATTTTATTTCTAATCTTTCACATCACTAAAAAGTGCTGCTATGGATATTATGATACATATGGTATCTTTATTTTTTTTTATCCTCACTATACTTAGAGTATCCAAGGAGAACTAGCACCTCCAGTGTGATGGCTTGCTGAGCCATTTCCAGGGCTGTTTATTCACTTTTGGTGTCTACCTGGTACTCAAAGTCTCACCTGTGGCTCTAAAGAAGCTGTGACATGTGCAGCAGGCACACCTCAGCAAACTCTCTTGGGAGATGGGCTAAAACTGGTTGAAGGTAACTGATGGGCTACAAACCCATCAGTGAGTTGGGGATGGGGAGTATCTACTCCGCAAACATGAGTTGATTTCTCCTGGTGGGATGGGTGGATGAGAAAAATTTATTGTAGTGGCCAAGAAGGCAGCTGAAGGAAATGCTGTGGAGAGTTTAGAGCTTGGTCAGACATCAAAGACACCAATGTCATCCACTGCATTCTGGATTACCAGCAGGCATCTTGATGTTTGTCTTGCCATCGGACTTCATCAATAACTCCATAAGAGAGAGTTAGGCTGTCTTTGTGCAATTCTACCTGACTTAAATCCAATTCATGCACAGGTAAAGACATTACCCTGTTATATCACTGGTCCTTTTCAAAAACAAAAGGCAAACAACTGCTTAGAATATGCACTAACAACGGGGTCTGTAGACAGTGATTCAGACTTATGGAACATAAACCCTAGGGCCATTCCTGGGGCAAATAGCTTAAAAGGTATCTTCAAATGGAATTTTTAAGGATACCAATTTGTGAGGGAGCTCATGGGCAGACAAGGGACCTCAGGAAAGAAGACTGGGGAAGAGAGATACCCTGAACTTCCCAGGATATTGCTCTTTACATACTTGGCAGAAAGAAAGAAATATATCAGGCTGCTGATTATGGAGGGAGCAAGATTGGGTAAGAAGGCAGGGTAGGGTTGGATCAATTCACCTGAGTTTCAGCCACAGGACTAATTAACCTAGTCAAGAACTAAGATAAGTTGTTTTTGCCTATTGGAGGCAATGCTTCAATCATTCTAACTTTGTGACCCTGCTGGAACCTTTGGCCACATATAGCTAGGTTTTCTTTTCAGTAATGGAAGGGAGACAATAGGTTTCTATCTTTTCCTGGCTATTGTTCAGGTAGGTGAACAATGACAAGAAATGAAAATGGAGCTGCCACCTAAAAAACAATTTATGAAGCTATATATCCATGCCATTGGATCATTTCATAAAACAGTTAAGGGATTAAATGTCGCTACTTTCCCTGAATATCCTCTGCTCCAGCCTTTTATGAAAAAGTTTGGACTGGCCCCTGAATCATCTCTTTTGACCTCAGTGCATTACTGTAATATTGGCCATTGGAGAAAAGAAACAAGAGAAGAAACTTTAAAAGCTTAAAACCCCACTAAGCCTTTTGGAATACCTTGTACAAATAATTGATGTTGAGGTAACTAAAGGGGGTTGGAGCATGAGAGGAAAACGTCTACAATGAAAAGAAGCATGTTAATTATACAGAAGAATCCTGGAGGCCACAGTGAGAGGAGCATGAAAATGTGAAGTGAGATATTGGACTAGTTTTCAAGGCTTAGGAGTAAGATAGATGGGAATGAGAGAGGACAATGGGGAGAGGGTGGATTGATGGTTTGCATTTTGGCAGTCGAGGGTTCACCATCACTGAAATTGGGAGAATAAAAGGGGCTGTGAAGAGTATAGGGAGAATTTTAGTGAAGGAAAGAGCCTCAGCTGAAGAAGGCTGATGATAAGAAGGTTCAAAATCTCTTTCCAGGTCATTGGTCTCCTAAATGTCAACTGCCTAGGGCAGTCCTAGGCACCTGCAAGCAGGGCTTACTGATATTATTTAAGGGGCCATCTCATGACTGATGAACAAATGTTGTCTCCAATTGCTAAACTAAGCTACACTAAAGTTTGGGTACATCTTATTCACATAGAATAGGAACTATCTCTTTTCTCCTTTCTAAGGGGACTCTGAGATAATCTATATTTGACATTTCTATCCTGTATTTGAGGGAGTCTGTGAATTTGAAGGGGGGAATACATCTTTATTTTAATCCATTGGATTTCAATTATCATCTCATGTATTTTATTTTATGCATTTGAACATCGTGAGAAAAAGACAACAGATTCCACCAGACCATCAAAAAGATCCATGACACAAAAGGCTAAGGATTCCTTATTTGTCCCATCCCTTTCTTTAATTAAGGAGGAAACTGAGGCTTGTTGAACTTTGATGAGATTTGAACTCAGGTCCTCTGGTATCTCTGATATCTTTTGTCTTTCTGCAGTAGCAGGCTGTCTCCATTAAACATCCCTGTATTTATGCATTACATTCTTCACTAGACCAAACTACTTTCCTGAAGGCCATATGCCCATCCTGTCATTGTATAGGACATTCCCAGCAACCTTAGGTGACTCTTTAGGATAAAATGTAGCATTTTATTTCAAGATTTAATAGCACTAAAAGTTTCTTTCCTGGAGATATTTGGGATTCACTGCCAGGTATCTTCTTAATTTAATAGCTGTGGAAGGCACTCAAGGCAACTTTACCTCATGCTCTCATATATCAGATTGAGAGCTACAGAGCCATACTTCAAAAAGATACTCAATTTTCTTTCAAATGAAGCCATTAGGATTTCTCCCACTTTCCTTCTCTTCTCAGAAATAAAGAAATAATCTTGGTGCTGTCCAAAGAGTTACATCAGAATAATTGTGGGGTTTCTTTATCACTGTCATCACTTTAGGACAAGGATAAATCTTGGAAACCATCCATGGCTCACCACTCAATCTATAGATGGAGAAATGATCTCCTGAGTTTCCAAGAGAACTATTCATTAAGAGTAAGAAACCAGCCTAAGATCCTTCAGATGGGCTTATGTGATTTGAGAAGAATTAATGAAGCTAGAAACAAACTTCAATTCTGTATGTAACATTAAGAAAATGGAGTACATTGAAGAAATCTTCATTTGTTCAAAAGTGAGAAGCTTTGATTTTTGGACCTATGTGGGTCCTTCTTTGAAGGGGCAGAGTCTCTTTAACCCTTCTAGACCACAGAAAACAGGTTTTTTTTGGTTTTTTTTTTTGTTTGTTTTTTTAGGAATTACTTCTCCTGAAAAATGAATCACTCTCCAACAAACTGATTGTGAATCTCTTGAAAGTTAGGAAGACCTGTCCTGGAACAAGGGCTATGCAATCTGGTCCACACTCAAATTAACCAACACACATTTTATTAAGTGCCTACTAATAGGCCAGGGGCTGTGCTAGCTGCTAGGCATCCAAAGACAAAAGACCAACAATCTCTGTCCTCAAAGTGCTTATATTCTAATGGTGAAGACTATTTGCACATATGAGATTCCAGACAAAACATATACAAAACCAATACAAGGTAATTTTGAGAGTGCAGTTCCTGCTTCTTAGGACTTTCAGGGACTACCACAGCCTTCAAGAATCTAGGATTTTAGTTAAGGGACTATCAAGTGAAAAAAGAAAGAAAGAAACCAGATATTATTCATCGGAATCATTTTCATGAGTTTCAATGCCTTTGATCATATCATTCCTTTCATAACAACTTTCAATAATTCTCTACTGCAAATGGCATAAAGCCCAATTTCCCCCACCTCACCTCCATATTCTTAGCTCCCTCTAACTCTCTATTTTATCTGCTCCGGATTATTTACTTTTCATCAGGATTCCATCTCCATTCCTTTATTCAAACAATTCTTCAAGCCTCTTTCCTGTTCCACATCTGCTTGTTGAAATTGTACTCATACTTTCAGCTCCTTGTTGATCAGTCATGTCTGACTCTCCATGACCCTACTCAAATACAATTTATTCCATGATTTTCTTTCCTGATGTTCTTCCCAAACCTCCATCTCCTCACTCTCAGGCAGAGATGATTGTTTCTCTCTTTTGTACTCATCCAGAACTGTTTATTCCTCTCTCATGGAACTGATCTCTTTCTTTGATGCATTATATCTATGTATGCACATTCCATCTCCCCCACAACCTATGACCTTCTAGAGCTTAGGAGAAAATGTGTGGAAAATGAGTACCAGAATTGGAGAAAAGAGACCCTGGTTCAAATCCTGATTCCAACTCTCAAAAGCTTGAGGACCACATGGAAGTCAATTTATATCTTGGAGCCTTAGTTTCCCAAGTCAATCCATCAGTCCTAGCCATTGAGTTGTTAGCCTGTTTTCTTTCTCATTAGAATATGGACTCCTTGGCAGCAGAAAAGATCCTTCTGTCTATTTCCAGTGTTTATCATTGTTCCTGGTACATAGTAATTGCTTAAAATAGTCTTGCTGATAGATCCAATGGAGATAACAGTACAAAGAATGCAACAATTCCAGATAACAAGGAGCTTCGTGGGGGACACCACAAAAATAAATCAAATACACAGAGTCCCAAAAATCTTAGTGCAGATTTAAGCTGTTATAACCTAAAATGACACCAAGACTTTTGGACTAGATTGTGGGCCAATAATAATTTATTAAGGGATGACTCTGTTGGATGTATTAAATCACCCAAGAATAATTTATTAAGAAGTCATTATGACAGATTGTTACCTCAATCATCAAGCATTTATTAAGAGATCACTATGTATCAGACACTGGGCTCGATGATGAGCATACCAAAAAAACACAATATAAAAGCAGACGGGGGAGTTTGAGAGGGAGGGCAGTGGCAATCAGGGGATAGACAACAGGAAAGGCTTCATACAAAAAATGGTGCCTGAGTGGCCTCTTCATTTAAAACAAAGGCTCATCAAGTGCCTGTGCTTTAATCTGCATGGACACTCAGAAAAGCATATTTCTGGTATGGAGGCCAAATGTATGGTGAGCCTTTGTGACTGTAGCTGGGCTGAACTTTGGATCACTCAATAGGCATTTATTAAATACCTGCTCTGTGTCAAGTACTGTGCTAGGTTGTTTCAAGTACTGTGCCGGGTGGTGTCAAGTTCTTAGCATCAGAGATGCAAACATTTTTAAAAATAATTAAAATAATAATACAGACAACAATAAAGTAGTTTCTGCCCTCAGTGAGCTTATATTTGATTGTAACACCTGCTTGTTGCTGTCGTTCCGTCCTCTGGCCTAGGCTGTTGATGTTGGAATTAGAATGGCGGGTGTACAATCTACTACCAGATCCTTCTAGTTTCATGGAGTCTATGCTATTTAAAATTTTGATCAACATCTTTGATAATAACCAAGATAGCAATTCATTACATTTGCAAGTGACACAAAGCTCAGAGGGATAGTTAACAGATCAGATGACGTTCTCATGATCAAAAAAAGATCTTGACAGAATCTAATATGATGAAATTCAAGTGAGATAAATGTAAAATCTCACATTAGGGTTAAAAAAAATGCCTTCACAAATACAAGACAGGGAAAGGATTTTTATATAACAATTTGTCTGGGAAAAGATCTGAAGATTTTTAGTGAACTGAAAGCTCAATATGAGCTAATGAATGAATGAATAAAACATTTTTAAGTACTTGTTATGTGTAAATCACTGTGCTAAGCAATGGAGATGCCCACAGAAAAGTGAGATAGCCCCTGCTCTCAAGGAGCTCTCATTCTAATAGGGGAGATAGCACATAGAGAAAATTTTAGCTTCAAATCAAATTATATGGAAAAGTTCCATAATCCTTAGAGTGCAGCAGCAAAACAAGTGATCAGGCTCTTTTTTAACATCACTTTCTGATATTGAACCTTTTGACAGCCTAGAGATGCTGCTGACAAGAACTTTCTTTTCTGGGTCTTTAATAATTGTGATTGAAACAGCTGCTGAAGTGGTTGCCAGGCTACATGATCCTCCTAAGGTGATGGCTGAGGGCACTGGACTATAGTCATTGCTGTTATCTTGGGTTCAGTCCTGAGCTATGTCTATCAGGGTGTGTGGGAAAATGGTGGTCAAGGTGGTGAGAGTGGTTTGAACTGCCTGGTCCAGGTTGCTTTCTCTGTCTCTCTCTTTCTTTCTCTCTCTCTCTCTCTCATTCTCTCTTTCTGTCTCTGTCTCTTGGTCTCTCTCTGTCTTTCTGTCTCTCTGTCTCTGTGTCTCTGTCTCTCTCTGACTCTCTGTGTCTGTCTGTCTCTCAGTCTCTCTGTCTTTCTGTCTGTCTCTGTCACTATGTCTCAGTCTCTCTGTCTCTGTCTGACTCTCTGTCTCTCTGTCTCTCTGTCTTTCTGTCTCTCTGTCTCTGTCACTGTGTCTCAGTCTCTCTGTCCCTGTCTCTCTCTGTCTCTGTCTCTGTCTCTCTGTCTCTGTCTCTGTCTCTCTGTCTCTGTCTCTCTCTGTCTCTGTCTCTCTGTCTCTCTCTCTATCTATCTCTCTCTCCCTCTCTCCCCTCCAGCTAGGCTCTCTTGCCTACTCTGCATGAGGCAATTCATTAGAAGTTGGGGGAGGTGCTTGGCCCATTCTCCACAGGAGTTGTTTCCCCAGATGATGGCTGTGAGAACAAATAGAATGATATGATAGTGAAAAAAAAAAAAGCTAAAGCAATCTTAGAGTCTATTAAGAAATGGATAGTTCGTGGTCATACGGAAGTAATTGCTCATTTGTGCTCTGCTATGAACACAGTATAGGTAAGACACTGATAAACTAGAATGTATCAAGAGGAGAGCAACCAGTATGGAAGGCATTGAGCATATTTCATACGACTATCGGTTGGAAGGACTAGAGATTTAGCCTGGAGGACAAGGAGGAAGCATGAGAGCTCTTTTCAAGTATTTGAAGGACTGTCTCTTCAAAGAGCGATAAGATATGGGGTTCTTTACCATTTACTTTGCCCTGAATCACTTTAGAAATCTGGAAAAGTCTATGGACAACTTCTCAAAAGAATGTATTTAAATACATAGAGTAAAATGTATTAGTACAAAAGAAATATATTATATTGAAATAGTTACCAACATATTTTAAACAACTTCACGGACACCTCAGAAATCCATCCAAAAAATCCTTTGTGGTATGTGGAGCCCAGGTTAAGAAACTCTGAAAATGTGTGTGAGTGTGTGAGTGTGTGTGTGTGTGTGTGTGTGTGTGTGTGTGTGTGTGTGTGCTCCCAGAGGGAAGAATGAGAAATTATGGGTAGAGGATACAAAGAGGCAAATTTAGGCTTGATATCAAGAAAACCTTAACATGTAGGGGAATAGATTCTCTTGAAGGTCCTGGCTTCCTTGTCATTACAGGTCTCTAAGCAGATATAGGGAGCTGCTTGTCAGGCACATTGTCGATATAGGTGGGACTCAATAGCCACTGAAATTCTTTCTAGCTACAAAATCTGGTGATTCTGGACCTCAGGTCAAGAAAGGCTTGACCCACTTTCCTAATAATGTATTCTCTTTTCAAGAGCAGAGCATTATTGATCTGGAGTCAGTCAGCTGTCTCATTACCCTAAGCATTGTAGCTGGGCACTGGCAAAAAGTCACTTAGCAATATGTTATTCATATTCAGATGAAGTTGTATCTTCGTCACGGTTCATAGACTGCATATATTATAGAATAATTCTTGTACTGTATACCATCTTCTCAAATTAGAATTATAGGATGCTACTAATTACTTTCTTGAAGTTTTTAATTGCATCAGGTTACCTTACCACTGTTGAGATTCATTCTGCATTGTTTCTAGCATTGGTGGTGGGAATAGGATAACTGGCATTTTCACTGGGGGCTCCTGTGCCATTTAAAAGCCCTGGATCCCAGCAAGGCTTTGAGCAGGAGCTTTGTAATAGCATTCTAATCCTGGTTCTGACACTGAGTCTGCTGGTAACATTGGGCAACACAGTTTTCTTTTTGCAAATGTGTGGATAATCACTTCCTTACTCCACTTCTAAGGGAAGGTGAATTAAATCTTGTCTGTGAAATGCTTTAAACTCCTTAGAGAGAATGTCTCTCAAAATAGCAAGCTTTATCTTGGGAGCCCTTGGCAGGAGATAGGTTGCCTGCTTTCTAAGATTGGGAGGAAGATGCCTCCCAGCTGACAGTGTCAGAAGATGTAAGGAGTGGCATCCCTCTCCCTCAGTGGGAAGGAACTACACATCCTATCTCCAACCCAGTGCACTCTTCCCTGGGAAGGAGGAAGAGAGCCTGAAGGCATCTGTCAGCCAGGAACTCTATGTTTTAATTTTTCCAATGAAGTGGTTCCACCCTGCCTTTTTCCTTTTTTTTTTTTTTTTGTTCCTTTATTTTCCTTCCTTACTTGCTTCTTTCTTTCTTTTCTTCCTTCCTTCATTCCTGAATATATTTGAGAAGCAGCAGATGTTTCCATCAAGGTTCAGAAAACTCAACATCATTTAGAGATGGAGTGACAGCTGGGAAGGGGCTGTTTCCTTGGATCAGTCATTCAGAGAGCTTGCTCAATTAACAGTTAAAAAGCAGTGATTGAGACCCACCATTTGCTAAGCACTGTGCTAAGTGCTTGGAATAAGAGAAAAGTATAAAAATGTTTCCTGTATTCAAGAAACTCCTATCTTAACAGGAGGGTAACATATATATATATATATATATATATGCTTTTACATACATATTTATAAATACAGGAGTATTTATATGTATATATGTAATCTACACATATAGATAAAATACATCATGTATATGTATATAAAAACCTATAGATATGTGTATATATGCATGTATTTACAATTGTACATCTATGTATCTCTTAGTACTTATACATATGTGTGTGTGTACATAAATATCTCAGAAAACAAAAGGCTTTATAAGTGGGTAGGGTGGGGTAGGAAGGAAAGCTTGAGACAGATCTCCTGCAGAAGGTGGGATTTGAGTTTGAATCTGGAAGAAAGCCTTGAGACAGAATATTTCAGAAAGACCCATGGTGAGGGCTGTCAGATAGTGCTTTCTTTCAGGTCTTCTTGTTTCTGTTTCAAAAGCTCTTCCTTTTTTCCCCCATCACTTTAAATCATTCTAGTATGGCATTTAATAAGCTGGTGAAATCTCAAACTCTGTGGAAGATACAACCGAGAGTTACCATAAGAGAGGCCAAAGGAAAAAGAAGAGTTTGCTGGGAAGAGTCGTGACCTGGAAGTCAGAGACCCAGGCTTCCCACTTTATTCATTGGCAAAATGAATGACCTTTGGCAAGTCAACTCTTCTAACTTTATCTCAGTTTACTCACCTGTAAAATGGAAAGGCTGAACCAAATAAGCCATTAAGTGTTCTAGCTCTCATTCTGTGGTCCTATGATCCATTGGCTGACTGAGATTTTTGTTCTTTCAGACTGCTGCTCAAAGACACTGCAGGGTAGGCAGAAGAGGCATTGGCATTGGAGCCATGGAACAGGGTTCAAGACCCAACTCTGCCACTTATGACCTGTGTAATCTTAGGAAAATCTCTCAACATCTCTGGTTTTTGGCTCTTCATCTAAATGTCGGGAGTTGGACTAAATTATCTGATTCCTAATTACTAAATTAGGGTGCTCCCAATTCTAACTTCTTCCCTGAATCTACCTTTGACCCTACCTTCTCACTCTGTGCAATATGTGTATAGGGAAGATGTAGAGATCACATTTATGATTGTGGAATAATTGAATAGACCTGTCTTCTTAATTTTCTTTTTTCAGAACTCTGGACCTAGTTTATTCATAATCACATTTCATCTATGGTACTGCAATAGCCATGAATTGCACCCTGCTACATCCAGTCGTTCTCTTCTCTAGTCCATCATCCACACACCTATCAAATGAACAGTCCTAAAACATGGGTCAAACCATATCATCATCCTGCTCCAGAACCTTGCATGGCTCACTGTTGTCCGTAGGGAACCATACCAACCTAAAACCCTTCACTCTCTGGCTCAATCTATTTTCCTGTACATATTTCACTTTAATCACTCTTCTATATTCTTACTGAACTGACCTCTTAGCTGTGTCCTGTACTCAGCATAGGATACGTTGTCTCCATGCCTTTGGACAGGATTTCTCCTATGCCTGGAATTCCCTCTGTTATTGCCTTCTACCCTCTGGGATGCTCAGCTTCTTTCAAGGTTCAGTCCACTTGTCATCTCCTCAAGGGACCTTTCCTTTTCTCTTTAATCATTAGTGTTCACTCCCCCAAAATTACTTTGTTTTTACTTTGCCTATACTTTCTGTTGTTTCACAAAAGTAGAATGTAAGTTGCCTGAGAGCAGGGACTCTATTTTTTTTTTTAATCTTCAGCACCAAACACAGTTCCCAGCATAAAAGTAGGCATGTAATAAATGTATGTGGGGAGGGGACAGAGACAAGAGAGTGGATTCTAGGCATCAACTCAACCAAACTCTCCCAATGTTCCCCTCTAAATAATTTTAAAATAGCACCTGAAATTGAATACTAGACTGTCAGGGCCAAGGAAAGTTCAGGGTGAGACATTTTTTCCAGTCCAAGATAACTTAGGATGTCAGCAGGAGACATCAATGATATCAGGTTGGGCTTGGACCAGAGCAAAGTTCACTCAGTAGCCACACCAGCATCTGGACAACTGGTCAGAGATTACAGGGGACCCTTTTTTAGCAGAACCCTGTCACATTGCCCTTATGCAGTTCCCAGTTGCAGTAGCAGGGTGAAGAGGAGCATTAGCTCTTGTGGCTTCAGGAGAACAGGGAACCTGGTCATAGTTCCAGGATAGAGAAGAGTGCTTGTGGCTTCAGGAGAGCAGAGAAGCTGGTGACAGTTCCAGGGCCAAGAAGAACACTAGCCCTTGTGGTTGCAGGGAAGCAAGGTCCGTTTTTAGGGTAAAGACCGGAACACAGGCTAGGAGAACACTAATCACACCTTTCCTTGGATCATACCATCTTGGAAGTACCAAAAACTTGCAGAACTACCTCCCCAACCCAGCCTCCCGCCCCGAGTTCTGAAAACTTAGCAATTATTAAGATCCACTTTCTTATATGCCAATAAATCTGACAATCTAAGAAAAAATAAATGAATATCTGCAAGTATATAAATTGTTCAGACTAGCTGAAGAGGAAATGGAATATTTAAATGACCTTATCTTAGACAAAAAAAACAGGTCATAAATGAGTTCCCTAAGAAATAATCACAAAGATAAGATGAATTCACAAGTGAATTCTACCAGATACTTAAAAAATCAATTCTTTCCAATACTATATAAACTATTTGGAAAATAGGCAAAGTAATCCTGCCAAATTCCTTTTAAAATACAAATATGACACTGCTACCTAAACCAGAAGAGCAAAAAGGGAGAAAGAAAACTATGGAGCAATTGTTCTAAGGAATACTAATGCAAAAATTGTAAATAGAATTCTGGGAAGGAGATTACAGCAATACTATATATCACAGAAAATCACACACTACAACCAGGTGAGATTTATACCAGGAATAGAAGGATGGAATATTAGGAAAACATGATATTAGGAAATCAATTTAAGGAAATTAATATTAGGCATTAGGATCAAAGTTAGGAAAATTGTCAGCATAATTGGCCATATTAATAACAAGTTATGTGATCATCTCAATAGATGAAGATAAGGCTTTAACAAAGTACAATACTCTTTCCTATTAAAAGCACTAATAAGCAGAGGAATACATAGATTTTTCCTTAAAATGATAAGTAATATCTATCTAAAATGACCAGAAAACATTACGTATAATAGGATTAAGGTAGAAACCTTCCCAGGAAGATTAGCGGTGAAGCAAGGATGCGTATTATCACCACTGTTATTCAATATTGTATTAGAAATGCTAGCTATAGGAACAAGAGAAGAAAAAGAATTTGAAGGAATTAGAATAGGCAATGAGGGAACAAAATTATCACTCTTTGCAGATGATATGATGGTATACTTAGTGAATTCTAGAGAACCAACTTAAAAACAATTAACTTCATTAAAATTGCAGGATAGAAAATAAATACACTTGAATCATCGGCATTCCTATATATTGCCGACAATGCCCAACAGGAAGAGATAGAAAGAAATTTCTTTTAAAAGAACAGTAGATGATATAAAATATTGAGAGTCTACCTACCAAGACAAACCTAGGAACTTTACCTTTATAGAGGTAAACAATGACAAAAGTAGAGCAGAAAGGGAATGGACAGCTTTCAGAGATTTGGTATACAGAACTACATTTCCTCATCTGGGTCAGAATGCTCACACGCATCAAGACTGGCTTGCTGAAAATGATGGAGAAATTGAGAAGCTGCTAAACGAAAAACAAATCTTCATAAGGTTTACCATCAAGATAGTGTGTCCATATCTAAGAAGGAAGCCAGAAGTAAAGTACAAGTGAAGCTTAGAGAGGTGTAGGACACTTGGCTCCAGAACAAGGCAGATGAAATTCAGTTTTATGCTAACAGTAACAATCCAAAGGATTTATATGATTCCCTCAAGGCTATTTATGGGCTAAAGACCTATGGCCCATCTCAACTACTCTGTGCTGAGGGCACCACATTGATACGTAATAAGCACATGATCCTGGAGAGATGGGCTGGACACTTCTCCACTGCTCCCAACAGATCATCCTCGATCAATGCTGAAATGATAGACTGTTTACCTCTGAAGTCAATACTTCTCTAGACAAAATTCCATCTGAAGAAGAGGTTTTGAATGTCGTTAGGCTTTTCTCTTGTGGCAAAGCACCTGGTGCGAATTCTATTCTAGCTAAGATTTACAAGGTGGGGGTCCCCTTGCTGAAGGTAACAAAAGCTGGCTGAAAATTTTCATGTTGTATGACAAGAGGAGGTTATCCCCCAGGAGTTGAAAGGCACCTTCATCGTCCATCTCTATAAAAGTAAAAGGAATCGATTGTCTGTAACAATAAAGGGGAGTCTCTCTCTACGTCATTGCTGGCAAGATTCTTGCCAGAGTCCTCCTTATCCAACTGATCCTTCACCTGGTAGATGGTCATCTACCTGAGAGCCAGCATGACTTCAGAAAGGACCAAGGAATGACTTGGAGAGGATAAGTCTATGATCAGTCCAGCATTCTGAACCATACATTGCCTCCATCACTCTCACATCCTATTTGTCTTTTCTTCTTACTATGACAGACTATTAAATACTGGTGTTTGCTGTGAGGGTACTTCCATGAAGTTTTATTGCATTTAGGTGAACAGAAGATAGTGTTGGTGATGAGAAGGTCATGAGGTACATGAGTCTTCAGTAATAAATGACCATTACTGTTGCTGTTTCCAACTCCATTCCTTCCAAGGTCTTCCTGGCATGTTTGGTAATCTGAGCATCCTCTAGCATTACAGTAATCAAGAATTAAATGTATGTCCTCTTTCAGCTCATTGACTATTAGGGACTCTAGGACTTCTTTTTTTAATGATAGTAATATATATATATTTTTAAATATTTGATTTTAAAACTTTGAACTCCAGATTCTTTCCCTTCCTCCCTCATCAACCATCCTTACTGGGAAGACAAGTAATTCAATATAGGTTGTACATGTGTAGCTACACAAAACATTTCCAAGGTGGATATATTGTGAAAGAATGACTATATCCCTCTCCATCCTATCCCACCACCCACTTGTTCTATTCTCTAATTTGACCCTGTCCCTTTTCAAAAGTGTGTGTTTCTAAAAGCCCTCCCTCCAACCTGCCCTCCCCTTGATCATCCCCCCTCTCATCCCCTTCCCCCCTCCTCTCCTGTAGGGCAAGATACCTTATTTAGTGTATATGTCATTCCCTCCCTAAGCCAAATTCAGTGAGAGTGAGGTTGAGCCATTACCTTTTGCCTTCCTGTTCTTACCCTCCATTGTAGCAGTTTTCCCTTGCCTCTTCTATAAGAGATAATATACCCTACTCTGTCTCTCCCCATCTCCTCTCATTATATTCCTCTCTCACCTCTCAATTTCACCTTTTAAATATCATCGCTTCCTATTCAATTGATCCTGTGCCCTCTGTCTATTTATACCTGTACACATATATACACATATGCACATATGTATTCATATGCTCATATACCCTCCTATATAGACATATATGTATATATGTATATATATGTATATATAAATTTATATTCCCTTCAACTTTCCTCATACTGAGAAAAGTTTCATAAGTTACAATTATTGTTTTACCTTGTAGGCATGTAAACAGTTCAACTTTGATAAGTTCCTTGTAATTTCTTTTCCCTGTTTGCCTTCTCGTGATTCTTGTATTTGAATGTCAAATTTTCTATTCAACTCTGTTTTTTTCATCAAGAATGCTTGAAAGTCCTCTATTTCATTGAATGACCATATTTTGCCCTGAAACATTATACTCAGTTTTGCTGTGTAGGTGATTCTTGGTTTTAATCCTAGCTCCTTTGATCTCCAGAATATCATATTCCAAACCATTCGATCCCTTAATGTAGAAGCTTCTAGAACTTGTGTTATCCTGATTGTGATTCCACAATATTCAAATTGTTTCTTTTTGGCTGTTTGTAATATTTTCTCCTTGATCAGGGAACTCCAGAACCTAGCTATACTATTCCTAGGACTTTTCTTTTTGAGATCTTTTCAAGAGGTGATTGGTGAATTCTTTCAACTTCTATTTTGTCCTCTGGTTCTAGAATATTGGAGCAATTTTCCCTGAGAATTTCCTGAAGCATGATTTCTAGGTTCTTTTTTCGATCATGACTTTCAAGTAGTCCAACAATTTTTAAATTGTCTCTCCTGGATCTATTTTCCAGGTCAGTGGTTTTTCCAATGAGATATTTCACATTGCCTTCTATTTTTTTTTCATTTTTTGGATCTGTTTAATAGTATTTTGATTTCTCACAAAGTCATTAGCTTCTAATAGCTCCAATCTAATTCTGAAGGAATTATTCTCTTCAGTGAGCTTTTGAGATTCTTTTTCCATCTGGCAAATTTTGCTTTTTAAGGCATTCTTCTCCTCATTGGCTTTTTGAGCCTTTTTGCCATTTGAGTTAATCTTTTATTTTTTTAAGGTGTTAATTTTTCAGTCAGGTTGTTGACTCTCTTTTCATGATTTCCTTGCATCATTCTCATTTCTCTTCCCAATTGTTCCTCCACTTCTCTTATTTGATTTTGCAAATCCTTCTTGAGCTCCTCCATTGCCTGTAACCAATTCATATTTTTCTTCAAAGCTTTTGGTGCAGGAGTCCTGACTATGTAGTCTTTCTCCCATTCCATGCTTTGACCCTTTTTGTCCCCAAAAAAGGAATCTAAAGTTGGATTGCTGGGCTTGCTTTGCTTCCTTTGTTTGCTCATCTTGCTACTCAATTATTTGACTTTTGACCTCTTTGCCACAGTAGAACTCTGTTTCTAGATGGGAGGGCTTTGTCCCAAATTGCTGAGCTTTTCACAGGTGCTGAAGCCATTAGGAAGATGCATCTCTACAGTGCCCACTAGTTCTGGCTCACTGGGCACATATCTCAGGACCACCACCCAAGGCTGCGATCCAGATCCAAGCAGGTTAAAGCAAGAGCAATTACCCTCTGAATTGTCACTTGGCCCTCTATGATCTGCAGGCCATGTGGAGGTGGCTGCCTGGCTGCTGCGTCTCTGCTGATTCTCGTTCCAGGGATAGATGCCAGACCACACTCTGTTCCCCCCAGTTGCAACAGAGTTCCACTCACCTTTTACTTTGCCTTTGGAGTCTTTGGGTTGATATTTCTGGAAACTGCCATAGCTGCTGGTGATCCCCTGTCCTGCAGTCCTCTGCAGTTGCTGCTGGTCAGGGGCCACCCTGGGGCTAAAACCACAGGCTCATCCTTCCTTTCCATCTGCTGGGCTGCCTTCAGTGGGAGATTTCTTTCTCTCAGTCACTTTGTGGGTTCTGTAACTCTAAAATTTGTTTACAATCATTTTATAGGTATTTAAATTGGTTATGGGGGGAGATCACAGAGTTTTTCTACTTCTACGCAGCCATCTTGGGTCCACCCCTGACTCTAGGATGGCTTGAAAATGTTCTTTGATCTCATTAGGGTTCTTCATGGTGGGAGCATAGGCACTGATGATGATGGCATGGCATTTTTCTGAAAGTAGCAATCACATTATCATTAGCCTGTGATTCATTCTTTTTGGTAGGCATATAAGCTGGTTGACTAGATTAGTTCTGATTGCAAAGCCTGCACAAGGTTCACAACACTTCTTTTCACTGTGTCTATGGCAGAAAAATGTGTATACAGCTCCAACTTCAGTAAGCTGGCCTTCATTTGCCAGCCTTGTTTCACTCAGGGCTGATTTTTTGAATCTGCATCTCATACAACATGAACTATTTGTCTTTCAGGTCAATGAGATTTTGTGTTGTGTATAACTGTGTGCACATTCCATGTACCAATGGTGAGTAAAATCATCTTTATGGAAGTTTTTGTACATGATTTTTGTATTTCAACTTCAGTGTGATATCTCCTCCTTTGTGGTAAAACAGACCAGGGTTGGGTACACAGACAACTTTTAGGGCACCTTTTTTAACCCTTTCTCACATCAGGAGATGAGCAGCATGATCCTTAAAAGTCTGTTCAGGCACCCAGGGGGCTGCCAAATCTCACTGAGATGATCACTCTATGACCTGGGCCACCTGTGTGCAGGGTTGTGAGTACACATCCTAGTTTGTCTGTACCTACTGTTTCATCACTTGCCTGTTGCCATAGTACTTTAAGATAGATAAACTATGGTTAAAATGGTATGGGTGACAATATAAAGTATTTGGGAATCTACCTGCCAAGACAAACCCAGGAACAAAATGAACACAATTACAAAACACTTTTCATGCAAATAAAATCAAATATAAACAATTAAAGAAATATTAATTGCTCATGGATAGGCCAAGCCAATATAACAACAATAGTCATTCTACTTATATTAACAATTGAACTCCAAAAGTATTTTATAGAGCTAGAAAAAATAACAAAATTCATCTGGAGGAAGAGTCAGAAATATCAAGGGAATTAATGAAAATAAATTTGAATAAACACAGTCTAGCAGCATCAGATTTCCAATTGTATTACCAAGTGGTAATCTTGAAAACAAGGTGCTGCTGGCTAAGAAATAGGCTGATGGATCAGTGGAATAGGTAAAGTACACGACATATGGTTGTAAATAGCCATAGTAATCTATTGTTTTATGAATCAAAAGATCTCAGATTTGGGGATAAGATCTCACCATTTGACAAAAATTGTTCGGAAAACTAGAAAACAGTTTGTAGAACCTAGGAAAAGATCAACATCTCACACAGTAAACCAAGATAAAGCCAAAATGAATACATGATTTAAACACAAAGGGTAATAGCATAAGTAAATTAGGGGAGCATAGAAAATTTAACCTGTCCCATCTATAGATAAGGGAAGAATTTATGATTAAACAAGAGATAGAGAAGATCATGGAAAATAAAATCAATAATATTGATTAAATTTAAAGTTTTACATAAGCAAAACCAATGCAGTCAAAATGAGAAGAAAAGCATGAGATAGGAAAAGAAATTACAGCAAGTTCTTATGATAAAAAGCCTCATTTCTCAAATATATAGGAAACAGAATAAAATTTAGAAAAAAAAAGTCATTCCTCAATTGGTAAATGATCAGAGAAAAAGGAAAATTACTTATATGTACAAAATATTTAGGGTAGCTCTTTTTTTGTGTGTGGTGGACAAGATTTGGAAAGCAAAGGGATGCCCATTGATTGGGGAATGGATAAAGAAGTTATGGGATGATTTTGACTGGATACTATTGTGCTATAAGAAATGATGAGCAAGGGCAGAGACAAGATGGTGGAGTAAAAGCAGGGACTTGCTTGAGCTTGCTCACAAACCCCTCCAAATACCTGTTTAAAATGACTCTAAACAAATTCTAGAGCTGCAGAACCCACAAATTGACAGAGTGAAACACATCTGTAGACCAAGACAGCCTGGGAAGCTGACAGAAATATATC
The DNA here is from genome assembly GCA_028646515.1 of Pseudochirops corinnae. Classification (NCBI taxonomy): domain Eukaryota; kingdom Metazoa; phylum Chordata; class Mammalia; order Diprotodontia; family Pseudocheiridae; genus Pseudochirops; species Pseudochirops corinnae. The sequence goes on from CM053585.1 coordinate 15,091,772, forward strand.
ACATGGAGCTGGGAGCTGAGCTCAGTTCCATGTGGTTTGCTCTGGACACAGATGGGACTAGAGCAGGCCTCAGGGGACTGAATCACTGGCAATTGTGGTGATTTCCAGACTTCTCAATCTACAAACACTGAGAATAGCATGGAAGGTCAGTGAGTTCACTCTGTGGGACCTGGGTGAAAGAGGAGCGAGTGGTTCCAGATGGCAGAGGTGACAGCAGTAGCAACAGCAGCAGTGGCTGCTTCCAGATATCTTGTTCCACAGATGGTGGGGGATCCAGTGGCTAATACAAAACCCCAGAAGCCTGGGAGAGTTCATCCACCCACATACCCATACCCACTCCCCACAGGAAGCATAGTCCTGTCTTGACAGGGAATTAGAAAGTCAAGTATTTGACTGGGAAGATGAATGAACAGCATAAAAAAGTCAGACTATAATATCTTTAGTGACAAAGAAAGTCACAACATACAAGCAAAGACAACAAAGTCAAAGCTCCTACTTCCAAAAACTCCAAGAAAAATATGAGTTGCTTATAGGCCATGGAAAAGCTCAGAATGATTATGAAAATCAAGTAAGAGAAGTAGAGGAAAAATTGGGCAGATAAATGAGAGTGATGTAAGAAAATCAAGAAAAATGTGTCAACAACTTGCTAAAGGAGACCCAAAAAATAATGAAGAAAAAAAAAAAAGAAATGATGAGCATGATGGTTTCAGCAAACCTTGGAAAACATGTAAAATGATGGAAAGCAAAGTGAGCAAAACCAGAAAAAGCATTGTACGATGTAACAGTGATATTGTACAATGATCAAAAAGTAAATGACTTAGCTTTTCCTATTAGTGCAATGATCCAAGACAATTCCAAAGGACTTTATAAAAAATGCTATCTACTTCTAGAGAGAGAACTGATGGAGTCCGAGTATAGATTGATGCAGATTTTTTTAATTTATTTTTTTCCCAAAATGGCTAAAGTGGAAATGTTCTGCATGATTTTTCACCTGAGAAATTGATATCAAATTTCCTACCTTCTCAATGAGTATGAGAGAGTCGGGAGGGATGGAGAGAATTTGAATGCACCACAGACTGGGTGTAAGTCCTGATCAATTATTCAATAAGCATGAATTAAGCTACTTTATATCATTCATTGTGTGAGAAACTTGAAATACACACAAAAAGAATGAAACAATCTGCATTCACAAAAATCTTATACATCCTAATAATTCTGGATCAACAAAACATTGACGTATTGATGGTTATAAGGATATTGCCAATGATGACAATGACAGTCCTGCTTACTTGTTTATGAGAGAGACAATGAAATTTCATGGGTAGAATGTTTTACTTTGAATCAGGAAAACTTGGGTTCAAATCCTTTCTCAGGCATTTTACTGTTAGACAAGTTGCCTAGAATCTTTGAGACTCAGTTTTCTCATCTATAAAACAGAGAAATAGTGAAATATCTGGATATAATAATATAACATGATAATAGTGATGAGACAGAACCACTGAGGATACAAAATCTATGACCCTTTGTTCCTATCATAAGGAGGCTCCCAGCATGCTTTTCCCTCTGAATGAATAGCATGAATGGATAAGTAGAATTGTTTGGAATTTTACTCTTGGCAAGCTCAGTCTCTGTGCTTGAGAGTCTTTATTTTGATGTGTGTTTTCTTTTCTTTTTCTTTTTTTTTCTTTCTTTTTTTTTTTTTACCAGAGGGGAGCATTTTTGTATCTGCTCCTCCTAAGATTCTAAATGCCTTAACTCTTCAGATACATACATACAGAACAAAAGAAAGAAAGAAAGAAAGAAAGAAAGAAAGAAAGAAAGAAAGAAAGAAAGAAAGAAAGAAAGAAGGAAATCTCACAAAGGCATTTACCAAAAGAAAGGCATGTTACGTATACAGGTTAGACCTCTGTGTGTGTTTATTTTTCATTTTGAAAAGCAAAACCTGAGAAAGTTATGTGGATCCCAGAACTAGACTATGTAGTTTCTCTTCTCGGCCTTATCTGAATCTTCTTAATTTTCAGTCAGCCTGGGAAGCCAAAGGGTGGGGAAAGGGAGTGTGTGAGTGATCTTGAGATAATGGGATCCTTGCTGCTAAACCAGTAAGCATGTGTTACACCAGTTGTGCTCCTGAGCATTAATGCTGGGATGAACTGTTGCTTCAACAACCATCCCCTCCCCCCTGCCCAGGTGTAGACACGCCTTCTTTAGCCAGAGTGGGCAACCATCCACATGGGGCAATTTTGGAATTATCAAATGATACTCCCCACTTCAAGCAAAATCTAAACCATCACAAATATTCCATTGAATTTAACTTAGCTCAATTCATCTAACATTCATTAAGTTCTTATTGTGTATACTTGGGGGATAGACTGATGGCCTGGGACTGAGGAAGGTCTCAGTACAAGTTTCACTTGTTCATTGTACAACCCTGGATGAGTCACATAACCTCTCAGTTCTCCAGGCAACTTTCCAAGACTCTGAGTTAAAGAGGAGATGCAGATTTGTGTCACTGGTAGAGGTATTTTTCTCACTGGAGTTCCCTATACCAATGAAATAATGGGTGAGAAACAAAACAAGAAGCAAATCCTTGAGATACTAGGGAAACAAAGTCAACAATGAAAATTGTCTCTATCCTCAAAGAACTTATATACTTACCTTCTCCTGGCATGTATGGGTATGTATGTGTGTGGTACAACATATTCCCAGATTTAAAAATAAAAAATACAAGGCAATTTGAAGACAACAAGAGGCCTAAAACCTGACTGGGGGGAAGGATGTTAGTGACATTTTCAAGGAGATGACACTTCATCTTAATTTCCTATAAAAAGCAGAGATAAGCACATAGATAGACAGACAGAGAGAGAGAAATGGATAGATAGATATAGATATAGATCTCTGTGTGTGTGTGTATGTGTGTGTAGTGTAGGCATGAAGGGAATCAGCCTGTGCAAAGGAAATGAAATGGTTAATAGTCACAAAGTTACAGAGTCTCAGAGTAAGAAGGAACCTCAGCTGCTCTCCTGCCCCACCTGTTGTACCTAGAGCTGAACAAGAATTCTAGTTCTATAATACAAGCCCACAGTCTATATCTAGCATCTGCTTGAAAGCTACCAATGAAGGGGAAGCCAAGAGAAATAGAACTGATGGCCAGGATAGAATACCAGAACAAAGGAGAAGCTCAGGCTGTGACAGAGGCATTTGTTCCCAATTTAGGACATTCCAATTGTTCAAAATGTTTATTTACTATTTGTTTTAGCAATCCTAATGGTGATGTTAATATTATATGATTTAAGCTCATCTGAGCAGCCCAGCCAGTCTCCCTGGTAACTCTCAGAGTTGGCCATCATTATTGTTCCAGTTGTTTCTGAGGGGTCAGTAAAAGCTAGGCAGAGGTCAGCAGCCTATCTTCCAGGCTTCCCAGTTAATACCACCTAGGATCATAATGTGGTTGTATAGAAATATAAAAAAGCATATACCCAATTCTGTTCCTTGAAAAATCACTGCTTTCATGAAATCTCTTTGATCGTGCATTTCACTAATGTAAACTAATAAGAATTGATTGCATTGACAAAAATGTATAGCATTTGAAGGGCAATACTATAAAAGAAATATGGGAAATCAATTGCAAGCTGGAATGTGGAAGGAGAACCTCAAATGGTAGAATGAGAAGTATAGATTTTGTACTGGAACCATTAAGGATCCACTCGATTTTTCTGTAGGTAGGTCATATCTCCAGACCTGTGTTTTAAAATTATCTGGAGGGTCAGGTGACCAACAGGATGCTGGGCATCTTTTCTAGTCCTCATGGACTCTTCATCATTAACTTCCCCATAGGAATTATAAATAAGAGGAAAAGTAATTACGAGTCATCTCCACTGGCCAAGATACCAATAAGTTGAACAAGTTGACAACCTGATGAATTAACAGCAGAGAAGGTTTATCCTGAACCCCAAATGTATGCCCTTAGAATCCCGTCAGCCACCAACTCCCTTGCTCTGATAGGAAGGCAGACTCAACCCATGGTCTTGTACACCAGGATTCACTCAATAATTTCCTTCACATCCTGCCCATCCTTTCACTCTATTGTTCTGTAGCATTTGAATATGAGCTCAAATCATATAATATTATATGGATATATGGAAATATGGATATATGGATAGCATAAGGAAAACTCAACTCTTTCCAACCCTACTTCTCTCCTAAGCCTCCATGGAGGAGAGGAGGAATAGGCAAGTCAAAGTTTGCTTGCTTGGAGCAATAACAGACTGAAGCACTGTTCAGCCAGAGGACCAAAGAACAGAAAGAAATGGGTCAGGAGGGCAGAATTTTGGGGAGGCTACACAAGGTTTGAAGGAAAATGGAGTGGAATCCACCTGGAGCCAGTGCTGTCCTTTCCAAAAGTCACTTAGAGACAGAGACATAGGATCATGAAAAGAGAATTCCCTAATGTAATAGAAGACTGAGATAGCTTTGAGGTTCAACCCCTGGAGGATTTACCATTAACGTGGGAGGAGTCAGAAAGTGAATGATAGCAGGGTATAAGGAGAGGGATAAAAGGTAAATTAACAAAGATCCCGGGGTGGAGCCAAAATGGTGGAGTAGAAGCACAAACTTGGCATGGGTTCTGGCTCCAAAAAATCCCAATACCTGTAAAAAATGACTCTAAACAAATTCTAAATCTACAGAACCCACAAAGTGACAGAGAGAAACAAATCTCCCATGGAAGGCCAACAGGAAAGGTCTATCACAGCATGCTGGGAGCTGAGTGCAGTCCCACAGGAGCCGTGCAGTTCCAATTCCCAGGCAGCCCTGACCAGGGGTGGCCAGAACAAACTTCAGGACAGTGAATAACCACTAGTGGTGGCGTCTTCCAGACTTCTCAACCCATAAATGCCAAAGTAAAAGGTCAGTGTGGAACTCTGTTGGAACAGGGATGGACTAAAGAGCACAGTCTGGCTCCTACTCCTGGTACAAGAAGTGACAGAGGCATGGTGGCTATGCTGCATGGCTGCCTCAGGAGCTCTTGGCCTATAGATTATAGGGAGACCAAGTGAGCATTCAGAGGGTAATCACTCTTGCTTTAATCTGCTTACATCTGGATCATTGTCTTGGGTGGTGGTCCTGGGATGTGTGACCAGTGAGCCAGAGCTTGTGCAGGCTATAGAGATGGTGCCCTCTTAATACCTCTGGCAGCTGCAAAACCCCCAGTGATTTGGGACAAATCCCCCTCCATTCTGGAAGCAGAGTCATACTGCAGCAAAGAAGTCAAACATCAAGTAATTGGCTGGCAATATAAGCAAGCACAGGAAGCACAAACAGACCATAGAATCCTTTTAGGGCAACAAAAAGGATCAAGGCATGGAGTGGGAGGAAGACAGCAAAGTCAGAACGCCTGCATCAAAATCCTCCAAGAAAAATATGAACTGGGTGCAGACCATGGAGGAGCTAAAGAAGAATTTTGAAAATTAAGTAAAAGAAGAAGAGAAAAAATTGGGAAGAGAAGTGAGAATGATACAGGAAAATCAGGAAAACTATATCAATAATCTGCTAAAGGAGACCCAAAAATACACTGAAGAAAATAACAACTTAAAAAATAGAATTGAACTCAAATGGAAAAAGAGGCCCAAAAAGGCAATGAAGAGAAGAATGCTTTAAAAAGCTTAATCTGCCAGATGGAAATGGAATTTTAACAACTCACTGAAGGGAATAACTCCTTCAAAATTAGATTGGAGCAACTGGAAGCTAATGACTTTGTGAGAAATCAAGATAATATAAAGTAGATCCAAACAAATGAAAAAAATATAGAATGCAATGTGAAATATCTCATTGGAAAAACCACTGACCTGGAAAATAGATCCAGGAGAGATCATTTAAAAATTGTTGGACTACCCAAAAGCCATGGTCAAAAAAAAAAAAAACAAACCTAGACAACACCTTTCAAGAATTGTCAAGCAAAATTGCCCTGATATTCTAGAATCAGAGGGCAAAGTAGAAACTGAAAGAATTCCCTGATCACCTCTTGAAAAAGATCCCAAAAAGAAAATTCCTAGGACTATCATAGCCAAATTGGAGAGTTCCTAGGTCAAGGAGAAAATACTGCAAGCATTCAGGAAGAAACAATTTGAGTACTGTAGAAATACAATCAGGATAACAGAAGATCTAGCAGCTTCTACATTAAGGGATCAAAGGGCTTGGAATATGATATTCAAGAGGTCAAAGGAGCTGGGACAAAAACCAAGAATCACCTACCCAGCAAAACTGAGTATAATGCTTCAGAGGAAAATGTGGTCATTCAATGAAATAGAGGATTTTCAAGCATTCCTGATGAAAAAAACCAGAGCTGAACAGAAAATTTGACTTTCAAATACAAGAAGCAAGAGAAGCATGAGAAGGTAAACAGGAAAAATAAATAATAAGGAACTTATTAAAGTTGAACTATTTACATTCATACATGGAAAATAATTGTAATTCTTAAGAGTATACACACACACACACACATATATATATAAGTATGTAAGTATGTATGCATGTATATGTGTGTATATGTATGCATGTATGTATGTGTAGGAGAGTATATGCGTATATAAACATATATGTGAGTGTGGGCATATGTATGTTCATGTATACACAGACAGGGCACAGGATGTGTTGAATATGAAGGGATGATATCTAAAAATAAAATTTAAGAGGTGAGAAAGGAATATATTGGGAGAAGGAGAAAGAAAGATAGATTAAGGTAAATTTTCTCATATAAAAGAGATAAGATAAAGCTGTTACAATGCAGGGAAAGAGCAGGAAGGTGAAGGGAATGGGACAACCTTACTCTCATTGAATATGGTTTAAGGAGAGAATAAAATACACACTCAATTGGGTATCTTACCCTACAGAAAAGTACAGGGTAGGGGATAAGAGGGGGGATGATAGAAGGGAGGGCAGATTGGGGAGAGGGTAGTTAGAAGCAAACATTTTTCAAAATGGATAGGGTCAAAGTAGAAAATAGAAAAAGTGGGGTGTGGGATAGGATGGAGGGAAGTATAGTTGGTCTTTCACAATATAACAATTATGGAAATGATTTGGGTAACTCCACATATACAACCTATATTGAATTGGTTATCTTCCCAGTGGGGGTGGGTGAGGAGGGAAAAAAGGAAAAATCTGGAACTCAAAGTTTTAAAAACAAATGTTTAAAAAATTGTTTTCTACATGCAACTGAGAAATAAGATATACAGGCACTGGGGTATAGAAAGCCATCTTGCCCTACTAGAAAGTTGATGGGGGGGGGCAATGGGGAGGATATAAGAGAGGACAGATTGGGGGGAGGGGTATTAAGTAGGCATGCTCTTTTGGGGTGAGGGTAGAGGATAGATGGGGAGAAAAAAGTGTAACTCAAAATCTTATGGAAATGAATGTTGAAAGCTAAAAATAAATTTAAAAGAAGACCTGAAAAAAATAAAAATTAAACTTAAAAAACAAAATAAAAACCAAAGATCCCAAGAAAAAAGAAAGCTCAGATAAAAACCTTGAGCATAGGCATATGTATCAGCAAGCACCCTAGCATACCCAGGATGGCTACTAGCACAGGTTCTTAGATCTCCTTTTCTAAAGTAAAGCAACTCAAAAACGGGTTAACAATCTTACTTTAATCAATCAAACATATATCATTTACCTAGTTCAGGGAAAAAAGTTGACACCCTGAACTTCAGAGAATACAAACAGAAGTTACAAGCAGACAAAGAAACAGAGCAGCAGACAGGGCTTCCAGCCTTCTGATCATTACATCCATACCTAGTCAGTTACCAGAGAGGGAAGCATCAACTTCTGGGTTCCTCAAAGCCGGGGGGCTGAACGGCTCCCCAGAGTCTTATCTGGCCAAATCACACAACTCTTCTAAAAGTGAGCCCCAAACCAAAACCTCACATCAGGGCGTGTATATATAGCCTTCTCCTGGATCAGAGAATGTCACAGCCCTCCTGACCCACTGCCCAATCACAAAGTAATAAGGCGTGGGCATTCCTGAAGAGCAAGCCTCCTGACACAGGCTCCATGTGACCACATTGAGCCTATCAGGGGGCAGAAAATACTTTCAAATCAGGGGAGTTTCTCAGAGCCAGATAAACCTATCAAAGGGCCTGGGGGCAGGGAAGATCTTCAGATTCCCATAACAGCATATAATACAAAAGAGAAATCTCCAAGATGTCCAAGTGAATTCAAACATCTCTAAATAAATAGTGTAATTTAAAGAAAATTGAAACAATATTTGATTCAAAAAAGAAAAAGAAAAAGAAGCTACTCCCAAACATGTGAGAGGTAAACACAAAATATTCAGTCACACGCACTAGCTCTCATTTCCCTTGAGAGCAAGTCCTTAGACTCTCCCACAGGGACCCTTCCATCTCAGCTGATCTGGGCATTTTCCAAGCCCCCATTACACAAGCATAGTATACTGATTTCAAAGACAGGATATGTAAAGGGAGCTTAAATACCAAAAGCTTCTCAAAAGAATATAATAAATATTAAAAAAAAATACAACGTAAGAAATGCTAGAGAACCTCCCAGAACTTCAGAATATTGATAACTAAATACCAATAGAATTAATCTAGAGATGGGCTCTCTAAAAACAAAATATAACAAGATGAACAGAAACTGTGTTGCACATTAGAAGATACATAGTGGCTAAATTTAATAATTTGGATGAAGAACAACAAGTTCTGCAAGCAACAAGGAGAAAGACCTTCCAATATAAAGGAAGGGAAATTTGAATAACATGAGAATATTCTATGCCCACAAAAATTACAGAAGACAATGGAATAATGTACCTCCAACAACGAATAACAGAGCCCAATCTATAATATGAAATGAAAAAGTCTTCAAACCTGAGCCTCATAACCAATGAAAAAAAGATGGCTATCCAGTTAAAGGGAATCATATGAAGCATGGTGCTTTACAGTTACTTACAATAATATAACTGATGAAACAAATCATTCTACTCCTAGAGACTTTTACAAAGGGGAAAAAAAATTAGGAAGAAATTTATGGAGCTAAAACAATAATAGCAACAATAAAATTAAGCTGGAGAAAACATTAAGAAATTTCTGTTACAAAGTACACAACAGGAAAAAATTTAAAAAGTGTATTTATATAGAAGCAATATTAGAGAAACAGGTTCCAAACCTCTCATACTAAATTATAAAAGTCATAACTAAAAATGAATCAATCTTGTTTTTTTTTTTTCTCTAAACTGGAAAATGATAGAACCCACAAAAGGAAGAAGATAACGGTAAAAGATAGAAGGGACTGTTTGGTGGACCCTAGTCAAATGTATCAGCAATGCAGTATTCACAATGCCTACAGTAACTATAAATATGCTGATGTAGTTATTAATCACAAAATGCAACAGGCTTTTTATGTAAGAAATATAGATAGTGCTTTCATTTAAATACCAGAAGACTGAGTCCCCAAACCAGAAAGTCAAAGCTAACCCAGTAGTGATGAAGTTGGCACATGTGGTCAACGTAGTAAACACCCACATCCTCAAGACTTCAAACAGGACAGGCTACCTCAGACAAAGATCCTCCTCTCCTCACGCCCACAACTGCTCAGCATCCAGGCAGCTTGGTCCCAGCAGCTCCGGCCCCTGGCAGTTCCTGCCCCAGGCAGTCCTCAGCAGGAGTCCTTAGCAGAGATTCTGCCCTGCTCAAAGCAAAAGGAGTTCCCAACCGCAGCCACTGCCTCTGACACTGCTTGCAGTCAGCACCACACGGAGACTAGCTTGGTTCCCACGTTCTCTTGCTCCACCCCTTCCTGCTACATCAGCAAGGTCAAGGGGCATGGAAGATCTTCAAAT
>CM053585.1:15102115-15117872 GCA_028646515.1 Pseudochirops corinnae
AAAGAGGGGGAGAAAATATGTAACTCAAAATCTTGTGGAAATGAATGATGCAAACTATAATAAAATTAAAAAAAATAAAAATAAAAAAAAAGAAAAGTCAAATTTTCTGGCTTTCACAGACCACACAGACTAGCACAAATCTTTTTTTTTTTAGCAATTAAAAAAAATTCACTTACTTGCTGATCTGAAAAATGGTAATAATAACCCCTTGTCTGATAAATATAGGAATGGGCTAGATCAGCAAGGCCCATAGTTGTAGACTGTGACATTTCTGTATAGCCAGCTGTGATGGGAAGAGTGGAAAAATCACTGTAGCTGTATCCAAATCAAATCTCCTACTACCTGCTACTTGTGTGAGCTCGTATTAGCTATTTCATTTGTTTAGGACCCACTTTTCTTTTCTGTAAAATGGCAGGACTGACCTGTATGAACTCTAATATTCCTTTTCAGGTCTGCTGTAATAGTGTTAGCATGGATGGGCTGCAATCTGCACCATTGGAGGGGGCCCATCCATCAGTGAAAATATAGATCCAAGAAAGCATTGAAATATAAAATAATAAGCATATGAGTGGTGATCAGTTCAATGCAATCCAGAATATAAAAGTGTATACAGTGTTCAAGGAATGAAGGGCACAAGGACAAGGAATGAAGCAGCTGGTTTGTCTTGCTATCTTATTTGATGGTAAGCTCACTGAAGACAAGGTTGCATCTTACTCATCAACATACCCCCTATTGTACTTGTGAATATTCTCTATATATTCACTTAATTGAATCAGTAAACTAGGGCTCTATTAGTCCTCTCTTGAGAAAAAGGCCTTGGAAATAGTCATTAACCATTGGTGATTCCAATTTTTGTATGCAATTATAACTAAAAAATAGTCCTGTCTAAAGCTGCCCCCAAAATGTATTTTGCATTGGGCATATGGATATCCATTAATGAACAAGAAATGGCTGAGGGCTCTGCTTTTGTGCAAGACATCCACAGCTGTCTGAGCAGCTGAAATCCAGACATCTGGTTCAGTTAATGAGACTGAATTGTGGAATCAAACATTTCAGAGTTGGAAGCAGCTTCAGCAATCATCTATACTCTGACCTACACCCTTGAAAGAATCCTTTCTTAATGAGACAATACATCTTACAGGAAGTTTATTCCATGTCTCAAAGCTACTTTTTGCAAATTCCATTCATCACTCTGTTTTTATATCACCTTTCTTCGAATTCTGTTCTCAGGACCTGCCAGGGTGGACAAATCCTCTCATACCCATTGCCATCCACTGTGTGGCACTTTTTGGTCCCTTAGGACCACTGGGCCTTTCCAGCTCTTGGGAGCTGATGTCTCCTCTATATGTTGGCTATCCTAATTAGAATGTTAACCTTTGAGAATAGTGGCTTTCTTAATTTAATATTTGAATTTCCAAGACACATTGTCTCATTTTGCTTGGTACACAATGAACCTTTAATGAAGACATGTCTACTCTGTGTTATTTCTTCATTGCCCAATAGAAGAAACCCAATCCCTTTTTCCATTGAAAATACTTAAAGGCAATTATCATGCCCCTCTCTCCCCACCTGACACCTCAAACGTCTCTTGTCCAAGCTAAGCTTTCCCATTTCCTCCAAATGATCCTCCTATGGCCTGAAATCAAGCTCCTTCACAATCAGTGTGGTTGACCTCTGGATCCTCTCTAATTCATCAATATTTCTGCCACATTGCAATTTGGGCTCATATTGAGCTGGCAGTCCACTAAGATCCCCACATCTTCTTCTAGAAAACTGCTGGATAAACAGATATGTTTTAGATAAATATAACTTACTCATTTTGTAGTTCTAAATTTAAAGGAAAAAAAGGGATAGAACTTTATAGTTGTCCAAGTAATAGGTCATTAATTAACTTGGCTTTATATTTTAGTTACTGGTTTCTGTGGCATACAACAATGGTTTTTTATCTAAATTTCTCAGTTTGTGTACACACACACACACACACACACACACTGTTATTGTTACTTCTCCATTGCTTTCAAAGAGGACCAAGGACATCACACAGATATCTTGACTTATAAATGAATTGGATTTAAATGAGGTAGAGTTGCACAAAGTAATCAGCCTCACTCTGTCTTCTGCAGTCATCCAAATCCAGAGGCAAGGCAAAAGTCAAAAAGGCTGACAATGGCAGAGGATGCAGTAGATGACCTTGGCATCTTCAATGTCTGACCAATGTCTAAGCACTCTATTGGACCTTCTCCAGGTGCCTCCATGGCTGCTTGAATAAACTGTTCTCATCCACCCATTTCACTAGAATAAATACTGATATCCTTAGGGTTGACATCCCCCTAACTGACTGACAGTTTTGAAGCCTATCAGTTACTCTCAAGTTGTTTTAACCCATTTGCTAAGATGCTTGTCCAGTGGTGTAGTCACTGCCTATGCTACAGCTTCTTGGAGCCACAGGTGGGAGTTGGGTCTCTCTCTCTCTCTCTCTCTCTCTCTCTCTCTCTCTCTCTCTCTCTCTCTCTCTCTCTCTCTCTCTCTCTCCTCTCTCTCTCTCTCTCTGTCTCTCTGTCTCTCTGTCTCTCTCTGTCTCTGTCTCTCTCTCTGTCTGTCCATCTGTCTCTCTCTCTCTGTCTCCTTTTCTCTCTGTCTCTGTCTCTATCTCTCTGTCTCTTTCTGTCTGTTTGTCTCTCTTTCTGTCTCTCTGTCTCTCAAACACACACATCAAAATGGCAAAACAATTCAATGTTGGCAGTTTCCTAAATCTATTGGTTGTTTCTCTGAACTGATGAGTTGATTAAGTTAAAATGCTTGGACTGATTGTCATACAAACACAATTCAAAATACTTTTACAAAAAAAAATTAAAATAAAATAAAAATGCTTTTACAAAGATTAAATAAAAGACCTAGGAAACCTATTATGATCATAACTTCTTAGAGTGATTAAATTCTAGGGTAGTCCTACCTCCCCGCCTGAAAAGTGAATCCTCAACATAGTATCACAGAGACATGGTCTTCCTGTATTTATTCAAAGGCTTTCTCCTAAAACAGCCTGTTCCACTTTTGGAAAGTTCACATTATTAGCAGGTTCTTCCTTATTTCAAGTCTACATCTATATTGCTTTCTACCATTGCCTCCTTCATGATGCAAACAGTCCTTCAGATGGTTGAAGGTAGCAATAATATCTGCACTATGTTTTCTCTTCTCCACCCTAAAACTCTCTAGTTCCTTTAACAAATAACAAATGTTTAGTTCCCTCACTATCACGATCATTTTCTTCTAAGCATATTCTCCCATACCAATATCCTTCCTAAATTTCAACTTCCTGAATTCATATTAGGACATAGAATTTGAGATATAATAGATCCTAGAGATAATCTGGCCTACCTCCTCAACTTATAATGGAAGAAACTGAAATCCATGGAAGTTAGGATACTTTCCAAAAGTCATGAAAAGAGTATGTGGCAAAGCAGAGTTTTGGACCCTATGACTAGATTTTAAAATGTTCTGCTAACTACAAAGTTTCCAATAAAGCTCTGATCTGGTACTTCTTTCTGGGAAAGAGGTAGTTCCTGATCAAAGTTCCAGAGCCAACAGAAGGCATACTGAATAGAACACTGGACGTGGAATCAAGAAGACTTAAGTTCAAACTGGCCTCAGAAACTTACTGGTTGTGTGACGATGAGCAAGTAACAACCTGTCTGTCTCAGTTTCCTCTACTGTGCAATGTCAACAATAATGGTACTTGCCTTGCAAGGTTGTTGCGAGGATCAGACGAGACAATATTATGAAAGGCCTTAGCATATGGCCTGGCACATAGTGGGTGTTATATAAATGCTCATTGCCTTCCCTTTACTCTGGGTTCTGTGGAGCTTCGCCAGTAGAGCACCAGACCTGACATATATAACCAAGCTAGAAAGACCTTCCATATGAATCAGTCAATGTACTATTGGTCATTTTTTTCCCATGGTCTAACCCACTGAAGTTTACAGACTCGTTACTAGATGTTTGACAACCAGGAGACAAAAGGCTTTGGCCTTAATAACTCATGATGTCCCTTGCTATAATTTGGCAGTTATAGCCATAAGGATGAAATGACTCAAAATCACTAAAGCAGCAGTTCTCAAGCTGTGGGTCCCGACCCCTTTGGAGGTGGAACACCCTTGTCACAGGAGTCACCTAAGACCATGGGAAAACACATATTTCCCATGGTCTTAGGAACCGAGACACGGCTCCTCTATCCCTCTCCAAGTGGGTCCACCCACATGCAGATACACCCACATACAAGGATTAAAGGATCACGGTTTTAGGAAGGTTGAGAACCACTGCACTAAAGTATTCAATTCAATTCAATAGGCATCTGTTAAATACAACAACTCTGGAGTCAGATAACCTGAGTTCAAATCCCACTTTAGACACTTAACCTGCATGACTTTGGATAAGTCTTTTACTCTTTGTGGAGCTCAATTACCCATATGTGAAATGAGAAGGTTAAATTAAATGTCCTTTGGGATCCTTTCCAACTTGACAGCTATGATTTAATGATCTTCTTAAAATATTCATTTTATCAGGTCACTCCCATAGTCAAAAATCTTCAGTGGATCCTTATGACCTCAAAGATAAAATCTAGAATTATTTTATCCTCTAAGTGATGCCTGTGTGCAAAGAACTAGGCTAGCATCATTGATCGAGCTGGAAGGGGACTCAGAGGCCATTCAGTCCCACCTTCTTCTTTATAGAAGAGACAAAGACCCAAAGATGTGAAGTAATTTGCGAGCTCCCAAGATGTCAGGAGTGAGACACAGATTTTGGACTCCAGTGTCTTGACTCCCATTGCAGACCCCTCTGCCCCTCCAGGAGCTTAAAGTATGAGAGAACATAATTGGAACAGAGTCTAAAGATATTACAAGATTAGACAATGTTAGAGATAAGACAGTCAAATCTAGAGACAGGGGAGGTCTGAGGGAGACAGTGTGCTACAAAATCATCAAAAGAAAACCCATTTTTTCCAAAGACCAATTCCAAGTATCAGGAATTCTCAAACATCCTGAAAAGTAACAAGAGGGAAAATGCACAGAATTCAGTAATGAGCCTGGCTGAAAGGGCTGACGGGGGTTAAACTCTCCCCCCAGCTAATGCTACCTTAGCCAGAATTAAAAACTGAAAACGTGCAATGCCCACAGAGGCACTACAGAAGCACTTTAGATAAGATAAATTGGTTGGGAAGCCTATGCTAACTCTGTTAAATGACAGCCATGTTCTTGCTCTCCCAGGCTATTTACCAGCTGTTTTCAGGTTCCTTTGTTCACATTCATCCCTTTCAAGATATTAACAAAATCCTAGCCTGTCTCCAAACCAATTCATATATCTTGGGATCCAGAAAGTAAACAGAAGGCAAAGGGAGAGGCCCATCCACAAATCGCTTCTCCTATTTTGTCCAATTTTCCAGTCTGGGAAATTACTTTAACTTTGCTGCTTTCCAAGGATACTGACAAGACTGACAATCTGCATATATAAGGAAATGGATAGTAAATGAAAATGTGTTGGTTAGAAATAGATGATGCCACTCAAAAGTTGGGTGCGTTTGTATATATTATGTCTGTATGTGTGTATATATGTGCATATACATACACACACACATATATATATATGTATATATGTGTGTGTGTGTAAACTCTAATAAATGGGCTAATAATGAATGAAAGAATTGAAATCATGCTTGTTCTTATCAGTCACTTCAGACTCTGTGTGTCTCCATTCGGGCTTTTCTTGGCAAAGATACCAGAGTGGTTTATTATTTTCTTCTCTCATTCATTTTAAAGGAGAAGAAACCAAGGCGAACAAGGTTAAGGGACTTGTTCATGGTCACACAGCTAGTAAGTATCAGAGACTGGATTTGAATTCAGGTCTTCCTGACTGCAGGCCCTGTGGCTCTAGCCACTGCAACACCTAGCTGCCCTCGCCACCCCCCCCCAAAAAAAAAAAAAGAAAGAAAAGCAGGTGTGAAGTGCTTAGTATGTACCTAGCCCTGTGCCAAGTGCTAGAGCTGGGGCTACATACAAATCAAATCAAGGGTCCCTGCTCTCAAGGAGCTCTGACCTACTTGAGGCATTTAAAGGAAAGTTCAGCTGTGAAGGTGAAGAAGCCCTAAGGTGGCAGATCTGGTTGGGCAGACAGCAAGGGTAAGGTCCTTAAGACCTAGGCTAACATATGCAAAGAAATATTCATCAAAAAACACCATTAATCAGTGAAGAGGTTATGGTCTAGTGGAAAGAAACCCTGACTTGGAATTGGAAGACTCGGGCTTGAATTGTAGTTCTGTTCTTTTCTAGTCTGTGACCTGAGGGGAGTCACTTTAATCTTAGGCCTTTGTAAAATAAGGATGTTGGACTAGATGTTTTCTGATTTGTACATTTCTGTTGTGTTTCCACAATAGTTTGGCAGTGACAAATGGTGAAGGGAGTCGACTACTTATTAGTTATTCAGATTTGTGCTCTTGGCAACCTCACCAGGAGCCCCAATATCAGGGAGCTAACCAAATGGAGTTGACCAAGGATGAGCAGTCTTTGAGAAATGGGCTGTCCCATCTGTTTTCCCTTCCGGGAGAAGAAACCTGCTTAAAACATACACTCATAGGTCCCACCTCTTTGATTTGTTCAAGGTGTTGTTAAAATGGGTTTTAACATGAACTTTGGTGCATGACTCATGTGGGAAATTTTATTCTTCATCATCAAGTTGAGGGTTTATTTTTCCCTTTGAGGCAAGTGTTCTTTTGGGAGGGGCAGTATAAAGATGAGACCCTAAAATGCATATAAACATTCATAATAAACTTTTGCAAAATTTAAAAAGGTCATAGGTAGAAAATAGCTGAACACATGATTCCATAATCATGTAACCTAAACTGTTAAGCTAGTCCACAGTCAGTCCATTAGTCGGTAAACACTTATTAAGTACCTACTATGTCCCAGGCACAGAGACAAAAGTCAATTTGCCCTCAAGGAGCTCTCAGTCAAATGGGGGAGAACCTCTCATTTTACAAATAAGGAATAAAATAATCATAGCTAGCATTAGTGGGAACTTTAAGGTTGGCATGGTATATTCATTTGTTAACTCACTGGATCTTCATAACAATCTTGTGAAGTAGATAGGTTATTATGCTCATTTTGGAGATGAGGAAACTGAATTGGGAGAAAAAAGTTAAGTGACCTGCCCAGGATCACTCAGCTAAATTAAAGTCTGAACTAGGACTTCCTGGCTCCTAGATTGGCTCTCTAAGAATAATAGGCAGTCTTTATTTTGTGTTTGAAAACTTACAAAGCAAAATAAAAAGATGACCCTCACAACCATGCTGGGAGTTAGGTGCTTTTATTGTGCCCATTTTGTAGATAAGGAAACTCAGGTAGACAAAGGTTAAATGATTTGCCCAAGGTCACACAGCTAAGCAGATGAGGCTGCATTTGAACTCAGACCATCCTAGCTGTCTACACCCAATACAACAAAGTTTCTCTCACGTGTGGCATATTATTGTTGATTCTTTGTTTTTGAAGAGGATGCTGTCCTCACAGGGTGATGTCTTGACTTGTGGGTGTATTGTAGTTAAGTGAGGAAGAGTTGAGCAGAGTCACCAGCCTCACTCTTCCAGGCTCATCAAAGTCCGGCGGCACAAAAGTCAGGATAACTGGTGATGGCTTGGAATACAGTGGATGACCTTGGTGGTTCTTAGCACTCCTCAGTGCCTGCTTCAGAAAGGATGATAGGAGTGTTCAACAAGAGCAAGAGCCCTGGGTTTGGAATTGAAGAATCTCGTTTTGAATCTCCCATCAGTCACTTGTTGCCTGTGTGATGCTCAGAAACCCTAAAGCTCTCTGGGTATCAGCATCCTGAACTATAAGACAAAGAAGTTCGACTAGATGACCCCTGAGAAGTGTCCAACTCAAAATCCATGTTTCTGTCACAACTCTATTCTCTGGGTCCTAAGGCTTCAGGTCTTATTGCTTCCTCTGGTCTACCTTCAGAAACCTGATATATACCTCAGATCTGTACACTTTGGAGATGTCCATGCTTTGACTTCATCAAACAGTGTTCGTCTGCTCAGGTTGTTGTACCCAAACTCAAATCCCAGGTTGCTACATTCCACCTTGCTTGTGGTCCACCATTAAGCCCCTCTTATATTTCTGTCCTTGTCCTTGTTTTATATTTTAGCTTGAAACTGCTTAAGGCACATCTGGGCATATTGCTCAAGGCATTCCCTGACTCTGTCTCCCCTAATCAGCATTTCATATTTTCTCCTTGAATCATTATAGTGTACCAGGCTCATTATGGCTCAAGGGCCTGATCTAGGTACCATTCTGTCCTGCCCTGCTGACCAAGCAAGACTCCCACCCCCTTTGCCCAGAACATGACCCTAGCTAGCTCTGGGGAATTCCACTCCCTCTTATCCCATGACCCTCCACCATGTGCCCTCCACCCAGTTCTAGGAAAGACCCTCACTTCACAGAAAGATTTCACCCTTGTACCCTTGTGCCATACTCCCCTGAGTCATAGATTTTAACCAATGGCTATTCTTTGCTTCTGTACATCATAGCTTTTGCTAGCTCCCCTCCCTATTATGATTTTTGTGGGTTTAGCCTTTATAACCAAGATCTGTATTCCAAAGATTACTGCCAATTTGAGTGATGAACACTCTGGTAGTCATGAACTTAATCAATAAATCCACATCTAAATTTACCTTGAACCCAGGTCTCAGCTCGCTCTTACTCTCTACACAACAAGGTCACTCTTTCTCTCTGCCCTGGCTGGTCACCTGGAACAGAATCAGTGATCTGGAGCCTTGAGCTAGTTCCTTTCTTGATAGACTGTTCATATTTCCCTCCTACAGTCAGCTTTATGTGGTGGAGGCAGATAGGTTGTGCAGTGACTAGGCACTAGGTCTAAAGTCAAGAATCTCAAGTTCAAATATGATCTCAGATGCTAACTGGCTATATGATCCTGAGCAAGCTACTTAACCTCTATCTGCCTCAGTTACCTGAGCTGTGAAATGGGAATACCTCCCAGGGTTGTTGTGGGAATCAAATTTACACATAAACACACATATGTGCATGTATGTATATGTGTGTGTATATATTATATATCATGCATACATATATATCATGCATACATGCCTGTGTGTGTATGTGTGTATGCCCAAATATCTAGTGCTTAGTTTAGTGCCTGGCACATGACAGATGCTTAATAAATGCACCTTCCTACACAGCTGACAGTGCATATGGTCAAGCTCCTACTCCCCAAATCAACTCCTCATTCCATGGCCATTCCCTCACACTATCCCCTATACCATCTATTTAAGTCTGTATGTACCTGGAACTTTGTTTCTATTTTTACATCTCTCTAACTGTGTATCTGTGTCTTTGCATCTGTCTCTCTCTATCACATCTTCCTGAGTTCAAATCCAGCCTCAAACATTTGCTAACTGTGTGACCTTGGGCAGGTTGCTTAACTGTTTAACTCAGTTTCCTTATCTGTAAAACAAACCGGAGAAAGAAATGGTAAATCACTCTAGTATCTTTGCTAAGAAAACATGAAAGAGACAAAAAAATTACTGAAGGACATTAATTCCCTATCTCTTTCACTCTGTGTCTTTCTGTCTCTCTCTGTTTCTCTGTCTCACAACAGTCTCCCTCTGTCTTCTTCACACACATACACCCATACCCATTCCCACCTATTCACATGCATACACACACACACACACACACACACATTCATACGCACTCTCTCCTGCTCTCTCCTGTCATCTTTGAACAGGTCTTTGAATGTGTCTCTTAACCACTTTCTTTTTCACTCTTCCTTTTTGAATATCTCTCTTTCTTACTGGACCCATGCTCCTGATTGAACATTGTGTTAATGTGCCAGAAACACAATGAATCTGAATACTCTATTCTTGTCTTCAGCTATAATTCTAGTCATTTCCCCATTTTAGCGTAACAACTTTTTGGTCTAGTTTGGGACTCTCCCCTGGGGGGTGGGGGTCTTGAAAGCTTCTCGATGGCAGGAAAAAATTATAAATGCAGGTTCATGGGCACATTGAAAAATAATCGTGCTCCACCCTTTGTTTTCAAATTTTATCATGTCTACCTTCACATTTTTTGAATATATCTTCTTCCCTTCACAAACACAGCAACCACCCACCCTTCACTTGGACTATTACAAAGCCTCCTAATATATCTACCTGCCTCTTATCTCTCTACTTTTCAAACAATATTCCCCTTAGCTACCAAAGTGATCATATACATATGTATGTATACACACATACTTATGTGTATATATATGTATATGAATATGCACACCTATATGTACATATATAAATACATACATTATGTTCTTTCCTAATGATTTGTGGGTGGCCTTATGATGTAAGATTTTCTTTTTCCCCAATTATGTAAAAACAATTTTTGATAAAATTAGCAAATGGTTTATCTATTTTGTTTATTTTTCATAAAAAAAAAAAACAGGTCCTTGATTTATTCATTAGTTCATTTTTTTCTATACTTTCAGTTTTATTGATCTGTCCTTTGATTTCCAGGATTTCTATTTTGATGCTTAGTCATGAATTCTTAAATTGTTGTTTTTCTAGATTTAAAAAAAATTTTTGCATTCTCAATTTGTCAATCTTCTGTTTCTTTTATTAATTAAGTATTCAGAGATAGAAAATTTCCCCTAAATATTACTTTGCATGCATTCCATAATATTTGTCATATTATCTCATTATTGTCATTATCTTTAAAAAATAATTCTTTTGGAATCTTTTCTTAACATTTTTGCTTCTTTTTTTCAATTTTGAGTTTCAAATTTTCTCTCCACCTTGCCCACTGAGAAGGCAAACAGTTTGATATAGGTTATTCATGCGCAGTCATGCAAAACATTTCCATATTAGTCATGTTGTGAAAGAAAACACACGCACACAAAAATAAGAAAAATAAAGTAAAGAAAAAGTTTGCTTCACTATACATTCAGACCCTATCACTTCTTTCTCTGGAGAATGATATCATTTCTCATTATGAATTTTGTAACATAATTAATTCTGGCTGAGCAATAGGTGAAACATTTTACCATGTATGTAGGATATAGTGTATAATGTGTAAATATGTACACATGCATATATACATATATATACCATGTATATACTAGTATATACATATATATACACTATATAGTGTGTGTATGTATATGTGTGTGTATATATACATATATATATGTATATATACACACACACACTATGTATATAGCCATCCTTATTGCCTCCCCACCCCAACCAATGTCCTAGTTCTCTGCTTCTCTGTTCCCAGAAGAGTATTTATTCCCACTTTGCGGTCTTACATCAACAGTCTATGACAACATCAAACACCAACATGTATAAACCATCTGCAGACCAAACAGGGTTTGGTATTTATCACTTAGGCTTTTACTCAGTCAGTAAAGGAACAGTTGTTGTTGTTGGATCATTTCAGTCATGTCCAGCTCTTTGTGACCCCAATTGGTATTTTCTAGGCAAAGATACTGGAGTGCTTTGCCAATTCTTTTTCCAGATCATATTACCGATGAAGAAATTGAAGCAAACAATGTGTAGTGACTTGCCCAGGATCACACAGCTAGTGTCTGAGGCCACACTTGAACTCAGATCTTTTTGACTCTGGGCTCAGTGTTCTGTGCTCTGTGGTGTCCCCAAGCTGCAGCCCTACAGAAAACTCTATATTATTTATGACATGTCATTCTCATCTTTTTTTTTTTTTTTTTTTTTTGCTTTTTTGGAGCGGGGAAGGCAAGGCAATTAGGGTTAAGTGACTTGCCTAAGGTCATATGGCTAGTTTTGTGTTAAATGTCAGAGGTTGGGTTTGAACTCGGTCCTCCTGACTCTAGGGCCAGTGCTCTATTCATTGTGCCACCTAACCACCCCTCTCATCTATTTTTTTTTAAATGATGTGACCCTTAATATTCAAGTCACTTATCTATTTTTAAAAATTTATTTATTTGCTTTTAGTTTACAACATTCAGTTCCACTATCCCTTGAGTTTCAAATTTTCTACCCCTCCTTCTCTTCCCCCCTCCCCTCCCCATGGTGGCATACAATCAAATATAGGATCTCCAAATACCTTCATGTTAAATATTCAATCCAGTTGTAAAGAAATGAACAATGAGAAAGAAGAAACAAAACAAAACAAAGAAAGAGAGCAAATAGTTTGCTTCAATCTGCATTCAGACTCTGGAGCTCTTTCTGTGGATGTAGATATCCGTTTCCATCATGAATCTTTTGCAGTTGTCTTATAATGTTGCATTGCTGAAAGGAACCTCGTCTATCAAAGTTAGTCATCACACATATGATGTTTCTGTAATTATGTACAAAGTTCTCCTGGTTCCGTGCTCCTCACTCAGCATCTCTCCAGGTTGTTATGAAGTCCATCTCCTTCCCATTTCTTATAGCACAGTAGTATTCCATTATATTCATATACCACAACTTGTTTAACCATTTGTCAATTGATGGGTAGCCTCTTGATTTCCAATTCTTTGCCACCACAAAAATAACTGCTGTACATATTTTTGTACATATGGGTCCTTCTCCCACTTCTATGTTCTCTTTGGGATATAGCCCTAGAAGTGATATCGCTGGGTCAAAGGGACATTTTAATAGTTCTTTGGGCGTAGTTCCAAATTGCTCTCCAGAATGGATGAATTAATTCACAACTCCACCAACAATGCATTAGTGTCCCAATTTTTCCACATCCTCTTCAGCATCTGTCATTTTCCTGTTTTGCCATCTTAACAAATCTGACCAGTGAGATGTGGTACCTCAGAGTTGTTTTGATTTGCATTTCTCTAATCAATAGTGATTTAGAGCATTTTAATTTATCATGAAATATGGTATAAAATGTTGGGCTAAGCCTAATTTCCTTTTTAAAAAATTTATTTCTTTTACTTTGAACTTTAAAATATGCACTTCCACAACATAAAATTAAAATTTTATCAATTTAAGGAAAAATCCATTTGAACCCATACTTTCAAGCATCTTTAATAGAAATGAGTGTTGTACTTCTTTTTTCTGCATCTATTATCACTTTCTTTAAAAAATATTTTTGGCATTTTTGGTAATAATCCTTAACAAATAGTCATAGAATTATCCTATGAATCCATCAGGAGTAGGAGTCATTCCCCACCCTATCTTTCATAGTTTCTTTACAGCTGATTTTATTTTATTTTTTCAAGATTGGTTTATTTAAGATCTCTATTTGACTAGGTAAAGTGGTACATACCTTTAATCCATGCTACTGGGAAGTCTGAGTCAAGTGGATTTCTTGAGCTCAGAACCTCTAAGCAGTAATGAATTAGAGAAAATTGGATATCTCACCAATATGATAAGCCTCCAGCAATGTAGGAACAGGGCACAAGGCTGTCTACCCTGGAGCAAACCATGTAAAATTGGAAAAAGAGGACTTCAGCTTTCCCTTCCCCACTAATGGTGGGATGGCCACCACTAGTCCAGATACTTCCTGCCAGAGTAACTTATGGAGACACAGTTACATTGGTGGTCAGGATGTGATCTCTCTTTGTTCTCCTGTTATTTCAGTATTTTATATTTTTAAGGTGTTTATTTCTTTTGCATGTTCAGTTTTATTAGTATATTGCTATACTTACTAGGTTCTGATATTTATTTTTTAAATTTCTTCCAAGATTTCATTTTGTCCACTCTCTGTTTTGTTCATTTGATTCTTTTTTCTTTCCCCCCTTAACAAAATCAAGATTGACTAAAGATTTCTATCAATTTTGTTCAGTTTTTAAAGAATCAGCTATATCTTTTTGGGTTACCAGTGTATTCTATTCTAATTTTCAATATATCCTCTTTCATTAGTAATAAAACTATTACAATAGTAATGCAATAATTAAATATTAAAATATTTATAAATAAAAACAATTTATAAATAAAAAACATTTATTTGTTGACTTTCTAATTTTTATGTGAATAACCAATTTATTAATTCCCTCATTTTCTATTTTGTTGCTAACTGCATTTAGGGATATAATTCCTGCCCCTCTGAAATGTTTAGCTTCATTCCATTAATTTGGGGATGTTGTTTAATTATGTCTTTTACAAAATTATGGTTTATATGATTACCTATTCATAAGTTCAGATTTCATTGTTGTGTTCATTTGTTTCTATCTGTATCTTTTGTTTTGGACTCCCCAGACCGATTTTTTTTAACATATGTTATATTACTACTATTTTAATACAATATTTTCTTTAAGGGATATGTCTACTATTTGGGGGGCATTTCACATTTATTTCTAACTTTCCTGTGTCCTAATATATGGCTATTTTATTGACAAGTTCCTTGTGATATTTAGAAATAAATATATTCTTTGGCAATCCTATGGAGGAGGGAGGATGCTCATAAGTCTTTTAGAAACAATTTCTCCAGCAATTTGTTCATTCTATATTTCTCTTATTCATCTTCCTGTTAAATTTGTCCCAAACCAAAAGATCTTAAATTTTTCTGCTTTTATTGTTATTGACTATGTCTTCTTCTTCTTAAATATTTTTTTCTTTATAAATTTAGATGCAATAGCATTTGGAAGATACACATTTAATCAGAACATTGATTGACTATCTATAGTTTCTCTCAGCATAGTGAAGCATTTTTTTATCTGCATTTTGTGAGTTTTTATTTTACTTTGTCTGATGGCATAATTACAACTCCTACTTTTCTCAGTTCTCTTGATGTGCAATACTTTTGTTCCCATCCCTCATATTTATTTTCCATATATTTTAGATGTGTTTCTTATAAGCAGGAGATTGTGGGTTTTCTTTTCTTATACAATTTTCCTTTTATTGTTGTTTTATTAGATTCATCAATCCATTGACATTTAAAATAATGTGAGGTTTTTATTTTCCTTCATTTACCTCTAAAATTGCTTTTGTTCTGAATTAAGATGGTTGATTTCTCTTGCTCCTTTAAAATGGCACTTTGTAGATTCAGTTGTTTTTGCTTGATCTGTTTTAAGGCAATCTTTTTCCCATAGTCTCTCTTTCTCTCACCCTCAAGTCTCCATGTCCTGTTTGTCATTCCTTTCTCTATTTTTTTTTGAGTTTTGTTTAACTTGTTGATTCCTTTCCCTTTCTTCCTTTTATCTATTTTATCTAATTCCCCCTCTATTTTCCTTTTCAGTTAAATTATTACTTAAAATCCTCTTTCCTCCCCTTTGTTCTCTCTTTGAGGTTGTATACTCTCTGAGCCCCAAGTCCCTATAGATTATATGCATTGTAAAGTCCCCATCTTCCAATATAGAAGTGCTATGTCCTGCCTTGTGAGTAATCTTCAATGGTGCCCCCTCCCACCACTGAAATGAGACCTTCATTTTTTCCTGTTTCAATTCTTCCCTTTATAGACCCCTTTATAGGACCTTTTATAGGTCCCCTTCTGCCCATACAGCCCTTCTTCTTCCTTAGAAAATAAAAGAGTTATTTTTCCTTCATTGATTCCTTACCATTGATTTGACGTAACGATACTGGGATTTCAAGATCTTCCACGCCCCTTGAGCTTGCTGATGTAGCAGGAAGGGGTGGAGCAAGAGAACGCCAGAGCCAAGCTAGTCTCTGTGCGGTGCGGACTGGAAGCGGCGTCAGAGGCAGTGGCTGCGGCTGCGAACTCCTTTTGCTTTGAGCGGGCCAGAATCTCTGCTAAGGACTCCTGCTGAGGACTGCCTGGAGCAGGAACTGCCAGGG
>CM053585.1:15118372-15135077 GCA_028646515.1 Pseudochirops corinnae
ATTTGGTTTTGAAAGTCCTTCTTCAGCTCATCCCTAGCTTTAAGGCATTCTTCATGTTTATTGGAGGCCTCTGGTGTGGGCGCTCTGGCTGCGCTCTCCTCCTCCCTCTCTCTCCCATGATCTTTCTTTTCCTGAAAGAAGGAGTCTAGGTTTTGAGAGCTGTTCTTACTTAGCTTCTTATGCTTATTCTTACTCATGGTTCTTCAGACCGTGAATTTTTTTTTAAAATCTCTGTGGGGCTCTGCTTCCAGAAGGGAAAGCTCTGTCCCAAATCACTGGGGTCCTCCCGGCTGCCGTAGACTTCCAGCTAACTGGATAATGAAGACTCCAAGACCGAGGCCCAAGACGACGATCCGGATCCAGGCTGCTCAACGGGAGAGCACTGGTCTGAAAACAATCGCTCAGTCCCCCTGCTTTTTGCAGGTCGAGGGCAGGAAGCTACAATGCGAAGGTGGGTACAAAACCTCCGCCTTTCACTTTTCCGCTCTGGAGACCTTTCTGCCGGGCGCTTATCTCCCCCTTTCACAATCCCCACTCGCAGCTGTTGCTAATCATGCTCACCTCTGAGGCTTTTCTGCATCTCCCGCCTAGCTGCCCCCGGGGCACAGCCTCGGCTTCAGGCCAGGCTGGTTTCAGTTCGCAGTGCTGATATGGTTCCTCGTAGCCGAGCTGACTTTAGTGGGAAGTATCTTTGTGTGCATTTTGAAGTTCTAGGATTGGTCCAGAGTCCTATTCCATGGGTATTTTGGGGTGGCTATGTGAAAGCTGTGATACGTTGCTGCTGCTACGCCGCCATCTTGGCTCCGCCCCCCAAAATTTGACTTTTCTATTTTTTCTCTCTTTTTAACTTTTCTCCCTCCTTTTCATCCCATATCCTACACCAAATAACCCAACTCTCCCTCGTTAAAAAGAGAAAATGTTGGAAAAATCCATTTAAGTCATGGATTTTTCATGTGGAGTCTATGGATAGTTGACAGGAAGTACATTTCAGTTACCCTTACGTGAAATTCAATATTTCTTTTCAATTATAAAGTCTAAAAAAATATTATTAAAGAAGGGGTCCATAAGCTTTATCAGACTTCCAAAAGGAAATTTCTGATGTTAAAAATGTTGAAACCCACTAATTTAAGTCATGGTTTTAAGGACTTACTCTATAAGCTTCCATAGGTATATTTGTCTATGTGTATCTGTTTTAAGGGCAGAGGAATGAGACTGTGAAAGCTGGACTATGAGGAATACTGAGAGCTGAAGTATTAATGCTTTGGGATTGTTGTGCTGGAGAAGACTTTTGGCAGTCCCTTGGATAGCAAGGAGATCAAATCAGTCAATACTTAGAGAAATTGATTCAGGCTATTCATGGAAAGGTCAAATACTGAAGCTGAAGCTTAAATAATTTGGTCATATAATTAGAAGATGGGATTCATTGGAAAAGATCCTGAAATTGGGAAGAATTCAAGGCAAAAGGAAAAGTGGACAGTAGAGAATGAGAAGGATAGATGGTGTCATGGAAGCAACAAACATGATCTTGGACAAACTTCAGAATATAGTGGAGGACAGAAGGGCCCCATGCACTATGGTCCATGGAGTCACAAAGAGTTAGATAAGACTGAATAACTGAACAACTAACATGGAATTTCATGTGTTGGTAGGGGAGGGGTTAAGGAGGCAGAAATGTTTCCTCCAATCATACCATGGAGACAGGATCTTCGTTTAACCTTATCATCACTGATAAGTGCCATGTTGTATCTATGGAGTGGAGAAGTGCTCATTACACAGGAGACTAATGTGTTCGTTGCTGGTTTCCTGGGGCATCACAATAAAAAGAACCAGAGGATGAAATGGAAATGCATGCACATGTATTTTTATAGGACTCATTTTAGTTTTCCTGGATTTAAATTTTCAGTGTAAATTAAAACAAGATGTCTTTGGGAACGAAAAAGAAACCCTGGGGTGAGGAAGGGAGGGAGAATCTTTTTCAAAATTAAAATTTGTCATTCCCACATTCAGCAAACATTTATTCATTTCAGTTCAACAAATATATTAAGCATTTATTTTACAAAATTCTCCAAATGTCTTGGTCCCCTTTTAAGCTCAAAAAAACTGAGACTTTGGAGATGTCCTGTATAGATATCTCATATATTATGTGGCATAACAGATAAAGGACTGGCCTCAGAGTCAGAAAAATTGTAGTTCAAGGCCCCTCTCTGTCAGACACTATATTGTTTCTCCCATTAGAATATAAGCTCTTTGAGGTCAGGAGCTTTCATTGCTTTTTCCATTGCAAAAAGTGCTTGTCACATAATAAATGCTTAATTTTTTGTGCTTTTATTTGTTCATTAATTAATCAAATTTAGCCTCTAGATTTCCCTCTTCAATACAGAAAGATGATTTTCATCAGCAGTCATAGCAACAAGAAGCATAGTACATAGAGAACTACCTTTAGAATCAGAAAGCCCCAGTTTGAGTCTTACACATATTAGTTGGAGAATACTAGACAAGGCAGTCAGTTATCTGGGTTCCAAGGCAATTCTGTCTAAATTCAAATCTTGCCTCAGATACTTATGAAATGTGTGACCCTGGGCAAGTTGCTTACCCCTTTTGCCTCAGTTTCTTCTTCTGTAAATTGAGCTGAAGAAGGAAATGGCAAACCATTCCAGTATCTCTGTCAAGAAAAACCCAAATGGGGTCACAAAGATGACTGATCAAAAGCTAAATTCTCTAAGAAAATTGGTTGCAGAGTAGGGCCCAATTTGAATTGGTACAGGGAGCATCCTCACTGGTAATTCCCTATATACCAATGAAATCCCAGGTCAAGTCCAGCCACAAGCTGCTTCATAGGGGTCTGATTGACTGGGTGAGTTCTCATACTTTCTGAAAACAGAGCTCAATCTGTTAGGAAAAAAAGAAAAAGAAAAAGATCATCAATATTGGGCATGCATGAACCTGGCAGTACCACAGGACTGGGCTTTTAGGTATTGCATTTTGTTAATTATAAGAGACGTTAGCCATTGCCTGGACAAATGAGTTGAAGCTGAGGGAGCCAAGCTGGAGGGATGGGATGACAATCTACAACCAGGAAAGAAAGATAATCTTCGATACTCCTTCCTGAAGGTGGCATGCTGAGCCAACTGAGGGCAGGTTGAACTTGGGAACCAATTCTGGGAATAGGAAGAACAAACACATGTTCACATGTTCAATCAGAGAGCAGCTAAGGGAGTGGGAAGGCTGCAATTCAAAATTAACACCTGAAGTCTTTCAAAGGAAGGCAAGTTGGATATATTTTTTAAGCAGGTGGCTTATGGCTTACCGTGGTGTTCTGTCTGGGTAAAGTGCAGTGTGTCCATCAAAAAAGGAAATAAAACAATGTCCCCAAACTAGAAACCAACCCCTTGAGAGGTACTCATATAACGAATGTAAAAATCCAGAGTGTAAAAGAAATGAAGACAACATAACAATGACCTCTCCACATCCCCCCACAATTACCACTCATTTGAACGTATTGATTTTTCTGTGTAATTTTATACACCATCAGGTTTAAAGTCATTCTCCCAGATCTAAAAGTATCTTTCTGATAGGATGAGTGCCAAAGATGTAATTGCTAATTTAAAATGTGTAAATCATCACTCTTGGCACAGACTCCTTTCTCCTTAAGCAGATTTCTAGAAGAAAGTCTGGGGAACAAAAATTCATGTACACTTGGAAGCTTTTCTTTTTTTTTTTTTTCTATAGGCATTAAAACTCCTTTATTTATGCTTTCAAAAGGTCTCTTTCCCTTCCCAGTAACTCTCCCATACACATATGCAAACAGGCACACACACACGTACACACATGCATACCACATGTACACACACACACACACGCACACACATTCCTACGTGCCTCCCTTCTTTAAAAAGGAGAAAGTTAAGTAAAAGAGAATGATAGTCCAACCATATCTGACTGTATATGCACTGTTCTGCATCAGCAATTCAACACCTTTCTTTTGAGACGATGAAAATATGCTGTATCCATAATCCTCAGGAAACCGAGAGTGGACATTACATTTATCTCAATTCTGATATTGGGTAGTATTGAAAGCTCCACAAGGGCAGGAACTGCTGTCTTCATTCTTTATTTTGTGTCCCCAGAATCTAGCACAGTCCCGAGCACAGACTTGTTTTTCTTTATGTTGTTTCATACACACATATATACACTATATATATATATATATATACACACACACACACACACACACACACGTATGTACACATATCACACATACATACATTTGTGTATATGCCTGTGCATACGTGCATATATATGTATATACACATATATGTATTGTGTACACCTGTATGTATTAACATACATTTATATGATATGTTGTTTTCTTTGTCCTTTCTTCACTTTGCATTCAAATATGTTCATACAGATTTCTCTGAATTCCTTTTATTTATCTTTTTTTTTAATCCCTAGTCATTGATGTTATCACTTTTGGAGTACTTCAGGTATAAAGAAAGTGATGGAGTTGGACAGCCTCTCTGTCATTTATAATCTTGGCATATTCCTTGATGGAGAAGGGAGGCTCTGGGAAGCTAAGAGATTTGTCCAGCTTCCTACAGTTAACATATGTCAGATAGAGAACTTGAGCCCAGATCTCCTTGATTCCAAGCCTGGACATCTATCTCTCCATTGGACTTCTTTGACTCTCATGGCACAGTAACAATACAATTAAGCCAATCCATCCACCTTAGTTTTGTCGTTCCACAATGCATGTACGCTCACTTTGTTTCCATTACTTTATTTTTTTGTTGCCTCAAAAAGGGCTTCTATGAACATGTTGGTGATATAGAATCTTTCTTTTTGTTTTAGACCATCTTGGGGATATAGACCCAACAGACACAAAGCTGAATCAAAAAAAAGTTAATATTTTTCCCACTTTCCCTACCCAATAGCCATTTCCAATTAAGATATTCTCCTTTAATCTTTCTGCTATGTTACAGACTTCAGAGTTTTGTGGCCCAGGTTGTCTCTTAATCACTTGCCTCTTTTTCTCTTTTATGTTTACTTTTCATCTTCCAGTTTCAAAAAAAAAAAGACATAATGATAGGGTCCTGAGTTATGGTGAAAGGAACAAGAAGTTTGAGAATTTGATGAGGGAGAGTCCACATCTTTGAATGACTAGAACTTTGGGCCCTGTGTGACAGCTAGTTCTAGGAGCTCCTTCTGAGTGCTGTTTTCCCATGGACTCCCTGGATGGACTCCTCAATAGCAAAGCATACAGAAGAGAAGTGGGAAGACAATTTCGTTGTCCCCATGGTTTGTCTACACCACACCGAGCATTCAGAGGTTTAGAAGATGGAGAGAGTCCAGGACAATGGGTGCTGCCTTCCATAGGAACCAAAGAAGGGAAAGATTCCATAGTCTTTCTAGATAGTTAATGTTATCAGGAACCTTTTTGTTATTGGTGGGTAGACAGAATCACTATAGGAGGTTTTACTTTATTTCCTTATCAGTCCAGGACAGAGTCTGAAAAAGAATAATATTTTTAGAATACAGAAACTCATTCTCAATTCCTGGTTCTGTGACCAACTTTGTGGCCTTTGGAGAATTACTTGTTTCCTCTGGGAATCAGTTTTCCCATTTGGGAAATAAAGAAGAGTATTATTTTCTAGGCGATCAATATGGTAGCTTGCAGTACCAAATTTTGTGAATTCTCCCTCCCTCCCTTCCTCTCCTCTCTCTCTCTCTCTCTCTCTCTCTCTCTCTCTCTCTCTCTCTCTCTCTCTCTCTCTCTCTCTCTCTCTCTCTCTCTCTTTCTCTCTTCCCCCTCCCCGTGTTTCTCTGCCTCTGTTTCTATCTGTCTCTGTCTCTGTGTCTTTCTGTGTGTGTGTGTGTGTGTGTGTGTGTGTGTGTGTGTGTGTGTGTGTGTGTGTAGGGGGAAGTATATTTATGGTTTCAACAGTCTACCAAGCTTCTGGTGGGAAACGTCTTCCATAATGCAGATGGACACCTGCCCTGTAACATATTATCTTACTGAGTTGTCTTAGAGTACAGAGAGGACAAGTAACTTTCCAAGGGTCACACAGTCAATAGGTATTAGGGGCAATACTTGAATTCACACCTCTGTGACTCTGAAACTGGCTCTTTTACTAATACTATAGCAAGCCTCTCAAGCTTGGAATGCTGGGTGGAAGGATCTTCCTTAAGGTATAGTTTGATAAATGAACAAATGAATGAAAGAAACATTTATGTTCTTACTATGTGTAAAATGCTAAGCAAGGTGGCAGCTGCTACTACTGCTGCTGCTGCTGCCGCCACCACCACCAACAGTAATGAAATATAAAAGATGTTCCCTTCCCTCAGGGTGCTTATACTCTAATGCAATTCTAAAAAGAAGCAAGCCTGCCTACCTGAAGCAAGGAGACACTCTGAAAGAGAAAAAGAAGGTAGAATTGGTCAAACAGTTATGATCTATGGGATACATAAAATCTATGGTATACAGCAAAAACAGTGATCAGAGGAAAATTTATATCTCTAAATGCTTGCATCAATGAAATAGAGAAACAGCCAACCAATGAACTAGCTATGCAATTTTTTAAAAGCCTAGAAAAAGAACGAACTAAAAATCCCCAGTTAAGCACTAAATTGGAAACCCTAAAAATTCAAGGTGAGATTAATAAAATTGAGTTTTAAAATGGAAGTAATAAATAAAATGAATTGGTTTTATAGGGAAAAAACAATGAAATAGGCAAACCATTTTGATTTAAAAAGAAAGAGAAAACCAAATCACTAGTATTAAAAATAAAAAGGGTGAATATACCATGAATGAAGATGAAATTAAAACCATTATAAGAAGTTGTTTTGTCTAGTTATATGCCAATAAATTTAGCAATTTAAATGAAATGGGAAATTATTTACAAAAATATAAATTGCCTCGATTACCAGAAGAGGAAATAGAAGATCCACATAGACCTATTTTAGAAAAAGAAATTGAAGAAGCCATGAATGAGATTCCTAAGAAAAAAACACTAGGACCAGAAAGATTTACAAATGAATTTTGTTAAACATTTAAAGATCAACTAATTCCAATATTAAAAAAAAAAATTAACAATAATAGGCAAAGAAGGGGTACCAAACTCCTTTTTTGAAACAGATATGATACTGATACCTAAACCAGGAAGAGCAAAAATGGAGAAAGAAAATTAAAGAGCAATTTAATTCATTAATATGGATGCAAAAATGCCAAAATACTAACTATACATACATATAAATACATAAAACACTAGCTAAAAGATTACAGCACTATATAACAAAGATTATACATTATGACTAAGTGGGATTTATACAGGATGGTTTAACATGAGGAAAACTATTCATATAATTGATTATATCAATAATAAAAGTAAAAATGAAATCACATTATTATATCAATACAGAAAAACATTTTTTATAAAGTACAACACTTTAAAGTACAACACTATTAAAAATACTTGAAAGTATAAGTTGAAATAGATTTTTCCTTAAATTGATTTAAAAAGTACTTTTCTAAAACCATCAGCAAGCGTCATATGTAATAAGGATAAACTAGAAAGCTTCCCAATAAGATCAGGTGTGAAACAAGGATGTCCATTGTCACCAAAATGATTCAGTGTTGTACTGGAAATCATAGCAATGGCAAAACAAGAAGAAAAATGAATAGAAGAAATGAGAAGAAGAAATAAGGTAACAAAATTTTATTTTTTCCAGTCTCTATGATGACATATTAGAAAATCCCAAAGACTCAACTAAAAAGTTGAAACAATTGAAACATTTGACATGTTCCATATTCTTCAAATTGAAACAATTGTTGAAACCATTAATAATTTGTTGAAATAATCAATGATTTTAGCAAAGTAGCAGAATATAAAGTAAATTCACAGAAATCACAAGCATTCCTATATATCACAAACAGAACTCTACAAGAATATGTAGCAAGAGATACCCCATTTCAAATAACTGTAGCCAGTCTAAAATACCTGGGAGTACACCTGGCAAAACAAAGGCAAGAACTATATTAACAAAATTATCTATTTTTACACAAATAAAATCAGAGAAATAATTGGAGGAAAATTGTTCATGTGTAGGCAGAACGAATACGACAGAAATGACAATTTTATCTAAACTGTATATTCAATGTCATCCCAATTAATTTATCAAAAATTATTTTACTGAATTAGAAAAAAAATAACAAGATTCATTTGGAAGAACAAAAGATCAAGAATGTCAAAAGAACTAATGAAAAATGTAAAGAAAGGAGGTTTAACAGTACCAAATCTTAAACTCTATTATAAGATGGTAATTATCAAAGCTTTCTGGTACTGGCTAAAAAATAGAGAAGTAAGTCAATGGAAGGAGTAGACATACAATTTACAGAAGAAAATGAGTATAGTAACCTTTTGTCTGACAAGCATGAAGACTTGAGTTTTTGAGATGAGAATATTTGGTATAAATTGTTGCAAAAACTGGAAAGCAGCCTGACAGACATTGGGCATAGACCAATATCTTTCACCATTTACCAAGATGAGGTCAAAATGGATACATGACCTAGTTATAAAGAGAGATATTATAAGAAAATTTGAAGAATATGAAACATTATTTATTAAACTTACGGACAAGTGAATAATTCATGAGTAAATAAGAGATAGAGACTAGAATGAGGTATAAAATAGATAATTTTGATGACATTAAATTAACAAGGATTAGTACAAATGTAGCTAAGATCAAAAGGAAAGTAGAAAATTGAGAAAAAACTACAGAGTTTCTCAAATAAAGGTCTCATATCTTCAATATATAAAGAACTTGGTAAAATCTAAAAGAATCCAAGACTTTCCCCAATTGATAAATGGTCAAAGGACATGAACAGGTAGTTTTCTGATGAAGAAACCAAAATAATGTATAATCCTATGAAAAAATGTTCTAAATCATTATTTATTAGAGAAATACAAATTAAAACAACATTGAGATATTTTATACCTATTAGATTCACTAAATTTGTTGAAGGGGAAAGTGAAATGCTGAAGGGGATCGGGAAAAATTGGGACACTAATTCATTGTTAGTGAAATTGAGAACTAATGCAATCATTTTGGAGGACAGTTTCAAACTATGGCCAAAGAATTGATAACACACCTATGCCCTTTGACCCGGAAATACCAGGATGATTAGGAAAAGATGATTAGAGAGAGAAGAAAAAGAACCTCTATGTTCTAAAATATTTATAGCCACTCTCTTTGTAGTGGAAATGGCAGGGATGCCCATCAATTGGGGAGTGGCTGAAAAAATGTGGTATTTGATCACATTAGAATACTACTATGCTATAAGAAATAAGCTTGATGATCTTGGAGAAACACGGATAGACTTCATGAAATAATGAACAACAAAATGTGTAGAACCAAGAGAACATTGTAAAGACAATATTGTTTTCACACCATCTCTGAGTGCATGAGTCATTTTGAATATCAGAAATACCCAAATTAACTATAAAGGGCCAATGAAGAAAGATGCACTCATTGCTTCTGGAGAAAGAATGGATAGATAGAAGCAACATATTTGTGTCTAATATTGGCTGTCTCTAGGGTGGTGGGGGAGGGGGAAAAGGGGGGAATTACATCATCACTTTATTGTATATTTAAAGGCATAGCAAGTTGTATATGATAGATTTACAGATTCATGTGCAATTATCTTTTATTTTTATTATTGCTGTATTATGGAAATGCTTATTTTATTCCATAAATTAAAAACAAAATAATTAAAATTTTCAAAAAAAAAAAAAAAAAAAGAATTGGCCAGTCAGATCAAACCACCCTCCACCTTGACTATCTCCCTTCAGACCCTGTGGGAGACAGCCAGGACCATGAACCCAAAAGGACCTTTAAAATAGCAATACTTGTATGAAAGAAGATTCTATCCACCTACAGGGGAAAAGAAAAAAAAAACCTTTTAAATGAAAATATGCATAGTATGGGTTTACATATGTTTAGTGTAATGTGGGAAGGGATTGAAGGAGGGAGATAGTTTGGAATTTAAGATGTAACAAAAATAAATAAGTTAAATAAGAAATGAGATAGCAATGATTCTAACCCACTGCCCATAGACATCATCTTGGGAAGCAAGTTGGGGAGCCTAGAAACAGCCCATACAGGAGATGCAGTGACCACGAGTACTGAAGTTAGAGTCAAATCAACCTGCACTTAGACCTTGCCGCCAACACTACTTGGCTGTAGCATGCTCAATCAATCAACCAATCTCTCTTGATGTCAGTTTCTTCATTTCTAAAAATAGATATTATAATAATAGACGTACCTTATGGAGTTATTTCAAGGATCAAATGAGACAATATATGTGTAATGCTTTATGAACCTTAAAGCAGGATATAAATATTATTGTCATTATTATTATTTGTAGTCACAACTACTGAAGACCCAGACAAGAAAGTCCTCGACTTGTCAAATGCTGCACCATCAGAAGCGGATTATAGTAGTAGAAATAGCACCAAAGGAGAGGCAAGACAAGTTTCTTGGTCCCTGCAACCTAAAGGCCATCTGACTTGCAGCTGAAACCTATGTTGATTGTCTACCCTTTAGAATGTGAGCTCTATGGCAAAAGAGACAGCCTTACTTTTCTCTGCGTAGCTCCAAAACTTAGAACCATTTTTTGTGCGTAGAATAGAATGACAGGTCTGGAGTCAGGAAGCCACGAGTTCAAATCTGGCCTCAGACACTTACAAGTTTCTTACCCTGGGCAAGTTACTTAACCCTGTTTACCTCAGTTTCATCATCTGTAAAACGAGCTGGAGAAGGAAATGACAAATCATTCCAGTATCTTTGTCAAGAAAACTCCAAATGAAATTATGAAGAGACAGACAGGAATGAAAACAATTGAACGATAACATCACCAATAAGTTCTTAATAAATACTTTATTCATTCAAGTTTTGCTAATGAAAGAGATGATACATCAGGGTCTAGAAGTCAAAGGGGAAGGACATTTTGATTTGGAAAGCTAACAAGAGAGTGTGTGGGGTCACAGAGGGAGTGGATTGACACAGCCCGTCCTGGAGCAATTGCAGCTTTGATCTGATCATCATTTCAGAAAGTAGCACAGAAGAGAGGAGATGAGAAAGGGTTCAGTTGTAACTACAAGGCAGTTGTCAAGTAAACCATGAAACAATAGCATGTGATTAGAGAGGCTATGGAGAAATGGCTGCCATTTTGTATAGCAATAAAAGGACTTTATGTTCAGTCTTTCATTTTATTGCTCCCTTTTTCTTTTTTCTTTTTTTAAAATTTTTTGTTTTTGCTATTTGGAGGACAACTGGGGTTAAGTGACTTGCCCAAGGTCACATGGCTAGTTTGTGTGTGTGTGTGTGTGTGTGTGTGTGTGTGTGTGTTAAGTGTCTGAGACTGGATTTGAACTCAGGTCCTCCTGACTCCAGGACTAGTGCTCTATTTACC
The DNA here is from genome assembly GCA_028646515.1 of Pseudochirops corinnae. NCBI lineage: Eukaryota > Metazoa > Chordata > Mammalia > Diprotodontia > Pseudocheiridae > Pseudochirops > Pseudochirops corinnae. The sequence continues at coordinate 15,129,843 of CM053585.1, forward strand.
ATACCACCTAGCCACCCCTATTGCTCCCTTTTTCAAATATGGAAATTGAGGATGAAAGGGGTTAAGTGACTTCCTCAGAGTGACAAAATTAGTAAGCTTCTGAAACAGAATTGAAACTCAGGCCTTCCTGATAACCTTTTCTAGTAGTCTCTTTTCTACCATTTTACCACCAATTAAGAGTTTTAGAATCTTAGAATTAGTAGGGATATCTAGTCAACTCTTTACCTGAACAAGAGTTCATCCCCCCAAAATGGCCCTTTACTCCTTGTTTGATGTCCCACAGGGACAAGGAACCACCACCTCCGTGGGCAGCCCATCTCACTTGGAGAAAAGTCTCAATGTTAGGAAATTCTTCCCTATAATAACCTTAGATCTTTCTTCCTGCATCTTCTGCCCATTGATCTTGAGCCAGACAGAGCAAAGGAGTACACAAACACCCAAGCAGCAAAGCAAGTGTAGACAACAGGCTTTTTGAGCCCAAAGGACAGAGAAATCCCTGTGGAAAACCACTGGACACAGGCAGTGTAGGACAGCAGAAAGACAGATGGATTTAGTCCCAGGGATTTGTTTAGAGGTTATCTCTGTTAATTACTAGCTGTGTGACCCCTGAACCTCTCTCTAAGCATCAGTCAGACCCCCTTTTTAATGAGAGGATTGGAGGCAGTGCAACTATATTGACTATTGAGTAAGAACTCCTGGGATCAAATTCTGCCTCTTGTGGGAACTCCCTGTTTTTCCTTAATCAACTTGCTTTTCCTCATTGTACTTCCATGAGTTCAAGAGAGGATGGATTTGATGGCCTCTGAGGTCCCATTCAGGGCTAAAATTATGATCTCCTCACCCTTTCAAACTGGAAAGAAACATATAGGTCATTTCTTCTTGCCCCCTAATTTTATAGAAGATGGAGCTGAGGCTTTGTGGAGAAGGTAAGACCTGAGGTGGGTCTTAAAGACTGGCTGGAGAGGCAGAGAACTGTGGAAAGCATCTGAACCTGGAATTCTGAGAGATCACACTTCACTTAATTACTAGTGTTTAGGTCAAACACAAAGGGAGCTTGGTTACTTGGAAATCACAGCTGGCCTCTGTATGCATCACCAGCTCTGCATTTTTTTTTTCTCTGTGGGATGCTCTGGGACTTCTGAAGCAGGCTCAAGGCCAAAGAATATTTTGAAAACAGAATTTGAGCATCATTGATTTCTCAATGCAGTACTGCAATTGCTTGTAGCTCTGTTTTCCTTTTAGGGGGAGAGCGGAGGAGGGAGAGAAGCATCAAAGTGGCCTTGTCTTTACTGCTGAGATGGTTTGAGACCTGATCAATATGAGCCCAAATATCACCTGTTTCTATGCCCAGAGATGGATGATAACTTCTCTCTGTAGGTCTCCCTTGCCACCTTCAGAGCAGATTTGTAGCTGACTTGCTTAAGGGCCAGTGTATGCTAGAAGAAGACCTGAAGTGTAAAGTATTTGGAGGGATGACTTGGAATATGAAAAGTGATGGGCAGGGTGGGGTGGGGGAGGGGGAATGATGCCACCAAAATGCACAGATTGATTTAATTAAATTCATTTCTATCCAATTAAGCAAAAACTGATTAAGGGTCTACTATGTGGGGGGCCCTTTGCTGGGATGTGAATACCCCCCCTAAATAAAATGCTCACATTCTACTGGGGGAGGTACAACGTGGTTGCAGATGAGCCAATGTAGAATACAGACAAATTGAATTCCAAGCTCTTTGTTTCTTTGTGGGTAGAGCACTAATAAACCCCCTCTGTGCTCTCTATCAGACAGTGAGCTCCTTGAGAGCAGAGACTGCTTTTGGTTTCTTTTCCTTTCCTTACTTTGCCTTTCTTTGTAGCTTAGCACAGTGCCTGACACATAGAAGATACTGAATCATCACTTGCTGACTCAACTCTGGTGTGATATGAGGGAGGTTGAGGCAATGGGTAGGGTTCCTGGAGTTCAGTGACTCTGGAGGTTTAGAGTGACTGCTCTTTAGTATAGAGCTCTATGTCAGACTACTGCTAGAGGGCACCACAGTGCATGGAGAGATGAGCCTGGAGGCAGGAAGATCTGAGTTTAAATAAAGCCTCAGACACTTACTAGCTCTGTGACACTAGGCAAGTCACTTAACCTGTTTGCCTCAGTGTCCTTATCTGTAAAATCAGCTGGAGAAAGAAATGACAAACCAAAACACTAATGAGTCACAAAGAGTTGGATACGATTGAGACTGAACAACAACAATTTTCTAAGATTATAGGACCATAAAATCTAGTACTGGAAGGAATCAGCCATCTAGTCTGCCTGTTCCATTTTACAAATGAGGAAACTGAGGCCTCCAGGAGTGTTAAGTGATTTGCCTTATCTAACATATGTATTAAATGCAAATTTGAATTCAGTCTCTAGAGTTAAGAACATTTTTCATTACACTAAATTGTCTCCCTAACAAATGTTAACTTCTCTACTCGAAATGTAAATCTCTTCATTTACGTAGATACAGCTTGGTAGCAGTGAAAGACAAGTTCAAATCTGATCTCATGTACTGGATGGGCCACTGAGCTTGCAGTTACCAACACTTGGTTTCAAATTTAGCCTCCCACAATTACTAGCTGTTTGAACCTTCCAGGGCTCAGCTTCCTCAGCTGGCTAAGGTCAGTGGCAATATCTGTAGGGTTTATCATTGGGCTGCTGGGAGGCTCTTTGTAATCATTCAGTGAAAACTCTTTGTGAATCTTAAAGCTCTCAATCGCTCATTTTACAAAAATGTTATTGTTGCTGTTGAGATACTTTAGTCACGTCTGACTCTTTGTGACCCCATTTGGGTTTCTTGGCAAAGACACTGGAATCCTTTGCCATTTCCTTTACAGATGAGGAAACTGAGGCAAACAGGGTTAGGTGACTTACCCAAGATCGCACAACTAGTGTCTGAGGCTGGATTTAAACTGTGGTCCTCCTGACTCCAGGGTTCTATTCATTGTACCACCTACCTCCCCCATATATTAAATACCTGCTTTGTGCCAGATGTGAGTGCTGTGAATAGGAAATACAAAGACCTAAATTAAATGATTCCCAATCATTGTCTTTGGTGGAGGGAGGGGGTGTCATTCACATATAAAATGTCTGTGATAAAAAATTGAATAAAAATTAGAATATAAATTGCTTGAGGACAGAGACTGTTTCATTTTGTAATTTGATCCCCAGAGCCTAATACAGCCCTGGCATATAATAGGTGGCAAAGCAATGCTTGGTGATTGCAGTTGTGAAATTAAAAGATACTTGCTCGTTAGAAGGAAAGCTATGGCAAATCTGGACAGCATATTAAAATAGCAGAGACGTCACCTTGCCAACACAGGTCCATACAGTCAAAGCTATGGTTTTTTCCAGTAGTTACATATGGTTGCGAGAGTTGGACTATAAGGAAAGCTGAGTGCAGCAGATTCCATGCTTTTGAATTGCGGTGCTGCAGAAGACTTCTGGGAGTCTCTTGCATGCCAGCAACGTCAAATCAATCCATGCTTAAGGAAATTAATTCAGGCTATTCCTGGAAGGTCAGATTCTGAGGTTCAAGCTTAAAAGCTTTGGCCTCATAATGCAATGGGACTCAATGGAAAAGACCCTGATGTTGGTAAAGATTAAAGGCAAAAGGAAAAGGGGACAGCAGAGGATATAATGGAGAGAGTGTCATGGAATCAATGAGCATGAGCTTGGACAGACTTGGGGAAATAGTGGAGAGAAGGACCAGGCATGCTATGCAGAGCCCGTTGGGTCACAAAGAGTTGAACAGGAAGGACTGAACAATATCAGCACCAACAGCAATAACAAATGCTTGTGGAATCAATTCATTCTTAGTCTCCTTCAGCTCCAGTTCCAATGATTATAGTTCCTATTAAAGAGTTAGACCATGTTTTCTTTGTGGGAAAAAAATCCATCTAGTTAATCGTTGTAACTTTTCAATGACTCTCCCCAAGACTTCGAATGTTCTCCCTTCTACTCTCTACCCCTTGGCTCCCTTCAAGAATGCTCCTTCTTGTACCTTCCATGTGCATTTATATACCTTGTATGTACATAGCTGTTGGCATTTTGTCTCCTTAAAGTAAAAGCTCCTTGAGGCCAGGGGCATGGTTTTTCCTTTCCTTATGTTCCTACAACTTAGGACATAGTTTGACATAAAGGTTTGTTGATGGATTGACATCACAATATTGTTCATCTTCACTTTAGGCCCACTGTGATAAGATAAAGGACACAGGAGTAAACCACTTTTCATGGAAGCTTTCTGTTCCATCCTCTAGCAAATGAGCCATGGAGAACAGTAGAGAAAACCTAACAGACAGGTAAAAACCAGATTCTTTCTATCGGTCTCCTTTTCTCTTCTTTCACATGGAAACTGGCCCTTTCCAGCGCTGCAGCTAGGTCAGGACAAGGGAGACTATTTCTTAGGCCATTGAAATTTAGAAGGTTCAAGACTGTGCAGTTTTTAAATTGGTCACATTTCCATTTCAAAAGCACTCTGAGGACTTTCATCAGCATGAAAAACCACTGAGGTTAGAATCAAAAGAGCAATATTCATCCCAAGCTACCACGTGGCTCACTGGCTCCCTCTAATGGTTTCTCCCCTCCTCAGTCCTTCTTCAGTCTGGTCCTGTCTTTTGTCTGCTGTGTTTGTTTCCTTCCCCAGCAGAAATGTCCTGTGTCCAGGGCCCTCTACACTTTGTGCAAGGGGAACTTGGGTCATAGTCCTCCTCTGCCCCTTTGTCCCCCAACTCCTCAATAGGATAGTACATTTGGGGCATGCATTGGGCTTTTTATCAAAGACCATAGGACCCAGGTTGGTGAGCAATCAGCTCTAGAATGGAGAAGGAGGAAGGAGAAGCAGCTGTGAATGACTTAGGGAAGACACATGGAAGGAAGTCCCAAGGATGTCTACCTGTGGAATACCCTGATAAGTAGTTTGTCCCTAATGTGCTCAATTTCTTCTCAAGAACCGCTCTGATTGTGGGTAACCAAGCAAACCAGGGATGTCTCCCTTTTAACAAGCTTCCCTCATGAGATATATGAGAATGTTTCTCTTCCTAATCTACCTCTGAGGCTTTGGTTTAGTTAAAAGCTCACTGAGGAGAATAATTCCTTCAGAATTAGAGTGGAGCAAATGGAAGCAAATGACTTTATGAGAAATCAAGATACTATTAAACAGATCCAAACAAATGAAAAAAATAGAAGGCAATGTAAAATATCTCCTTGAA
>CM053585.1:15135577-15155024 GCA_028646515.1 Pseudochirops corinnae
AGGGAGGTGGAGGACTTTCAAACATTCTTGCTGAAAAAACCAGAACTGAAAAGAAAATTTGACACTCAAATACAAGAAGCATAATAAAGTAAACCTGGAAAAGAAATCACAAAGAACTTATCAAAGTTGAACTATTTACATGCTAACATGGAAAAATGATAATTGTAACTTATGAAATTTTCTCAGTATAAGGATAGGTGAAGGGAATACAAATGTGTATATATATACCACCAAGAGGTGATCAGTGAATTCTTTCAAGTTCTATTTTGCCCTCTGGTTCTAAAATATCAGGGCAATTTTCCTTGAGAATTTCTTGAAGCATGCTTTCTAAGTTCTTTTTTTGATCATGGCTTTCAGGTAATCCAATAATTTTTAAATTGTCTCTCCTGGATCTATTTTCCAGGTCAGCGGTTTGTTCAAGGAGATATTTCACATTGCCTTCTATTTTTTTCATTTGTTTGGATCTGTTTAATAGTATCTTGATTTCTCATAAAGATCTCATAAAGAAGATATACATACACATGTGTATATATATATATATATATACATGCCTATGAATACATATCTGAGTATGTGTATATATGAGTACATAGAGGGCACAGGATAAATTGAATAGACAGGGATGATACTCTAAAAGATGTGATCTGTTCTAGATGGCCTCTGAGAGCCTTTCCATCTCTAGATTTGTGTGTGACCCTTTGCTCTGTCCACTATAACACATAGTTCAGAGGAGGCATGGAGGAAGGACACCAACCATAGCTTCTTGTGTGTTAATGTATTGATTTATAAAAAGCACCCCCTGGGAATATGATGAACCAAAAGCTCATACCTCTTTTCTAGTCCCTTTTCCTGACTTCTCCCAGATGTTATTGCCTCCTCCTCTCTCCCCCACCATTCCCCAAGCATCTATTTTGGATATTCTTTTATTTATTTATTTACTTTTAGTTTACAACATTCAGTTCCACAATCCCTTGAGTCTCAAATTTTCTGCTCCTCCCTCTCCTCCTCCCCCGCCCCGCAATGGTGGCATGCAATCAAATATAGGATCTACAGATAACTTCACATTAAATATTAGTCAAGTTGTAAAGAATGATTATAACCAATGGAGTGAAAAGTGAGAAAGAAGAAACAAAACAAAAAAGATGTTTTGAATATTCTTACAATCATACACATTGTCTCCTCTCCTAGGAGAGGGATTCTTTGAAAGGAAGGCCTGGTTCATGTGTCTTGTTTCTGAATCACTGGTTCTGAGGAATCTCTTCAGGCCTGTTTTCTGTTGGTTTGTAGCTTCCATCACTCTTTTGGTTTGGAGTTCCCTCAGCATCTTCCAATGAGGTTATGGAGGGAAAAGCCTAATGAAGCCCCATGTGCTCAGGTCTGCCACAAAATCCAAGGAGTCAGGATCTGTCTCCAACTGATCTTTCTAGACTTATCATATGTGACTACCACTACCTCATAACATTATAGGCCATAGATCAAAAGGTGGAAAGAATCCCAAAGGCATCTGATCCAACCACTTCATTTTACAGACAAAGAGATTGAGGTCCACTGCCTTCTGCACTGGGCTGTTAGGGGAAAAGTCCTTTGGGACCTGGAAGCACTGGAGAAATATGAGCAATTTTAATGTGGTCAAACCCATGCTAATTATCATGAAATTAAAATCCAAAGGACCTGTATTAACAAAGTTTTACCACAGTGCAGTCTCCAGTGCCATTGGATGTCAAAGTAGAGGGGATGATAGTGTAATATGTCACCCTCATATCTTCCTTAATAGAGATGTTTGGGACCCTGATTTAGTTCAATTTAACTCAGCAAGCATTTAAACACCTACTATGTGCCAGGCTCTGGGCTAGGAACTAGAAATAAAATGCTAAAAAATAAAACAGCCCCTGCTTTCAAAGAGCTTAGTGACGGTAGTGGGGTACAGAATGAGAAGAGAGCAGTGGGGACCCAGATAAATAATACAAAATGTGGCTAATGATAATAATAGCTAATGTTTATATCACACTGAGCATGTGCCAGGCATTGGGCTAAGCACTTTACAAGTTTGATCCTCACAACAACACTGGAAGGTAGGTTCTGTTATTATCTCCATTTTACAGATGAGGAAAATGAGGCAAACAGGTTAAGTGACTTGTCCAAGGTCATATAGCTAGTAAGTGTCTCACATGAAATTTGAACTCAGGTCTTCCTGACCCTGTCTGGTACTCCATCTGCTATGGTATCACTTAGCTTCCAAGAGGTATACTTAGAAAATACAAAGCAATTTCAGGGAGCAATAGTAACAATTGACATATCAGAAAATGCTCAGGTTCTGGTGCTTGAGATTATGCAAAAATAACTATCAATCAACCTAATAAACATTCATTAAGTTCCTACTATGTAACACAGTCCACAAGGGATTCTAAGAGGCAGATATGAGAAGAGAAAGAAATCCGATGATAAAAGACAGCTATACAGAGGCAGGGAGGAAGGAGGAAGTGTTATGTATATGGAGCAAGGAGGCCAGTTTGGTAGAAACTCTACCTTTGTGACCTTCAAAATTTTGGACCATCTGTCCCCAATTATCTGAGAAATTCTATGTCTACCATTGCTTCACACAGACAGAGAGATATGGCCAGAGGCGTTAACATGCCCAATAGCATGGTGAATAGAATTTCACTTGTTAATGAGATGTCATACCCCATCTTGGCTGCTTTTGATCCCTGGACATGACCCTCCCCTCTGTACTCCTGCTGTATGTGCTTGAAATTGCCCCTTCACTCCTCTCTGACTCTTCTTCAGTCCCCAGATGCAATGTCTCCTCTAATTGGTACAAAAGCTCAGGAGAAAGAAAACTGGATTTTGAGTTAGATGACCTTTGTGCTGACTCTGTGACCTTGGGAAAATCATTGTCCTTTTCTGGAACTGGCTTTTTCCAGTGTCCAATGAGAGGCTTGGCCTAATAGGCACCAATGTCTCTTTTAGCTCTGTTTTTCTGTGTTCTGTAGTCGTACAACTTTGAGATTCTGTGCCACAAGGCTCCTATAGGCTCTGGCATGCTATGTTGGAAAATTTCTCCGAATCCTAAGGTTCCTCCCAGCTCTAAGGTTCAACACGCTAAGATTTCTTCCAGATGTGACATCTGTGTTCTAATGTCTATCCCAGCTTGACATTTGATATCCTAAGATTTCTTCCAGATTTAATACTCTGTGTTCTGAAGTCCATCATCATTTGGCATTCTGTGTTCCCTCTGGCTTTCACGGTCTGGGCATTCAGAAATCTAAGGGAAGGAACACCAAGTTTGGAATTAGAAGCACGTTCGAACCTCAGCTCTTCCAAGTAATATATGTGTGACTTAGGGGGCTCTACTTTTCCTCTCTTTGACTCAGTTTCCTCATCTGTAAAATAAAGCAATTAAATTAGATAGTGAGATCCTATCTAGGTATAAAACCTATGACATTATCATCTTATGAACAGTGTAAAAAGGCAGTGTAAAAGAAAAGTAAATAGAGCTTTGGACTTTGTTAAGTGTTCAGGACTAGAGTGATCAAAGTTGGGTCATTTCCCACCTGAATGAAACTCAACCTGGAGTGCCATATTCAGGTGTGGCTTTTACATTCTAAGCTGGGATGTGTCCCAAGTAGGGTAATAAGAATGTTGAAGGGCCTGTAGATTCGTGATGAGCCAAGGCTGAAGGAGCTGTGATTGTTAGGCATGGAGATCCAGCATTCCCAAGGCTTCAGCCAATGATAGGCCCTTCTAGATATTTTAGTCAAACATCTGTTGATCATAGCATGCTTATGCCTAACATAGACTGCCCATTCACAGGCATTTTAGCCATGGGGCTAAGGGAAAGTAACCTGTTCATTTCCTAGAACTCATCGGTTCAAAACTGACTGATTGATTGGAGAGGATGGTAACATGGTGAGTCTTATCCTTGAGGAAAATCGCATTTGCTGCCAAATATGGACAGAGACTTAAGGCAAAGTGGCCAGTTAGGAGGTTGTTGCAATAGTCCAAGGAAGTCATCATTAGGTCCTGAGCTGTGTTAGTGGAGAGCAGGGGGTGCATAGGAATGATGTCCTGAAGGTAGAGACAAGAAGATGGTGCGATATATTGCACATTCAGGGTGAGTATCAGGGAGCCATTGAGAATTTCTCCAAGCTTGCAACCTGGTCATTGGTTGGAAGGAAAGTAGTACCCTCATAGAAATAAGGAGGTTGAGAAGAAGAGTGAACTTAGAGGAAATACAAAGCTGCCTATAATCAGAGAGGCTGGGGATGCATAGCCACGCAATAAATGTCTTGGTGTTTTTAAATTAAATTTTAAATTAAACTTAATTTAATTTAATTTTAATAAAATCTTGGTATTCCAAAAATTACCAATCCAATGGTAAGAATGAAAGAAACAAATTCTTTGAAAATGTGTTTTTATTGCGAGTGACACAGCTATGCTAAGGTCACATATGACAAGATCACATGACCCTATGTAATACATTGAAGTCAGGCAAGAGGCAGAATTCTCCAGAGCTGTCACTCTGGAGACTATTCTAGTTGGGAAAGCCATCTTCATCCTCCTCTTCCTTCTCCTCCTCCCCCTCATCATCATTATCCTCAACAGCAACAGCAAGTACTTACTATGTGCTAGGCATTGTGTTAAGCTTTGGGTTTAGAGACATGGAGAAGGAAATGGCACACTGTTCCAGAATCTCTGCCAAGAAAATCCCAAATAGAGTCGCAGAGAGTCAGATACACTGAAAAACAACAGAACAAAAGAACTTGAATGCTTTTTCTTGCATTACACCAGAGTGGCCTCTCCCATAAAAGCTCTCAGTATCAATGTAACTCATGAGTACATATAGATAGTTCCTGATTTTTTTTTTTTTGCTTATTTTATCATTGAACCACTTTTGCTATACTTAGAATTTTAATTAAATTATCATTAAAATGAGTCTGATATCTGAAGTCTCTCAAGGGGAATTCAATGTGGGTTCAAGACCTTATCTGGAATAGAAACCTCACCTAGAAATGTCTTTCTTTCTTTCTTTCTTTCTTTCTTTCTTTCTTTTTTTTGTCTCCAAGTCAGTGAAATGAATGTGTTGTTGAAAGTGAGGTTAAAGTGTGATATAAGCTAAGTTCAGAAAATGGGCCAGGGCTGGCTTTTGTGTCAGGGATAAAAACAGTAATTTGAAATGTAGTATGGAAATACTTGGTAATTGACACTGAGCCAAAGATCCCTCAGGTCAAAGTTATGTGTCCATTGGTTCAGAAATTCAGCAAGGCTAATCTATGGCATCAACCCTAGGGAAGGCATCCCTGGTTCATTCATTGTCAGGATTCCTCCAGTTTTAATGAGATTTCTGGAAGGAGTATAGGGCAGGTAATAGTCAGTGAATCATAGAATGTCAGACCTCAAAAGAAACCTTAGACATGACTTTTTCCAAGTCTTCATTGCACCTTCAGTGTAGCCACCACCTTAAGGCCCTCACCACCTCTCACCTAGATTCCCATGGGTCCTTTCCCTCTCTCTGAGGACAAAGGTCAATGGGGATGCTCCCCAGGCTAGGTCAGTATGTAGTGTATCACACTAGACTTCTATCTCATATTCAGTTCCTCTTCTCCTAATCCATTCTAGCTTCATCATTGGCTACCAGTATGACTTTGGGCAAGTCACTTCATAAAGAAGTCTCATTTTCCCTCATCTGTTAAATGAGGGAATTGAATCACATGTCCCTTCAGGGCCATTTCCCTCCTAAAAAATGTGATTCCAAAGTTCTTTCCCAAAGTTGCTTGAAACATACCCTCCCCTTTCCCCCTTCACCTCTACTCTGTAGAATCCTTAGTTTCTTTCAAGGTCCACCTCAGGTCTCATTTTCCCCTGAAGCTTTCTCTTACCATCTCCCATTGAAAGTGTCTCCTCTTTCCTCAGTTTTCATGGAGTTTTGTCCATATTACTTCTTTCCCCCCCAACTTTCTTTGGCCTGTTCTGCATAGTTCATTCCTTTGGGGACAGGAACATTTTATTTAAATATTCAACTTAGACTAGATGACTTTCTGTGAAATTTCTCAGTGTCTTAGCTTCCTTATTTGTAAATGGAGGTGGAAGGTTGGACTAAGTCATTTCTGAGGCCATTGACAGCCTATATCCTATGATCTTATGCACTCTGAAGTCCATTTTGACTCAGATCTTGTTAAAAATTATTATCCTTTGCGTCCTTAGTGCTTAGCATAGAGTCTGACACATACTGAGTGCTTTAATAAGTTTTTACTGAGATAAATTTAGTTGGGAATACTCTGAATGCTGTTGTGTATTCACTACATGAGTTGGTCTAAGGCCCCTGAAATGCCTCAACTTTCAAAATGAGGTCAGCAGAGGCTTACTTTGACGGTATCAAATGACATCATGTAGAGGCAAATGCTTTATATTCCCAAGACGCTCTGTAAGCATGAGCTTTAAGGAAAGGATTTATTGTAATTTCCAAAGAACAACTTGATTTGTAAATAATATGCTTTGTGTTTCCTCCAAACTCACTCTTCTTCTCAGCCTCCCTCTTGATACAGAAGGCACTACCTTTTTTTCAATCAATGGCCAAGTTTGCAGACTTGGTGAGATCCTCAACTCCTCCCTGGTATCCTGAAGATGCGGTACTTTGTGCCATCTTATTGTCTCTATCCTAAGCACATCTCTCCTCTACATTGCCTTCTCTCCATTAGCACCAGTCACTGGGATCTCCTCACTTCTCCTCTGGACTATTGCAATAGCCTCTTAATTGGTCTCATTGCCTTACGTGTCCATCTAATACAACATCCATTGGGCGCCACATGTGATTTTCCTCAAGGATAAATCTGACCTTGTAATCCTCCTTCCCCTTCAGTTAGTTGGTCAATAAATATTAAACATGAACTATGTTCCAGGCCCTGTGCTCAGTGCTGGAGATACAACTATGGGGAAAAAGACAGTCTTTGCCCCCCAGGGAGCTAACAATCTAATAGGGAAAGACAATACTAAGGAGGAGCTAAAAAGGGTGCCTGACACAAATCCAAAGGAGTGTAGCTAGGTGGGAAATGGAAAGATAGCTGGCCTGGGTGCCTTCTGTAAATGGGGATTCTTGGAGCTCTTTGCTCTGCCCTCTAAGTCAGGGGGGCCCCAATGAGTAGCAGGGCTACTGGACCTTACGGGATGATGACAGTCCTGGGCATTGATGGAGAATTCCAATTCAGTAAACTCTAATGGCTGCCTGCTGCTTTGAGTATCAAATACAATAAAACTTCCTTTTCTGTTTTGGTTAAAGATCTTCATTACTTGGTGCCTTCTTTCCAGCCTTATTATGCATTACTCCCCTCTCCACATTCTATAATCCAATTATATTGGCCTATTATTGTTCTTCCCACACTATAATAATGGCTATTATTTATACAGCATCTTAATATTTGTAAGGTGTTTTATAAACATTATGCCATTTTATCTTTACCACAACTTTGGAAGTTGGGTACTCTTATCATCCCCATTTTATAGACAAGGAGATGAAGTTGACAGAGGGACTGGCCCAGGGTGACATTGCTAGTGTGTTGGAGGCCAGAGTTGAGTCCAGTGCTCTGTCTGCCATATTTGTGCATCTGTACAGGCTATTATCCATGCCTAGAATTCTTTCTCTCTTCATCTTTTCCTCCTCCTAGAATTCCTGATTTACTTTAAGACTCAGGTTAAATGCTACCTCTAGTAGATGACCTTTCTTGGTCCCCTATCTCCCCCAGCAGCTGGCATCTCCTCTAGGGGTAGCTTCCATTTACCTTGTATCTTTCTTGTACACATATACATGTATACATGTATGTAGACATACACAAATACTGTCTCCCCTGTTAACAGATAACAATTATACAGTACTCACTATGTCCCAGGCTCTGTTTCAAGTATAAAGTGAAATAGTAATAATACTAAGTATAAGGTGAAATCACCTTATACACTGGTATTTTGGAATCACAGTACTTAGGAAAACACAGGTTGGGTTCAAGGAGAATTGTCTATGACCTCCCCTCTTGGGCTTGTTGGGCAAACTCATTTCTGCCATATGTTTCTGCTGAAACACTGACACTGGATTCAAGCAGAGACTGGAGTGTCACTTCTCTGACGTGTATAATATGTATATATTCTAGACTAAGTGGCTTCTAGGGTCTCTTTCAACATTCCAGTGCTCTTGTTCTCTGATTATGGCCTGGATTCTGCCCTCTGTTGGGCTGAGGAAGTATAATCAAAAGTTTCGACTTTCAGAGATTGTACTGAAAAGCTGTGAATAGCATCTACAACTGTTGTGTGTACTTGTGCCACAAGGCACTATTAGTGGTACCCCAGAGGTGGAGACTGTATGCAAACAAGCTTCCCCTTGGCCAGAATACAATCTGACAGTTTGTCTTCTTTAAAGGTGATAAAAAGGGGGGAAATGGCTGAGATCTATCAGCTCACTTTCATAGATAAGTAAAGAGGGATGGCTTCCCCAAAAAGAACATCTCCCCAAGTTGCACATAACCCTCTTAGTGGAGCCTTCAGCTCTTTCCAGAAACACTGTCTGGTCCCATCTCATTTTTTTTTTTTTTTCAGTAAGATACCAGTAGTTACCATCATACCTTCCATGGGAGAGATATCCATCAGATATATCAAAAACTAACCAGCAAGCCTAGTACAATGGGGAGAACGCCTAGTCTAGATGGAAAGGGGCAGGGTTTCACTCCCATCTCTGACGCTGAGTACTCATGTATCCTGGGCCAGGTCACGTAGCCTTCTTGGGTCTCTAATACAATGCCTGGCAAGTAATAAGCTCTTAACAAATATTTTACTTTATTTGACTCAGTTTCCTCATTTTTAAAATGGAGGAGATGGACAAGATGGCCTTTGAATCCTTTTGAGCAGAGAACTCCCTAATTGCTCCCTTCCTCAAAATAAGAGTATTCCAATTGCTAGCTGCAATCTACTTCAAAAGCAGAATATTTGAATGGAACGTCAGTGCTTTGCATTAGGTGAAGGAGATGCTCGAGCACTCTGCCACACTCACTCTTTTTCTAGATTGAGCTCTTCCCAATTCCAATTCCAAACCAATCCCCTCATTTTACAGAACAAAAAACAAACCACTAAGGCTCAGACAGATTGTGACTTTCCCCCCATCACAGAGGGAAAACAGGCAGTCAGGATTTGAATTCAGGTCCCAAGACTCTGTGGAGCATGTCAACATTCTTTCCATTATCCTGCACTGACTAGTGAAGTTTTCTTACAGGAAGGGTGGGAAATATTGTCTAACAAAGTCCAGTCTCTGAGCGAAACCTGCCTGGTAGTCTTCATGGGAACATAGGCTTGGAGCTGGAAGGACTTTAGTGTCCATCTGTCTAATCCCAGGATTATTATCCTTGGTCACAGACACTCCAGGGGGTTCACAGATCGATTCCATTCTTCCCTGGACCTTAAAAAAGCTTGTGATTGTATTTGAATATAATTGACTTTCTTCGTAATTCTGAATATTTTATTTTATGCATTTAGAAATGTTATTCTGAGAAGTTCATGGGCTTTACTGTGTTTCCAGAGGGATCTATGACACACAAAATGTCAACACTCCTTCTAGTTTCACACCGCCGTTTTATAGATGTGAAAGTAAAGGTGAGAAAGGCAAACTGATTCACCTGAGGCACCCAGTGTTTAAGTATATGAGCCCAAGAGTTTAACTGAGCTTCTCTGACTCCAACTATGGTATATTTTCTACTAGTGTGCTATGTTATGATGGTTCCTCAAGGTCTCATTTTCCCAATATTTAAAGCAAAATTGGATGTTCTTTGAGGTTCTTTCCAGTTTGAATATTCTATAGATCATCCATAGAGCAGAGGGGTAGGACCAGCTAACCCAATCCATTTTCCCTTGGATGACTTTTATTAGTCTGTAAGTTTGATCCCCTGCCTCTCAAACAAATTACCTAGCTTTGCCAAGTCCGCAATCTCATTTTCATCATGATTTATGACCATTCCAAACATTAACAGACCATGTTTCTTTTTAAAATAAGGCAGTTATTATGGTTGGCAGATACCTTCCTGGCAGCTCTAGGTGCAAAAACACCACTCTTGTAGATTGTGCCCAGATACCCATTGGCTCTGAATGGTGAGCATGCCAACAAGTCACTCAAAGCATCTCTATGATTTAGAGAAAAAGTGCTGATCTGGGAGTTGGGAAATTTGGATGTGGCTCCTGACTTTGATCCCCAGCAAGTCCTTCAAGTCACAGTACCTCAGTTTCTCCAACTGTCAAATATGGCTAAATTTGTACCCTCTATGTTACTGCGAGCTAAAGAGAAAAGTCCCTTGAAAAACCTTTAAACATTATGAAACTGTCAGGTGGCTGCTAGTCTTGACTTTGTCACTAATATATATGCATGTATGTATATGTGTGTATGCAATATTTAATATTGCTTACACATAGCATTTACTATAAATATATACATATCTATATATGTATATTCACATATATGTAGATATATGGGAAGCTAGGAGGCATAATGACTAGAATGCCAGGTCTGGAGTCAGACATCTTCCTGAGCTCAAATCTGGCATTAGACATGCAGTAGCTGTGCGACCTTGGACAAGTCACTTAACCCTGTTTGCCTCAGTTTCTTCATCTGTAAAATGAGCTGGAGAAGGAAATAGTATCCTTGCCCAGAAAACCCCAAATGGGGACACAAAGAGACACAACTGAATAATAACATATGCAGATGTGTGTGTGTAGCTTTAGGTTATTCATGTCCCTTTTTGGGGTCTCATTTCCTACCACATAAAATAAAGGAATTTGCCTAGAGAATCTGTAAGGTAGCTTCTAGCTCTAACGTTCTAGTGTTCTATGAGCTCTGAGAACAGAAAGCTGGTCAGCTCTGCTTCTGAGATTTTCTATTGCAATGAAGCAGTGGTGGCCATGGGCCATTATAACCCAACTGGCTTGTTAGAATCACTCATGCTTGTTGTGACTCCATTCATATTTCAAAATAATTAGTTTTTGTTTTTATTGACTTTTTAGGAAAAAAGGTACGACTAGAATGGATGGTATCTCTATGAGGTACTAAGTACCAACATCAGTCCAGATGTTACGCTAAACCTGAGTTCAGCTCTATGGTGCTACCCGAGACAGAGAATTCTGCTTGTGTCAATTCTGGTCCTCCTTCATGTCTGGGTTTCAGCTCCACTTTTTCCCAGAAGTGTTCCCTGACTTCTCCTGGTCACAGTTATGCCTCCCTTTTTCTATTCCTCCTTAGCACTAGTAAATAAGATCATTGCTTTCATTTTACTGAACTACAAACTGGTGCCTCTAGAGAGAAAAAAAGCATTTCTTCAAGGCCACACAGGGAGGAGAGACACAGCTTGGAATCACCTTCAGGGCTATGATACTACACCTAAGACTTTCATCACTATATCATAGGGTCTCCTTTATTGTTTTCTAAACTTTTCACAACAGTTATGGCAGTTCCACCATTCTACCTAGAGTCTAAGCTGCCTGAGGGCAGTTGCTCTGTCTCTAATCTTGTTTTGCAAGCCAAATGGCTTCTAGCAGGAAGATGATTTTCTTTTTGGCTGTTTGTTTTTCAACTCATTTCCATTGCCTCAGAATCTTTGTGGGCTCAATTGGGGTTTTCTTGGTAAATATACTGGAGTAGTTTGTCCTTTCCTTCAGTTCATTTTACAGTTGAGGAAACTGAGACAAACTGCATTAAGTGACTTGCCTAGGGTCACACAGCCAGTAAGTATTTGAGGTCACATTTGAATTTAGATCTTCCTGACTCCAGGTGCGTTCCTGTATCCACTGCACCACCTAGTGCAAACATGGAAATCCAGTGATTATTCATCCTTAGGGTATGAGAGCTGGAAGTACTTTCACAACAGATTATCATCATAGGAGAGACTTTGAGTAAAGGAGTGACAATTATGATCTTGGGAAAACAGACTGCAAGAACAGGGGCTTTCTTTAGTCTTTCCTTGTACCTCCAGCAAATAGTATAGTTCCTCACACATAGTAGGTGCTTAATAAATAATAAGAGCTAAGTCTATCAAAGTCATTTATCACATGATGTGGCTGTTACTATGCACAATGTTCTCCTGGTTCTGCTCAATTCACTCAGCTTCAGTTCATGTAAGTCTTTCCCGTTTTTTTTTTTTTCCTGAAGTCTGCATATTCATTATTTCTTATATCACAATAAAATTCCATTACATTCATATACCACAACTTGTTCAGCCATTCCACAATTGATGGGCTTCCCCTCAATTTCCAATTCTTGGCCATCACAAAAAGAGTTGCTATAAATATTTTGGTACAAGTGAATCTTTTCCCCATTTTTATTATCTCTTTGGGATACAGCCCTAGAAGTGGTATTGCTAGGTCAAAGGGTATGCACATTGTTCTAGCCCTTTAGGCATAGTTCCAAATTGCTCTCCGGAATGTTTGGATCAGTTCACAACTCCACCAACAATGAGTTAGTGTTCCAATTTTCCCACATCTTCTCCAGGATTTATCATTTTCCTGTTTTGTCATGTTAGTCAATCTGCCAGGTGAGATGCTGTACCCAAGAGTTGTTTTGATATGTATTTCTCTAATCAATAATGATTTTGAGCATTTTCTCATATGACTACTTAGCTTTCATTTCTTCCTCTGAAAACTACCTATTACCCCTTTGACCATTTCTCAGTTGGGAAATGACTTGTAATCTTGTAAACTTGACTCAGTTCTCTATATATTCCAGAAATTGGCCTTTATCAGAGATACTGGTTGTAAATTTTTTTCCCCAATTTTCTACTTCCCTCCTTATCTTATATGTATTGACTTTGTTTGTACAAAAATAATTTGATAAAATTTTCAATTTAGTGTAATCAAAATTATCCATTTTGCATTTCATAATATTCTCTCTCTCTTGTTTAGTGCTCCAATGTCCTCCATTCTCTATAAATCTGAGAGGTAAACTATCCCTTGCTCTCCTGATTTGCTTACAGTATCAGCCTTTATATCTAAATTGTGAACTCATTTTGACTTTATTTTGGTATATGGTGTAAGATATTGGTCTATGCCCAGTTTTTCCCATAATATTTTCCAGTTTTCCCAGTAGTTTTCGTCAAATAGTGAGTTCTTATCCCAGAATGTAGTCTTTGTGTTTGTCCAAGAGTAGATTGCTATAGTCTTTGATTACTTTGTTTTGTGTACCTAACCTATTCCAGTGATCCACCACTCTATTTCTTAGCCAGTTCCAAGCAGTTTTGATGACTGTTGCTTTATAATACAATTTAATATCTGGTAGGGCTAGGCCTAGAATGGCTGAATTAAAAAGTAACAAAACTATTAGACATCCTCAGACACTACAAGAAAATTCAGAACAGTTGACAAACCCAAGTCTAGAGTAGCTGAGCATTGTCCTTATTGTTGTGGCATGATGGGACCATAGACCTAGAGCAATGATTTGTCCAAGATTATATGACCAGTAAATGATAATATACAGATTTTCTTTTTAATGTATGAAATCACAAACCTTTATTTTATAGCTTTTTATTTTTTAAAAATGTAATTGATTGATTTATTTACTTTTGGTTTACAACATTCAATTCTACAAGTTTTGAGTTCCAAATTTTCTCCCCTCCTTCTCCTCTTGCCTCCTTCCCATGACAGCATGCAATTCGACATAGGTTCTACAAATACCTTCTCATTAAACATTAGTCAACTTGTAAAGGATTATAACCAATGAAATGAATAAGAAAGAAGGAATAAAACAAAGGAGAGAGAGCAAGCAGTTTGCTGCAATCTACATTCAGACTCTGTAGTTCTTTCTTTGGATGTGGATAGCCTTTTCTGTCATGAGTAAGACAGAGATCTTAACCCAGGTACTTTAACTTTGCTGCTGGGAGGTAGATTTTTTCCTACTTCTCCATGTGGAGGCAGAAACATTGTCATCAGATAATAGATCTGGGAGAGAAAAGACCTTAGAGGGAGGAATACCATGGAGCAGGAAATAGAACATGATACCTAGAGTCAGGGGAACCTGAGTTCAAACTATACCACAAATGCTTACAAATTAAATCACCAAGGACAAGTCACTTAAATGCTCTCAGCCTCAGTTTCCTCATCTGCATAATGACAGATTGAATTCTATGGCTTCTAAAATCCCTTTCCATTAGAATTCAATCCCTCCCTCCCATTTTACAAATGAGGAAATAGTCTAAGTAAGCTGCTCAGGATAACACAGCTGGAAAGATTCTGAGGCAGAATTGTAGGCCAGATGTTCTTATTTCCAAGTCCAACTCTGTCCACTTTGGCATCTTGTCTCTTTACATGTGAGGAGAGAGCATTGGTCCAGCAGCTGTCATGCTTTGTTGGACTGGTTTGACATCCTGGGAATGTGTCTGGCTGGTTGTATGGAGGCTGTTAATCTTCCCCTACTCATCCTTGTTCTGCTAGTTCATCACTGTCTGTGTTTAGCTCTGTTGTAAAGGTTACTAAATCTCTCTTATAGCACAGGATTATAAGATGAAGACAATGAGCAGGCTATTTTTCTTAATGAGGGCAAGACACTCAAATAGTCTGCTCTAGTAAGCACTGATTTGTATGTCTTTATTGCTAAGTAAACATTTACTATTACATAAATCCTGATAAATAATGCAGATTGTTAAGATCTTAAGAGAGCAAACCATGATACAACATAGTGATAAGGTTAAGTCTGGTGGTCTTGTGATTACCATGACATTTTTCCTTTAAGGTGGGCTATAGCTTATAGAATCTATGCATAGAAACCATTGTTATATGATTAGGCCCAATGGTCTCCCTTTAAGGGAGGCTGTAGCTTATTGAACACACTCTTGTAAAAATACTGACAATTATATATATATATATATATATATATATATATATATCTTTTTAAGGTTAGTACAGTGATGCTCTAAATCGCTATTGATTAGAGAAATGAAAATCAAAACAACTCTTTGGTACCACATCTCATCAGTCAGATTTGCTAAAATGACAAAACAGGAAAATCATAAATGCTGGAGAAGATGTGGGGAAAATGGAACACTAATGCTTTGTTGGTGGAATTGCGAACTGATATAACCACTCTCAAGAGCAGTTTAGAATAATGTTCAAAGGGCTACAAAAATGTTCATACCCTTTGACCCAGTAATACCACTTCTAGGGCTGTATCCCAAAGAGATCATTCAAATGGGTAAAAGGATTCATATGTACAAAAATTTTTATAACAGGTCTTTTTGTGGTGATAAAGAACTGAAAAATCAAGAGAAGGCCCATCAATTGGGGAATGACTAAACAAATAGTGGTATATGAATGTAAAAGAATACTACTGTGCTATGAGAAATGATGAGCATACAGACTTCATAATAACCTGGAGAGACTTATATGAATTGATGCTGAGTGAGGGGAGCAGAACAAGAACTTTGTATACAGTTACAGACTCATTGTACCTGTGATGACTAACTTTGATAGACTGGGCTCCCCTCAGTAAAGGAAGGTTATAAGACAACTCCAAAGGACTCATGATGTAAATGGCTATCCACATCCAGAGAAAGCATTACAGAGTCTGAATGCAGATCGAAGCAAACTACTTGCTCTATGTCTTTTTTTGTTTGTTTGTTTCTTTTTTCTCATAGTTCATTCCATTGGTCATAATTCTTCTTTACAACTTGACTATTGTGAAAATATGTTTAAGTTTAAGGTATATGCAAAATTGATATCAGATTCCATGCCATCTTTAGGGTGGGAGGAAGAGGAGAGGGAGGGGTAGAAAATTTGGAACTCAAAAACTTGTGGGACTGAATGTTATAAACTAAAAATAAATATAAAAAACAAAAAAAGTTATTACACTGGTGTTCCCTAAAATAAGATTTTGTGTACCACCAGCTTATTTTTTCCCTGATAACAAATCCCCAAAATAATATTTTTCCCTTTGACCTGATTTGTGAATAAGCCAGCTCTAGATGCCTCTCCCAAAATGAGTGCATAAGAATGCCACTTTGGAGCACAGCCTCACCTCTAGGGGAGCACAGTGGTAAGGAGCATATTACCCCTTGAACATACACTTGCTGCTGAATAGAACCATGTTTCTGTGTTCCCCAACAAGGCGCTGTTATTATGTGAGTTAAACTCTATCTTAGCATGTATGTCTAAGTTGTGTTTTGAGTCCCCTATCCCTCTCTACTTCCCCCTCTTCCCCACTGTTTGCAATAAAGTTTTGCATTGATGTGATTCCCATTGTTTTCAAGTTTTTTTCTAAACATGTAAACTCATTAAGGGGTTGTTTTCCCCAATGTCTCTGGCTGGGCCAATGGGCCTTTCCTTAGACATAACTTGGGTAACTAGACCAGGTTTAACCTATTGACAGCCTCAGCTACAATGAGTCAGTATAGTGCTTTGAGCCCAGTTGCAAAAATCAAGAGCTTATGGGGCCCCTACATCCTCCCAGAAAGGACTCCCTCACGCTCTAGCACTGTCACCAAAAAAGGTGTCTTTAGGATGATCTTCAGGCCATTCATTTAGCCTAGGAGTTCTCAACCCATGTCAGTGAATTTTGCTTTTATAACTGTATTTCAGTGTAACTGATTTCCTTTGTAATCCTAAGGATTTATATTTTATTTTATACATTTAACTTGCTTGGATCTGGATCACAGTCTAGGGTGGTAGTCCTGGGGTGTGTGACCAGTGAGCCAGAGCTTGTGGGGGCTGCAGAGATGACACCCTCCTAATAGCTCTGGAAGCTTAGAAAACCCCAGTGATTTATGAAAACCCTCTCTCCATTCTGGAAGCAGAGTTCTACTGCTACAAAGAGCTGAAAAGCCAAGTAATGGCCTGGAAATATGAGCAAGCACAGGAAGCACGAATAGACCATAGAATCCTTTTTTGGGGACAAAAAGGATCAAGCCATGGAGCAGGAGGAAGACAGAAAAGTCAGAACTCCTGCATCAAAAGCCTCCAAGAAATATATGAACTAGTTACAGGCCACAGAAGAGCTCAAGAAGGATTTTGAAAATTAAGTTAAGAGAAGTGAAGGAAAAATTGGGAAGAAAAATGAGAATGATGCAAGAAAATGATGAGAAGCAAGTCAACAGCCTACTAAAGGAAACTCAAAAATACACTGAAGAAAATAACACCCTAAAAATAGACTAACTCAAATGGCAAGAGAGGCCCAAAAAGCTAGTGAGGAGAAGGATGCCTTAAAAAGCCAAATCTGCCAGATGGAAAAGGAATTTCAATAAATTCACTGAAGAGAATAACTCCTTAATAATTAGATTGGAGCAATTAGAAGGTAATGACTTTATGAGAAATCAAGATATTATTAAACAAATCCAAACAAATGCAAAAAAAAAAATAGAAGGCAATGTGAAATAGCTCATTGGAAAAACCACTGACCTGAAAAATAGATCCAGGAAACATAATTGAAAAATTATTGGACTACCTGAAAGCCATGATTAATAAAAGAGCCTAGGTACCATCTTTCAAGAAATTATCAAGAAATAGGCCTGATATTCTAGAACTAGATGGCAAAAGAGAAATTGAAAGAATTCACATCTCACTTCTTGAAAAATATCCGAAAAAGAAAAGTCCTAGGAATATTATAGCCAAATTCCATAGTTTCCAGGACAAGGAAAAAATATTGGAAGCAGTCAGGAAAAAACAATTTGAGTATCATGGAAATAAAATCAGAATAACACAAGTCCTAGCAGCTTCTACATTAAGGGATCAAAGGGCTTCAAAAATGATATTCTGGAGGTCAAAAGAGCTAGAACTAAAACCAACGATCAGCTATCCAACAAAAGTAAGTATAATGCTTCAGGGGAAAATATGGTCATTCAATGAAATAGACAATTTTCAAACATTCTTGATAAAAAAACCAGAACTGAACAGAAAATTTGACTTTCAAATACAAGAAGCAAGAGAAGCATGAGACGGTAAACAGGAAAAATAAATCATAAGGAACTTGTTAAAGTTAAACTACATGGAAAACTGATCATTGTAACTCATAAGACTTTTCTCAGTATGAGGATAGTTGAAGGGAATGTGTATGTATGTATGTATGTTTGTGTATGTATATGCATGTATGTATATATGTATACATGCATATGTGTACATATAGGAGGGTGTATGTGTATATAAATATATATGTGAGTGTGGACATATCAATGTTCATGTATAAACAGAGGGGAAAGGAGTTGAATATGAAAGGATTGTATCTGAAAAAAATAAAATTAAGAGGTGAGAGAGGAATTTATTGGGAGGAGGAGAAAAGGAGAGATAGATTAGGGTAAATTATCTCATATAAAAAAGGAAGGAGAAAACTGTTACAATGGAAGGGAAGTGCAGGAAGGTGAAAGGGATTAGGACAACCTTATTCTCACTGAATTTGGCTTAATGAGGGAATAACATACACACTCAATTGGGTATCTCACCCTACAAGAAAACGGGGAGATGGGTAGGGAATAAGAGGAGGGATGATAGAAAGGAGAGCAGATTGGGAGAGAGGGTAGTTAGAAGCAAACATTTTTGAAAAGGAACAGGGACAAAGGAGAAAATAGAATAAATGGGGGGCGGGATAGGATGGAGGAAAATACAATATAACTACTATGGAAATGATTTGGATAACTACACATATACAACCTATACTGAATTGCTTATCTTCCCAGTGGGGGCGGGTGAGGAGGGAGGAGGGGGAAATATCTGGAACTCAAAGGTTTAAAAACAAATGTTTAAAAAGTTGTTTTTTACATGCAACAGGGAAATAAGATATACAGGCACTGGGGTATAGAAATCCATCTTGCCCTACTAGAAAGTTAGGGGGTTATGGGGGAAGCATATAAGTAAAAGCAGATTGGGGGAAGGGGTATTCAGTAGGCTTGCTATTTTGGGGTGTGGGGTAAGGGAAAGATAAGGATAAAGAATTATAATTCAAAGTCTTATGGAAATGAATGTTGAAAACTAAAAATAAATAAATTTATTTTTAAAAAATATATGCTTTTGATGTACTAAAGGATGACTTTTCCATACCAAAGCTTTTTTAATAGTTTTTTTTTAGTATTTTTTAGCTTTTTAATATAAATCAGTATTGAATTTGAACAAAAGAATTTTTGTATTATTAAAATAATTATGTAATTTATGTTAAAAAAAAAAAGACAGACTTGTTTTACTGAAATCAAATCTGGCCTCAGATACTCACTAGCTGTGTGACCCTGGGAAAGTCATTTAATCCTCTTTGCTTCAGTTTCCTCATCCTTCAAGTCAGCTGGAAAAGGAAATGACAACTCATTCCTGAATCCTTGTCAAGAAAACCCCAAATTAGAGTCAGGAATAGTGAGACATGACAACAGCAGCAGCAGCAACAACAACAACAACAGACTTCCAAAGGGGTCTATGGAATTAAAAAAAAAAGGTTATGACCTTTGGTTTCATCCTTCTGTATTCCTTTAAGAAT
>CM053585.1:15155524-15188969 GCA_028646515.1 Pseudochirops corinnae
CATCATTTTGGAAATAGCTGTGGGGCATAGAGATATAACTTCTTCCTTCCCTGATGTGAAAAAAAATATCAATTAGTACTTGTTGAGCAACTAAATATTATTGTAGGGAATAAGAATACAAACATAGATGAGAAACAGCCCCTTTCTTCAAGATGCTTATATCCTGACGGGGAAGACAATATGTCTATGTATAAAATAAATGCAATTATTAGATTAAACAAATATAAAAATACATTCTTCATTATGATGATGATAAAGGAAGAAGAAAGAAGAGGAAGAGGAGGAAGAGGAGGAGGAAGAGAAGGAGAAGAAAGTAGGAAGATCAGGAAAGATACTATGCAGAAATTGGTAATCAAGTCAAACTTTGAATGAAACTTAGTATTTTTTTTTCTTAATAGTATTTTTTTTCCCAATGACACGTAAAGATCATTTTTAACATTCATTTTTGTAAGATTTTTGAGTTCCGTATTTTTCTCCCTCTCTCCCTTCCCCTCCTCCTCAAGACAGCAAGCAACCTCATAAAGGTTATTCATGTACAATCATATTAAACATATGACTGTGTTACTCATGCTGTGAAAGAAGAATCGGAATAAAAGGGAAAAACAATTAAAAAGAAAAAAAAGTGAAAATAGTACCTTTTGTCCTGCTTTCAGACTCCATAGTTCTTCCTCTGGATTTGGTTAGCATTTTCCATCATAAATCTTTTGTAGTTGTCTTGGATCAGTGTATTACTGAGAAGAATTAAGTCTACCAATAGCTGATCACTTGTTGTTATTATCTGCACTATTCTCTGCTCAATTTACTCAGCATCAGTTCATGTAAGTCTTTCCAGGTTTTTATGAAATGCATGTGCTCATCATTTTTGATACAACCAATTCATATGCCACAACTTGTTCAGCCATTCCCCAGTTGATGGACATCTGACAATTTCTAATTCTTTGCCACCACAAAAAGAACTGTTATAAATATTTTTGTAAATGTGGGTCTTTTCTACCTTTTTATAATGTCTTTGGGATATAGACCTCATTGTGGTATTGCTGGGTCAAAGGGTATAAACAGTTTTATAGCCTCTTGAGCATACTTCCAAATTGCTCTCCAGAATGGTTGGATTAGTTCACAACTCCACCAACAATACATTAGTGTCCAAAGTTTCCCACATCCCCTCCAACATTCGTCATTTTTCTTTTCTGTCATATTAATCTAATAGGTATGAGGTGGTACCTTAGAGAACTCTTAATTTGCATTTATCTAATCAATAGTGATTTAGAGCATTTTTTTTCTGTATGACAATAGATAGCTTTAATTCCTTTATCTGAAAACTGTCTGTTCATATCCTTTTACTATTTCTCAATTGGATAATTACTAGTATTCTTATAAATTTAACTCAGTTCCCTATATGTTTCAGAAATGAGAGTTTTATCAGAAATACTAGCTTATAAAAATTGTGAAACCAGGGATTTTAAGAGGAAGAGGTAAATTTTAGGTACAGGAGACAGACTATGCAAAGACATGGTGACTGGAAATGGAGGTTCATATGTGAAGAATAGCAAGAAGGCATGCTGATTGCACCATAGAGTGTGTATGTACAATCAAACTGGAAATGTAGTTTGGAATCAATTTGAAAAGAACATTAAATGAATAAATGAATTGAATGAATGAATAAGCAAATGAATGAAAAAAATTTCAGGTGCTTCCTGTATGTAAGTCTCTGGGGTTAGAGTTCCGGATGGATCCTACTCTAAAAGATCTTATTATCTACCAAGACAAGAGAAGAAACAAAAGAAGTGGTGGCAAAGGAAGAAAAATTTGGGCCTGGACACAATAGAGATGGTACGATAGGGCAGTCAACTGAAATCACATCCCCAAAAGCAATGGCTGTATTGATGTAATTGTAGTTCCCAGAGTAAAAGATGAAGAGGTGCAGGAAGGATCATCAAAGCAGAATCTAAAAGAATAATTCAAGATAGGTAGCTGGATATTGAATGGTTGAAATGGCATGGTGGTCTGGAGCTAGTGGAATCGGATGACTTAGATGAGTTTGTTACTTTCAAAGTAGTACCTTTTGACCCCAGAGTGGAAACTCCCAAAATGAATAGTAGATTTTCCAGGACATGGCCTCTGGAAGTCTGGTGACCTCAGTGGTCCACAAGGAGCATCAAAAGTCAGAATTAAGAGAAGACGACTCTGGTTAATGCCTGGATGGGATGTCAAAGAGGAGAGTATGTTTTTTTTTTTTTTTTTTTTTTTTTAATCTGCTAGGTAATAAGAAATCCCTAACATTTATTGAACATGGGAGTGACATGGAATGATCTGGGCTTTAGATTGCACTTTGACAGGAGGGAGGATGGTGTGGAGTGGGAAGCCATGAAAGACGGAGACCAATTAAGAAGTTTTTCTAATTATACAATAGAGATATGTGATGGAGGCCTGAATAAGGGTGGTTATTCTGAGAATGAAGAAAAGAGAGAAAAGGATAGGACAAAGATGTGAAGGGGATTGGAGAAATGAGATCTGCAAGCAACTAAGTATAAAAATATGTCTGTCTATATCTAATTGGTTGATAATTCACTCAGGGAAAGCACTAGCATTGAGGTGAATTGAGAAAGGCTTCTTACACAAGACAAGATTTCAGCTGGAACTTGAAGGAAGCCAGAGAAGCCAGGAGGTAGGGATGAGGGGGGAGAGAATTTTACATGTGGGAAACAGCTGGTCAAAATGCTTGCAGCTCTTTGTATGAGATCTCTTCCTTTAGAATGTGATTTTCTCAAGGACAGGGGTTGATGGTTTTATCTTTCTTTATATCTCCAGCACTTAGTTCAGTCCTTGGCATATAGTATGGGCCTAATAAATGCTATTCAATTGACAAGACACCCCACATTTACTATCTCAAATAACTGGACGACATATAGAGAATATAAAATTCCATTGTCTGTGCTGTTTGTTGATTATGCAAATCTGTTGAAAAAGCAATAGTTTATAGTTTTTTTTTTCAAAGTATCTCCCCTCAATATATTAAGGTGGAGACTAGAAGATGGTGTTTTTTTTCCTACTGATTTGCATAAGAAACAGAACCAAATGGTATCTTACATACTCTAGATCTTTCATTTAATTGTGAAATGTCAAAGATAGGAAATATTATCAGTCAATAAGTATTTATTAAGCAATAGAGTTATTTCTGCTGTTTCATCTTCTAAGGAAATAACACTCTTCAATGATCCTGGAAAATACATATCAGGTGAGATATAAAATAAGGATATTGTGCTCATCTGAGGTTTTCACTGTTGTGATGGAAAGGGGAAAATCTAGCACAGGTTCCGAAGGGAAGAATCGTTCCTCATGGATGGGAATGTCCCCCAGATACTCCTGTTTGCAGGAGTTTAACATTGTGTTGATTGATTCCAGCTATGATGCATTTCATAGTCTCCTTTAGATGATCTTAAATCATTCAAAGGAGCTTGGAAAGACCAAATGGATAAAGAATGTTTGTTGTCATGATTTTAACATCCCCTCCTAGAAATCCAAGGATGGAAATTAACACCCTCCTAGAAGTCCAAGGATGGAAATAGATAAGGAGCAGTGTTTCGGATGAGGAGGGAAGAGACATATAACATCTTCTGGAAATTGTCAGCTCTTTTACTGACTCAAAGCTTCCTATTAAAACAAAGGCTTATCTTCTCAATCCTAAATTTTTGGTGGTATTACTGTATGGCAATGTACTTTAAAACACCAATCCTAACACTCAAAAACTAAATACGCATGTCACACAGAGGGCCTGGGGAGGTACATGGTAAGACTAAACAGGCTCAATACATAAGCACCATGGAATTCCAAAGGAGAGAAGTAAGAGACATCATCAGTTGGTCGTATTTGGTAGAAAAATTGAGATGATCACTTCAGAAGGGGAAGACAGGAAAAGTCAGCAGCAAGAGCTCTATTGGTCCCTTGAGATGTCAGGACAAAGATGAAAGTCTCCATTGTTGTAGTAAGTGAATCCCCCACTGCAAACTTGTGGAGAATATAATGATAAGAAATGGACAAGGATAGAGGGGTTATGATCTCCATTGCTGGAGGAAACTCTTGAATTAGTGAGATCACAGATTCATTTGAATAGTTAACTTGTTCAAAATTAACCTAAAGGGTAGATACTAAAACTATCCCCATTATACAAATGAAGAAATAGATGCACAAGAAGCTCATGGTCAAGGAGTACCTGATTAGAGAATTGAGCCTGTGTCATCTGACTACATTCCCAGCATTCTTTCTGCTATGCCTTGACAACTTTCCTACTTAAAATCTAATGCTTGGTTGGCCCTTCCAGGACTTAGAGTCTTGCATAGCCTTTAGGAAGTCAGAACTCTACAAAAGTCCATCATGAGGCATTTGAGGAGGATGTTACTGGAAGAATCTGGCCACTTTTTTTGTTGATTACACACTGATTGGAGACACTACTCAAACTCTTTGACAGTTCATGAAAAGGGGTGAAAATTGTGGGCACTAAAAGCATTGTCTACTCTGAAAGCTCACTTTCACTTTATGAGTGAGCTTTGACCATGTGAGAGTTAGATTTCATTTTTTAAAGTAATGTTGTGAACCAAATAAATGGAATGATCTCTAAAAAGAAGCCAAAGCCTGAGTAATTGAAAAACCAGTAATATCAAGGAGACTAGATAACGAAATAGACCTCCCTCCTCTTGGCAAAGTATAGTGGGGGGAGGAGGTAAGGCACCGCTTTGGCAGAATGTTTCATACACTGTCACACAAGGACACCAAATTGGGTGTTTTTACTTAATTATTTTTCTTCATCATAAAGGAGGGTTTAGTTTCTGGGGAAAGAATGGGAGACATTTCCCAGGAAAGACAATAAAATTTATTTTCAAAAACCCCAAAACTATAAAGTTAGATTGTGACCATTTTTAGAGCAGTGGCGTCAAACTCAGATGGAAAAGGGGGCTACTAAACTGTATCTGAATTTCATGTTGACTTAAAATACCCCGTGAACATCGTTAATTTGCTTTTGTTAAATGTTTCCCAATTGTATTTTATTCTGGCACTCAGGAATGTTGTGGGCCATGTGGACATCTGACTGGGTGTTTGATATGTTGGAGTAAGAACATGAAGTTACTGCCCAAATGCAAGAGGTGTGATCCCTTTAGGCGTTGGTTGATTCTGTACTCACAGTCTGCCTCCCCAACAGCTGTATCATAGACAAGGCAACAGTCTTCTCAACAACAGATATGTATTGTTAAAACATTCAAGTCAACATTTAGCAAACACCTGCCATATATCCCAGGCCACATCCCAGGCTGGGCACTGGTTTTAGAAAGGGAAAATTGAACATTCCTGCCCTCAAGGAGTTTATAATCTACTGATTGGGAGTAAGACTAAATAAGACATTATGAATGGTTGACTACAAGTCCATCACTAATACGAGGATGAAAACCCCAAACAAACAAAAACTCTAGGTATATATTCTTGGCATAAGAAAGAGCTTATCCTTGTGAAATTGGGATGGGTTCTTCCTTTCATGGGGCACTTTGCAACAAAGATCCCACCTTGATAATTTGTGTAGCATTCTCAGGAGCATCACCAGCATCACCTTTCCCAAGGTGATCACAATTCCCAGCATGCTTAGGCATATTTATACTCCTGTCACTTCGTTTTTCATCATGGCTTCCCCATCACTCATCAGCAGAATTGATCTTAATGTCTTGCTGTGTGTGTAAGCCATGTGCTTAAGCTTGAGTCTAATTCCACAAATGTTGAAAGAAAACCTGCTCATTAGAGGCAGAGCCTCAGGCCATGTGCTGGTACCCACTGCAGCTCCAGAGTGAGACCACCCGTCATTGCCAGAGGTGGGAAGTGTACTACACCTTCATATCGATTGGTTTTTATTCACTCCACATTTATGTGGATACATTTCTGTGTGGGTTCTCTGATTCTGCCTCAGAATGTCACCTCATGGCAAGGAGGGATTATTGCCTTCTTTGCAGTTATATTCTCTAGCACTCAGCACACTACCAGGTAAATCATAGGTGGTTCATAAATTCAGGATGATTAATTGAATAACTCTGGGACCCTCCCTGTGTTAAAGTCGAAAGAGCCCCAATATTTGGGAATCACAAGATTATAAAATCAAAGACGTAGATCTTGTAAGGGACTTCAGAGGATAGTTACTGAAGCTCCACCCTCCACTCTTTCTTTTTACAGGTGGGGAAACTGAGGCCCAGTGAGCCAAGTGACTTGTCCCAAGTAATAAAGGTGAGGTAAGTCTTAAATACAAATTCTTTGACTCCAAAGGAGTGCTTCACCAGAGTCAGAAAGCTTCATCTCCCTGAGATCAAATATGACCTCAGACACTAACTGGGTGACCCTGTACAAATCATTTTACCCTGTTTGCCTCAGTTTCCTACTCTGTAAAATGAACTGAAGAAGGAAATGGCAAACCACTTTCATATCTCTGCCAAGAAAACCCCACCTAGGTGGATGTGAGGGGGACAATGAGTAAGGAATCAGGAATGACACCCACATTGAGAGCCCAGTGACTATGAGAATGCCCTTAACAATAATAGAGAAAGGGGCAGCTAGGTGGCACAGTAATTAGAGCACTGGCTCTGGAGTCAGGAGGACCTGAGTTCAAATCCAGCCTCAAACACTTGACACACTAGCTGTGTGACCTTGGGCAAGTCACTTAGCCCCAATTACCCTGGCTTCCCCCCTAAAAAAAAGAAATAGAGAAGGTAGGAAAAGGGCAGGTATTGTTTTATTATTTTTTTTTTTGGAGGGGGAGGGCCTATTAAGTTCAGTTTGGGACAGGTTGCCTTTGAGATGTCTACAGAACAGCATATACTTCGAGATGTTGGAGATGTAAGACTGGAGGTCAGGAGAGAGGTTAGGGCTTAAGTAAATTAAATCTGAGATCACCTTCATGGACATGATGGATTTGTTGATTTTATACACCATCATATAGTGCATGGACATGCTAGAACTGTCAGCTCCCTGAGGGCAGGGATTGCTTTTCTGTTGGTTTCTGTATACTGTGGTACTTGGAAGTGGATCCTTGGATAACACAGGGTAGGCACTTCGTAAATGGCGTTCGATTGATTGAAAACTTCACCTCTGCTTTGAAAATAAGAACAACAGAAACATCAGCAGCTGACATTCACATTTAATGCTGAAGTTTGCAAAGTGATTGAAATGCATCACATCATTTAATCCTCACAATAATCATCAGAGACAGTTATAATTATATCCAAATTACAGACAAAGAAACTGAGTCTCAGAAAAAGTAAATGACCATGTCATTTAAGTCAAAGGACAACGGGATCATTAAATTTTAACTGGAAGGAATCTTAGGAGTCCTTGGGTTAATTCAACAAGGCAACAATCATTTATTAAATATTCCCTGCATTCTAGGAACCAAGTACTTGGAATGCAGATGCAATCTGAAAGAAAGACAGTCCCTTCCCTCAAAAAGGTTATAGTCTAATGAGAGAATACAATACATAAAAAGAAACAGAAATATGTGTTTATGGAGGATGGGGATTAAAGTACCCAAGACTGGGATATAGCAGAGGAAGTTAAGTCTCCAGAGGGTTGAAGCTTTGGTGCCCTGAGCACCCTCCTGACCACAGAAGTTCTGGGAGGAACCAGCCAAGCAGAGAGAGAGGCTTTAAGACAGAGAGTAGTTCAAATGTGAGTCAAGAGGATGGGGGAATCAAGGTAAAGGGGTTTCTGCAACATGGCAGAGAAAGGCCAGAGAGTAAAAAGTGCCCTAATATTTTAGAGAAGAGGAAGCTGACATCCAGAGACATTAAGTGACTTGCCCAAAACCACACAGCTAGGCTTTGAGATTTCCACCCAAGATATTCCTGACTCAGTCCAGTTCTCTGCCCACCCTATCTTGGGCAGCAAGTGCCAAAATTCCAATTTGAGCCTTATGCCTTTGTAGTTGTTTGGTGGTTTCAGTCTGAGTTTCCATGTCCCAGTTGGGGTTTTCTTGGCAAAGATACTGGAGTGGTTTGCCACTCCTCCTCCAGCTCATTTTACCAAAGAGGAAACTGAGGCAAACAGAGCTTACATGAGTTTCCCAGGACCACAAGGCTAGAAAGTTTCTGAGGCTGGATTTGAACTCAGGAAAATGAATCTTTTTTGACTCCAGGCAAAGCACTCCATCCACTGCACCACTGGCTGCCCACCAAAGGGCCAAGGTTTGTCAATTCTACTTTTGTGAAATATCACAGACATGTTCCCTTTTCTCCTCTGGCATTGTCATGTCTCTGGGTCAGACCTGGACTCTTACAACAGTGGCCTCCCTGCCGCAAGTGTCTCCACTATCCATCCCATCCTGTACTAAGCTGCCAAATCACATACAGTGCATTTCTGATTGTGTAACTGCTACCCCACATACATACACACACGTACATACATACACACATGTGTGTACACACATACATAGTGTACATGTGCATACATACATGTGTATGTATGCATGCATAAATACATGCACACGCACATGTATATGTGCATGCATGCATACACACATATGCATACACACACATGCATGCATCAACCTATCCAGAAAGCTCCAGTGGTTCCTATTACTTCTAGGATGAAAAGGAAAATCTTCTGTTTGTTTTTCAAAGCCCTTCATCCATCTGTCAAAGCACTTATTAAATACCTACTATATATACCACAGTATACCACACAGAGCACTAAGCACCAGGGGTATCCTGAATGGTAAGAGACAGTCTCTGACCTTGAGGAGCTCAGAGTCTTGGACCCTCCCTCCCTTTTCCGTCTTCTTACCCCTTTCTCTCTTCTACAGACTCATGGCCTCCTTACTGCTCTTTATACAAGACACATGTGACTTTCCACTGATTGTCCTTCATACTTGGAATTATTTTCCTCATTCAATCCTTCAGTCAACCAGCATTTATTAAGCGCCTACTCTTTGCCATCCTCTATTGTAATTTCTGAGGATACAAAAAAAGACAAAAAGACATTTTCTCTTTTCCTGGTGCTTACAATTTGAGGGGAGATAAAAGATTCAAGTTCTAGGCACAAACTAGATATGGACAGGGCAAAGTGGAGACCTTCCCCAGAGGGGAGGTATTAGCATCAGAAGGGACTGGACAAAGTTTCTGGCAGAAGGGAGAACTTGAATTAAGATTGGGAGGAAGCAAGTGAAGCCAGATGGAGGAAAAAAACAAGGAGGGAGAGAGTGCCAGTATCTGGAACATAGTAGGTGCTTAAGAAATGCTTACAGATTGATTGACAGCAGGTGAAAACACTCACTCAGGAGATGGAGGGTCTTGTGGGAGGAACAGCAAGGAGGCTCAGACGTCCTGATCATACCAGATCCCTTCTTCTTGGTTTCTCTGGCTCCCTTCAGGCCTCAGCTAAAATCTCACTTTCTCCAAGATACTTTTCCCCCCTTCTTAATGCTGGTGCTTTCCCTCTGTTGATTGTCCCCAATTTTCCTAGTATACAGTTTGTTTTTAAATAGCTGTTTGTAGATTGTCTCCCCACTAGACTGTAAGCTCCTTGAGGGCAGGGTTTTTTTTTTTTTGTCTTCTCTTTCTTTTTTCCCTTAGCAATAAGCAGATAGGAGGCACTTACTGAACAATTATTGACTGGACTGGACTTGAGTTGTCTGATACTACAGATATAAAATAAAGTCAAGCATCTCAGGGAGTGAGAGCCCTAGGACCCTGGGGGATCCAGAAAGCCTCCATGTGGAAGGTGGTGTTTGTACTGAGCTTTGAGGCAAATGGAGTTTTAAAAGAATTTAAAATCCATGTTCTTATACATGCAATCTCATACATATGTATATATACTGTATATTCACACACATATATATATATATATATATATATATATATATATATATATATATATATGAATGCGTGTGTGTAAAAAGGAGAAAGAGAGAGAGCTCAGAGACAGCTTCATGTTACATTGATACAGCCCTGACCCTACAGTCAGAAAGACCTGAGATTACATCCAGCCTCAGACACTTGCTATCTATGTGAGCCTGGGCAGGTCTCTTAACCTGCTTGCCTCAGTTTCCCCAAACTACCTCATGAAGCTGCTATGAGGATCAACTGGAATTGTAATACAGAGACCCAAATCCCATGTCACTGCATACCACCTGATTTGTGGCCCACCATTAAGCCCCCTTTATATTTCTGTCTTTGTCTCTATCTTTATCTTGTCATAGCTTGGAACAGCTTAAAGGCATGCCTGGACATTGCTCAGGGCAAAGTTCCCTATTAGCATTCTATATATATTTCTTTCCTTGAATCAGTATTGAGTGTACAAAGTGCAACTCAGGGTTATGGTGTAATATAGAGACCACCCTGTCCTGTTCCACTGATCAAGCAGGGTCCTTACACCCTTCACCCGGAACATGACCCTGGCCTGTTCTGGGACTTTCCATTTCCCCCTTACCCTATGACCCTCCACCCTGTTCAGGAAAGAGCTGACTATCCCTGCTCTTCTGAGGGACACCTGAGTCACAGGAAGGTTGCACCCCTGTACCCTTGCACCATATTCCAAAATTAGCCCTGAATTATAGATCTAACCAATGGCTGTTCTTTGCTTCTGTACGTCATGGCTTCTGCAAGCTCCCCTCCCTGATTGTGGTTTTTGCCTATATAATCAAGTCTGTGCCCCCCAGAAAATCACTGCCTGATTTGAGTTTACACTCCAGGTAGTCGTGTGCTTGCTTAATAAATCCACACCTAAATTTATCTTGAACCCAGGTCTCGGCTCACTCTTATTCTCTGCACAATAGAATAATATTTGTAAAAAAAACTTATCACAGTGTCTATCACAGTGATTCTCAACCTTCCTAATGCTGTGACCCTTTAATATAGTTCCTCATGTTGTGGTGGCCCCCAACCATAAAATTATTTTCCTTGCTACTTCATAACTGTAATTTTGCTACTGTTATGAATCATGTAAATATCTGGTATGCAGGATGTATTTTCATTGTTACAAATTGAACAGAACCCACAGATTGAGAACTGGTTTAGCACATAATAGGGGCTTAAGAAATTCTTGTTTTCTTCCTCATAGAGATTAGCAGTCTGATGATCATCATCTTGGCACATCAAAAAAAGAGTGTTGCTATTGATGTCAGCAGGCCTGGGTTCAAATCAGGGCCTTGCCATTTCTGCTACCTGTGTGACCTTAAATAATTATCTAACTTTTCTGGGCTTCATTTTTCTTAACTATCAAAGATGTTTCACTAATGGATCTCATGGTACTCTATAGATGTAAAGCTATGTCCCCTAGGGGCTTAGATTCTTCCAAAACCTTTTCCTTCCCAGGATCTTATTTCCCGGGAAGCCTTGTCCGAACCGATATGGTTAAGCATATCCAGAGAGATTCAGAGATCATTTTATCTGGTTGCAGACCTTTCCATTAAAAGTGGGAGATTATTGCCTTCCTTCCACTCTTGAGGTTCATAGAGGATCAGAACAGCCTCAGAATGTACCCCACTCACTTCCAAGTTACAGTAGACTTTGCCCAGATATTTCTGTAATCCCACTAAGAGCAGATGGCTGTCCATAGACCAGGATAAATAAGTCCACCAAGGGCAATGAGCATCCTCAGAATTGAATTAAGTAGCAACAGAAAAACAAGATTATGAAACAGGCAAGAGAGAGAATCCAGAGGTAAGCAGTTCCAAGTCCCCATTCTGATGATTGCTGTGCAGTCCAGGGGCTGATACAGGAGCCAGCTTCTGGGGACAAAAACAATTGTAGGAAGGTAGGTCATTGCCACTTCAACCAAGTGAGATCCTCCCAGTACATGTGGAGTGGAGCCATGGGAAGCTAGAACCCCGAAGCCTTGGTGGGTGACAGTGAAAGGCATGGGGAGAGCATACACTGATGGCTCTAGCTATGGAGTCGGATTGCTCAGTGTGTGTGCTGGATTCCTGTATCCTCTGCTGATTTTTAGTAAAGGCATTAATTAGCACTA
This sequence comes from Pseudochirops corinnae, assembly GCA_028646515.1. NCBI lineage: Eukaryota > Metazoa > Chordata > Mammalia > Diprotodontia > Pseudocheiridae > Pseudochirops > Pseudochirops corinnae. Next base: position 15,167,513 of record CM053585.1, read on the forward strand.
TTGTGTCTTGAGACTGTTTATTCTTTGCTAGATCTTGAATCCTGGGCCCCTGGGGACTAATTCATTAGGCCCATTTTCCTGGAGCTGTCTGGGCTTGGGTGGGATCTGGAGCTGGCTGTCATAGCACCCTAGCATCTCCAAATTCCTTTCATGGCTCCTACTTCCCCATTCTCAATTCTCCACCACCACCCCTGCTCCTTGTATTGTTAAAAAAAAAAAATCTCTGCAGCTGGGATGAACCATCTTAATTACTGCAGAGGACATAAATCAGTGGGATTTCACTGGGGATGCAGGTGCCCGAAACAGCCCAACTGCAGTGCCCAGAGCCATCTATCTGCCAATAATGGCCATTCATTTTCATCTCTGAAGGAGCAGACTGCATAATAGAAGGGCAATGACAGCTTAAAGGCAGGCAGGGATTGGTGATTTACCCTTCACTTGGGCATCTTGGCAGGCACAGGCAGCCTGCCTGTGCTCAGCTCCTCCCTCGTCCTATCAGGCTCTCTTGGGAATGGCCTTGGACCCATCATCCCACCCGACTCCTCTATGTGCCCTTGCAGGCAGGCACTGAACTGGTCAAACAACAAGAATGCATCCCTGGCATCTGATGCTCAAAGTTCCCAGGAGGTCATGGACACTCCAGGACGAGGGTTCTATGATTTCTCTGTGGCCTGAACCCTTTGCTCACCATCAGGGAAGGTCTGGGGACCCTTTTTCAGGAGAATGTCTTTAAATGCATAAAATAAAAGGATTATGGGGAAAACCGATGATCCTAAAATACAATGATCAAAACATGGGGGAGAGAAACAATGTCATGAAGCCCAGAATAAGAAGCCCTCATTTAAAATCAGAGATGCTTAGAGCTGGAGGGAGAATACAAATAATAGAATTCAATCAGAGCAATAATTACTAATGTTTGTGAGTGGTCTGGGTAGCATAGAATGCACCCACCACTCAATGTTGAAAACCAAATTCAGTTGACAGGAGACCACAGAATAGCCTATGAGTAAAAACACTAGGGAGAAGACGGTTACTAGGATGATGCTCTTAGTGAGGAGTAGAGCATGGGCAGACTGGGCAGAAACTCTGGGCTTTGGCACAGGAAGAAGAAAGCATGTCTGGGACCTCATCCTAGTATAGGAATCCTGAACTAGTCACTTAGCATTGCTTATATCCCCAGTAAAATAGAGACACTGGAGAAGAGAATGGCAAAGCACTTTAGAATCTTTGCCAAGAAAATCCCATGGACAGCCAGGTATGACTGAAAGACTGGACAGTGACAACGTGGGGATAAATGATCCCCGTCTCATAGGCTGCTGCAAAGATGAAATAATGCACATAGAGCAGTTCAAAAGCCTTTAAAGGGTTCTATGCCTGTGGAACATTTTCTTGCTGGTGTTTTTATTAAACAAATAAACAAACTATGTGGTATAGGGCTTAGAGAACCAGGGAACCCTGAGGTCAAATCCCACCTCCGACAGATTCCAGAAATGTGACCCTGGGCAAGTCATTCATCAAGCAAATCTTTAAACCTCGGAGAGGGAGGGAGACAGAGAGAGACAGAGACAGAGACAGAGAGAGCCACCCTGAATGGGTAGAGGGATTTCCTCTCCAGCATCCCTCTGCCCTGGTAAATTCACAAGTTTGATAAAAGTATTGTTAGTTTTGTTGTGGGACTATTAGTGTCATTGTTCCTTCCAGGGGCTTCCTCATGGCCTTGTTATGAGGCTCTAAGGAGACAATGTACTTATGGGGCTTTGGAAAATTCAGATACATAAACAGCAGTCATTCTTCATGGGATAATTTATTGAATTCTACAAGGGATATTTGAAGCCATTGGATAGGAGTCAGAGGCCCAGTTTGAACCCAATTACTCTGTTTTCTGTCACTGTACTATTATTCTTCCTTGCATGACACTTAAAAGGGCAGCTAGGTGGCACCATAGTGCATAGAGTGCCAGGCAGGACTGGAGTCAGGAAGACTCATCTTGATGAGTTCAAATCTGACCTCAGATACTTTCAGATGCATGACTCTGGACAAGTCACTTAACCCTGCTTGCCTCAGTTTCCCCATTTGTAAAATGAGCTGGAGAAGGACATGACAAACCATCCCAATATCTCTGCCAAGAAAATCTCGAATGAAGTCACAGAGAGTTGAATCTGACTGAAGAACAATGACTTCTAAAGATTTTTGTTGATTACATTCCAAGCTTGGCTATTTCAATATCCCTAATGGATAGCAGGTAACACCCTCCACATTTTGGCGCCTGGGTCAAATTTCTGGTGGTTTTGTCTTAGGTCCAGCTTTGAGTCAGACCCTCTCCTTTGACACATTCAAAGACTGAGGCCCAGAAAAGAGAAGACATTGCCCTAAGAGCACACAGATAACTGCTGACCAAATTAAGACTAGAAATCACATCTTTTCATTCTAATATCCTGCTCCCTTCCAGATCCTCAGCTATATTTGGGCCAGCTGAGGTTGCCAGATAAATGTCTGGGGAAGGACAATCTTTTGGTTGCTTTGTCTCATCCTTGATTTTCTCATCTGTAACAGAAGAACACCATGTCCATTATCTGCCTCTAGGGACAGATAAGAAGTTCATTGCAGCCAGCCTATAAAAATGATGGCTTTCAGGAAGCTATTTCCAAAGTACACCTTGTCTCTGCCCAACTGAAAAGTAACTAAACCAAGTCTGAGGGCATCTGAGGCTGGTGCTGCTCCTTCAGGCCACTGGTCTTGTCTGGGAACCCCAGTATGCAGTAATTAGGGCCTCTCACTAGGAGGAAGGCTGACTGGAAATCACACATTAAATCCTGCCACTTTTGGGGACATTTTCGGCAAAAATGACACATGACCTGAAGTTCAGATGGGCTCCTGTCTCTGATAAACTTGGACTGTGGGCACTTGGAACTCCCCTTCCTCAGACAGCTCCAAGTTTCCAAAGTCCAGCTTGGCTTTTGATATCCCTTCTGCATAAAGCAACGAGGCGTCGATCTCCACAATCATATGCAGTGCATGCCTCAGCAACTCCACCCTTTACACTGCAGCATCAGCTGCATCTGCAGCCAGAGTTATAAGATTCATCAGAACTCAAAGGTCAGCAAGAGCAAGCTTGGCATCAGCCTAAATCATAATTGGGGCTGGGCTGTGGAGGCTTTCTGCCTAGGATTCTTTCTCCAAGCTGCAAAGGATTCCCTGGACCCTGCATCCCACAACTCCTCAGTCAGCTCCACATCAGTCCTGTTTTTAATGAAATTGGGCATTCCTTATCCAAGATGCACAGAGCAAATATTACCCAGACTTACAAATATACTACATGCTCAGATAAAGAAATGTTATTTTTACTATGTGTAAAACACATCCACATATGTTATCTAGAGACTCATATATATACTTATAGATATGTATGTGGATAGGTGTATACCTACCTTTGTGTTACTGTATGAGGGTGCACAGCAGACAGTCAGTTTTGGAACTAGAGCTAGGTTCAGGTCCAACTTCTGAATACGTGCTGGCTATTTCACTCAAAGGCTACCCATGAGCCCTTCAACACCTCCAGCAAATCTCTGAGATAATAAGTTTCAAAAGTACCCATCACTTGACATATTGGTGGAAGGAATCTGAAATTGATATCATATATCAATGAAATTACAGGTCCAACCTTAAAATCTCTCTCCTTTTCTTTCTCTCCTTCTCTCTCTCTCTCTCTCTCTCTCTCTCTCTCTCTCTCTCTCTTTCTTTCTCTCTCTCTTTCTCTCTCCCCCTCTCACACACATTTTCTCTCTATCCCCCTTTTACTGTCTTTTTCTCTCACCCTACCTTTTCCTACTTCTTCTATCTCTCCCACTCTCTCTGTCTCTCTCCTGTGTCCCTCTCTTTTTAACTCTGTATGCATTTTCTATTTTAGTCTAGATCTGTGATTCCATTGGTGTCGGGCCAAATGACACAGTTCATCAACAACTTGATTCTCTCACTATCTTACTGTTTCTGGAGTTCCACTGATTTATACAGGGTCATACAACTACAATTCCATTATTATCTCTGGCAGTCTGAACTGGAGAGTACCTTCCCTTCTCCAGGCTCCCAAGAAATTCTCTAAGGGGACAGATTTTTCCACTCCTCAGGAGTTGTAGATCTGGATTGGTGGAGGAAGTTTCTACACTTGGAGTTTCCCAACCATGCCTATGAGATTACAGATTGAACATCTCAATATAAAAACAACAACCACCTGACTCTGTTGGTTGTCCAAACTCATTATTTCATCAATTTTGGGGACAATCACAAATTGAAAAAGTCTTCTCTTCATGAAATTCACAGTATTGGAGAGTTGACTGGAGGGGGTGGGGGGAGCTGAAAGCTTAAAAGACACCCTGTGGTCACTCAGCTACTCTGCTTTCAGGTTTGAAGTTGAATGCAGACTTTTCTGCTATCAAGGACAGTTCTCTTCTGTGCATTATGATGCACTGTGTCTCAAGAGTCTATGTCACCTAAAATCTTTAGTTTGGAAAGGATTCTAGGGGATCTTCTAATCTAAATCTTCATTTACAAATAAGAAAAAGGAGGCCTAGAGAATGGAGATACCTTGCTTGAGACCCTTTGTAATATCGTGTTATGCATTTTAAAACATTATTCTTAGAAGAGCTCCATAGGCTTCATCAAATTGCCGCCAAAGGGTCTGTGATGCAAGAAAGATAAAACCCCAAAGAAGACCACATCACCTCCAATGAGCCAGGATGCCAATGGAGATTTCCTTTCCCCCTCAAATATTATCCTACCTCAGTCATAATATCTTCCTTCTCCCTCACTCTACTTGTGGCTCTCATATGGTTCAGAATTAACCCCATTCATGGTTTTGCCATGAAATTCTCTTTTATTTATTTCTGTGTCACATCCCTCTAAGTCAACTAGGTGGTGCAATGGATAGCACCAGGCCTGGAATTAGGAATATCTGAGCTCAAATCTAGCCTACAACACTTACTAGCCCAGGGAAAGGTACTTCACTCTGCTTGCCTCAGTTTCCTCATCTGAAAATTGGGATAATAATAGAACGTACCTCACAGGGGTGTTTTGAGGATCTTAGTGATAGTTATAAAGTCCTTATCATAGTGCCTAGCATACAGTATTTACTTAATAAGTGCTCATTTCTTTCTTTTAAAATTCTTTTAGTTAAGGCAGATAAATAATTTTAATAAATACTTATTTTTTTCTTACCTTCTTTTAAATTCTCTTTGCCTCCCTGATCCAGGTCCTCACTGACTTTCAAATTCAGCTGTTGTAATGACTTCCTAACTCATATTCGCTGCTGCTTACTATCTTTCCAATCTACATTTCATTCATCTGACACTTTCCCCGCTAATGCACAAGTAAGTTCCTTTCAGTCTCCTCCTCAGAAACTTTCAATGGCTCCCACAGTCTGTTGAAAAAAGAAACAAGAACAAAAACAAAGCAAAAATAAACAGGTCTTTAAGCAACTTTTCATTCAAAATCCATCCTAATTTGGATCCAATCAGTCTCTTTAGCCTAATCTCCCATCTCTCTCTTGTACATTGTACTTTGCAGACCTACTGAACAAAGTATCCTTCCCCAAGCATGTTCCATGCTCTCCTACCTCTGGAATCCCCCCCCCCCCCAGTTCCTATTTGTGAAATCAATTAATGCCGCCACACTGGTGGCATTTAGGCAAACAGACGTTTTGTTTTTGGTCCAATTGTGCTGGGCAAAACCCAAATCCTTTGTGTTGGGCAAAGAAAAAAAGAAAAATATTCTTTTCTTCTAAGTCAGCAATACTGATAGCTTTTGAAATGTTTTATAAAGTTGTTTCTGGCTATAGTGAGTTTCCTTTGAACCCGGAGACCTTATGATTCTGGAAATGCCTGCCTTCCTCCCCCACATATGTACCTTTTTCCATCTCTTGGAATTCCCCTCCCCTTTGCAAGACATAAAGAGTCACCTTTACTGGGAAACTTTTACATATAGAATTTACTGTTTTTCTTATGTACTAATTCTAATGCATGTTATATTGATGTGTATGTACACATCCTATCTTCTATACTAGACTATAAGCCACTTAAGGGCAAGTCTCACGTTTTCTCTGTCTTACTAACTTCCTTACCATAGAATGAATGAATGGATAAATGAATGACTTAATTTATTAATTAATTTATTTTAAATAATAATAGAACCTAATAATTACTTTATTTTCTTAAGTGGATTTGATTTTGGAGACAGGTAGCCCAGTTGATTCAAACAAGTAATACATTTTTGGCCAAAAAAAGAGTGGTTTCCTTGGATGATTTTGAAAAAAAAAATTCTAAATTCCAGAAATGTTTGGTGCATCAAAAATTTTCTGGAACAAATATGCAGCCTTTGATGGGTTCCATTATCTTTTTAGAGGTATTAATTCTTTTAGATGTGTTAAACAATCGGTGTCATTTTGTTCTATTCTCATCAGGGGTGTTATCATGCTTGAAATGAACAAATAAAACAGAAGCACTGTCCATATTTGTCCATATCATTTTGGATGCCTTATCCTTTGTGATCACCTCAACAGCAACAATAATAATTATAATAGTAACAATAATGTGCCCTTTTCTCAAGGAAAGAGACCTTCTTAACAAAGGCATTACTTTGGAAGCTAAAAAATTGTATAGTAATGAATTCCCCATTCTGCTCAATTTGTCTTAATTATTTTTGAATTATTTTCACAACATGAATTATAAACATGACTTGCAGGTGCATTTCATGCTGCTAGCCCCAGGCACCAAATTCGTTATTTATGGCTCTGCTTCTAACAATCCATTGAGGAAAGTGGGTTCTGCATTATTATCCTTATTTTACAGATGAGACAAGTATGTGACCTAAATTTACAGAGCTCATAAAGAGCAAAGACAGGACTGAAATACAAGCCCTCTGGCTCCAAGTCCAGGTCAGAATCCACCATCTGAAATGATGCATACATGTGAACTGCACTCATTGAAAATGAGATGATTGCATAATCAAATTCCCAGTGCTTTTCCAGTATAAACTCAAGATGAATCAGGTTGGATTAGCTCCGCTTATCAAGTAGGAAGTGGTCCCTCCCTGAATCCCTATTAATTAATTAATCAATCCACAACCAACTAATAAGCACTCACAATAGTGAGGTAACATAACGTAATAAAGTGTGGTAGACAGAATCATGAAATCCTGGATTCAAATCCTGTCTCTCACTTGTTAGATTTCTAACCATGGGCAAAGTTGCTTAACCTCTACCTCTACAGGCCTCAGTTTTCTCATCTGTAAAATAAATTGTTTGGACCAGATGACCTTTAACGTCCCTCTGAGCTCTGGGTCTGTGATCCAATATTACATATCTATTGTGTTAGGCACAATAGATGTTAGGAAGAATTTTGGTTTGAACCCAACTCCTTTCACACTAAATTCAGACAAATACTAAAGAGCCCTTCCCCTCAAGGAGCTTATAGTCTAATAATATAAGCCAACCATTGTGTGAGACACTGAAACAAAAGAGAAATGGCCCCTTTCAGTCAGTAAAATAAACATTTATTAAGCACCTACTATTTTCCAGGCACTCTGCTAAGTGCTGAGGAATCAAAAAAAGGTCAAAGTTAGTCCCTGCCTTCAAGGAGCTTACAATCTAATGGAGGAGCAAACTAGTATGTCCAAACAAGCTATAAATAGGAAAAATAGAGAATGATTAGGAGAAGGAAGGAGCTAAATTTAAGAGAGGTTAGGAGAGGATTCCTGTAGAAGATGGGGTGTGGATTCTAGTCCTTACTCTGTCACAACTGTCTGTGTAAACCTTGGTAAATCACTGGGACATGCTTTAGGAGGCAACTCCCTAAGACTTTATGTTGCAGTAAGGTTACCATCTTGTATTTGTAGAGGAAGTATCCTCAACTCAGACCTCCTAATACCAGTGCATTTCACAAATACAGTCTTATCCACGTCCATTAATTTTCAAGACAAAAGAAGGACATGTTTTGTGTGCTTCCTGAGATAGATTTCTGGAAGGATAAAGATAAAAGCTGTCAGAATAGGCTACCATTGTGAAGCTTCAATCTGTATCATTGGAGGGACTACCGTATAGATAAAGTTACCATTCGAGTAACTGAATTGAACTGAATTGAATGAGAATAACTCTGGGAAAGAAATGTCATGAATTTCAGAATTCTAGAGCTGTTTATCTTAATTTTTTAGCGGAAATAAGGGAGCTTATGAGCATCATGTAGAAGAGGAAGAGGTCTTCGGGACTGTAGAGTATATTTTAGCCCCTTCATTTTTTAGTTGAGGAAACTGAGGTCCAGAAAGGGGCTTGTGCAAAGTCACAAAGGTAGCAAAGAATAGATACTGAATATGAACCCAGATCCTCTGATGATGACTGGCTCTCTTCAGCTCTAGAAATCAGTAAATACCTTCTGCAAGAAGCCTCTCCCTTCCCCACTTAGGGCTAGTACATTCCCCCTGAGATTATCCTCAGTGTCGCCTGGATATATTGTCTATATGTAGTTGTTTGGATGTCGGCTCCCCGTTGGACTGTGAGCTCCTTGGAAGCAGAGATTGTTTTGTTTGTTTAACCTTTCTTTGCAACTCCAGCACCTAGAACAGTACCTGGCACAGTTAATGAATGAATGTTGTTGACTTGTCATAATTTTCTTTAAAAACCCTTAAATTCCTATGTAAATATTAGCTGTGTCAGCTTTTATTTTACATCTGAGACAAGAGATACCCAGAGAAATGCAATGACTTCCTGAAATTCATAATATCCATTAGTCTCAGAGCTCAGATTAGATCCCAGGTCTCCTGACTCCTAGTCTAATGCTCCTTCCTCTCAAACATACAAAGTATCTTCCAGTTTCCACTTCAAGCAGTTCTCCAACTTTTCCCTTCAGTTTCTGCAGACTTTCTTCTGTGCTTGAGTAGAGAATCTCCTACCCAGGATGGTTTGGTTCAGGGGATGGGGAGAAAGAGGAGGAGGAGGATTCTGTCTTCTAGATTGTTGAACGATGTGTAATTGTGTAGGGGTTGAGTACCTAAATCATAGAGACAGGAATTAGTCTCTCTAAATCAATTGCATAAGCAACTGGAAAAGATCCAGCCCTTTCTGGATCCAGGAAAACTTGTCCAACAACTCCTGGAAACAGGGGCAGAGTATTTAGCCAATAATATTCCGGGCTAAGGCATTACCTCATCACGAGGACCTTTCATTGGCTGTTGCTCTCCTCAGAAGAGCTGCCATAGTTGCTAGCAATTTAACCCATGTGGGTGGAAACCCTTCCTCGAGTAGGGTTGACGCAGCTCTCTGGGCTCAGGGAGATGTAGGCAATGGAGACATATGGAAGATGCAGAAGAAAACTGCATTGCTTCTGAAATGACCAAATGCCTGGTGGATATGATAACTGGCTCCTTGGGAGGGTTTTGCATCTAAATTCAAAGCATAATTCCTCCATCAAGTACAATGGAGAGAATAAGGAGATGAATTTAAGCTATAGCAAAATAACAGGTGTGGAGGTGGGGAGGAAGGTGGGTGGAAATGAGAGAATAGCTCTAGGAAGCAAATGAGGCACTGGGGAAAGTGTGTTGAACTTGGAGTCATTATAGCAGAGAGTTAGAAATGGAAGAGATCGTAGAGCTACAAATTTAGAACTGGAAGAATCTGGAGAGATTGTTTGTCTCCTGAAGAAGGAGTGTGGCACAGTGGAACGGGTGTTGGATTGGCAATAGATGTGGGTTCAGATCTTTACTTCAGTGTAACCTTGGGCTAGCCACTTCAACCTCTCTGGGCCTCAGTTTATCTATTTGTAAAATAAGGGTGCTGGATTAGATTAATTTCTAAGATCCCTTTGAGCTATGTCTGTGATCTTAATCAAAGCTCAGTCATTTTATGAATACTAAGTCTAGGGACCTCAGGGTCTAGCTAGTCCAACTGTCCCATTTTAGAGATCAGGAAACTGAGAATAAGGAATGGGAAGCAACTTACTCATGGTCACAAAGGCAACAAATGGAAGAATTTTGGTTTGAACTCAACTCCTCTCACGCTAAATTCAGGATTTTTTTTTTTTTTTTTACTGAGAGACCTGGATACAAACTTCCTCTCTGCCACTTAGTAACCTAACAACCATGGGCAAATTCTTCACCTAGAAAGTATGACTGTTATGCCCATTCCTCAACATTCAAATTTCACGCAGCAAGTTAAACTGCTATGTACCAGACAGTACTAGCCTAGGCCCATGCTAGGAGATACAGAAATACCTGATTTCAGGGAGTAAATATTATATTTAGGGGAAAAGGAAGAGGAAAATCTATATGCAGGAAAGTCATACTAATGCTATCAATGCGACAATACTCCTTAGAAGTTTGCAAAGAGTTTTGCAGGTTACTTCATTTTAGCTTCCCAATAGCTATATCAATTTGTGTAGAGTGGATAGAATGCCAAGCCAAGAGTCAGCAAGACTCATCTTCCCGAGTTCAAATCTAGCCTAAGACACTTACTAGCTGTGTGACCCTGGGTAAGTCACTTAATCCTGTTTGCCTCAGTTTCCTCATCTATAAAATGAGTTAGAGAAGGAAATGGTAAACCACTCCAGTATCTGCCAAGGAAAGTCCAAATGGGGTCACAAGGGGTCAGACACAACTGAAAATGACTGAACAACAGCAACAACAAATAAATTTGTGAATTCAGGGACTGTCTTTTGCTTTTCTTGGTAGTATAGTGCCTGGAACTTAGTAAGTGCTTTTTAACTGATTTTCAAGTATGTACTTTCCTTATCTTTATTTAACAGTTGGTAAAACTAAGGCAGAGAAAGGTTGAGACTTGCTCAGGGTCACACAAGTCCTAAGTATTTTCTACAAGAATTTGAACTCAGGTCTTCCTGACTCCAGTTCTAGGGATCTAGTTCCTCGACCTACAAATAAAATAAATGCAAAGTAATTTTTATTGAGAGAGAGTATTATTAACTTGTGAGGGTGGGTGTCAAGAAAATCCAAGTGGAGTGACCTTACCCTTGACGATGGAATGAAATCATAGAATTATTGCTCTAGACATGGGTAAATAGTTTCAATATCTTCTTCTATACTGAGGAAAAATTAAGGCCCATAAAGGTTCAGTTTGATAGTAGAAAACCAAACCCAGAAAGCACTCTTGAAGTTTTGTATCGCCCACAGTTCCTTGAGTATATGTGTTAAAGATGAATCACTATTTGGGGGATAAGAGATCACAACACATAGATGAGAAGTTTCTCTAGATTTACCCACCCTGAAGAGATGATTTATGAATGTGTTTCTGAGAAAGGAAAAACTCTCCCACCTCCACCCCCTCAATTCAACCAGAGAGATGACAAGCTACACATAACTGAGATTGGAGAAATGTAATTTTGAAACTGATCACATGTAATGATGAATGCAAACAGATATCTGCTTGGAGAGTTGGACAACACTGATCCTTCAGCACTCTTTAGTCACTTGATAGAGGCACAGTATACTTAAAAATGTCCACGAATCCCAGATTTCTCCCCAAAAGAGCCAAGTCCAAATATTCCATTCTGTTGCTACTGCAGACTACTGGAATGTCAATATTTCCACAGGACTATATGAATTCATAAAGTCAGTAAGCACTAGACATCTTAAAGCAATGGTCAAATGAACTTATATTAGGAATGTTTAATTCAATTTAATTAAAGAAGCATTTATTAAGTCCCTACTGTGTTCTAGGTACCATGGTAGTGGTTAGGAGTAGAATTATAAAAAAGAAGCAGTCCCTATATCTCAAAGAAACTTACATTCTACTAAGAAGAAACAACATATAGACATATAAGTACAAAAACAGTTTAAATAAATTTGGGGGAAGACCACCAGAAAGTGAGGTCTCTTTTAGGCATGAGTCTGAAGTTCACTTGTCCTGAGAATAAAGGAAGCTGGGGATTTTGAAAGGCAGAAGTGGGCAGGGAGAGAATTCAAGGCAACCATCATAGCTCGTGGGGTCTTTTTTAGGCAGAGAGATTTAAGATCACTTGTCCTGAGAAGGAAAGAGGGTGGGGATTCCAAAGGCAAAGGTGGGTAGAGAGAGAATTGCAGGCAAGTATCATAGCCTGTTGAAATGGACAGAGGATGGGAGGAGGAATTATGTTAAAAGACTATGGGGGGTAATGATCTATGAAGTCTCTGGGGCCTGAAATGAGATAAGGAGACTCAGAACTCACATGGTCTATGCAGTCATGACACAAAAGTGGGGGGTAGATGATTGTGCATGAAGAACAACTAAGAAATTAATTTGAAAGGAGATGAAAGCAAGAGAAGGGGAGTATTATGAAACAGTATTGGAAAAGTAAGGGAGAGCCCAATTGTTGGGGTCACTAATTATAAGGCTGAGGGTTTTATATTTTATCTCAGAGGCAGTAGGGAGCCATTGCATAGTTTTGAATGGTGGACACTTGGAACGGTCCATTTTACGTTTGAAGAATAACAATTTGGCAGCTGTGAGGATTTTGGATTAGGGTGAGGAAAGGGTAGTTGCAGGGAAACCAAGTCAGTAGGATATTACAATAGTCCAGCTAAGAGATGATAAAGATGTGAACTATGCTATGTAAGGATGGAAAAGGAAAAATGCTAGAGAATTGTGGAGAGATAATTGGAAGGATCTGTCAACTCAATTGTTACTTGAGTAAGGGCAAGAAAGAATCCAGGATAGCTCAGAATTTGCAATTCTGGGTGACTAGGAACATGGTGGAACTGTCAAAATAAGTGTGGGTAGAAGAGGGGTGGCTTTAGGAGGAAATGTAATAAGGTTTGGTTTTATTATGTTTTAGGTTTTTGGTGGCATCTAAGCATAGATATCTGGCAGGTAGTTGGTAATGTGGGACTGAAGCTAGGGAGAGAGACTGAAACCAAATTTATAGATTTGGACATCATCTCTACAGAGATGATCATTGGATCCAAGGGAGATAACAAAGTCACCAACGGTTAAAGGGTAAAGAGAGAAGAGAGGAGGGCTCAGGATAGAGCCTTGAGAGATACTCACAGGTAGTGAGAATTATGAGGAAGATCAAGCAAAGGGTCAGAGAAGAATGATCAGAAGGAGAACCAAGTGAGAAGGCAATGTTATAGAAATCTGAGAGATGAAGACTTATCCTAGATAATGAGATGCTTGACATTGTAAAAGCCTGGGTGATGTGAAGTACAATGAAGATGAAGAAAAAGTCACTGGGCAACTCCTATCCTCAAATACAGTTTGACAGTAAGGATATTACAACTTAATTCAGAAAAAAATAGAATAATGTATCTAGAGCCATAAAGGAGTGTGGAGATCCTCAATTTAAAGGTCTTTATTTTACAGATGAGTACATTGAGGCTCAAATGACTTAAGTAACTTACCCAAGTATTCCTAACTTTAAATCTTTAGTGCTACATGTCCCATCACACTGTCTCATGATTAAATAAAGAGCAAAAATAGAGAGATACAGAGCAAATAAATTAGAGCAAAGTTGAAAATCAACAAGCAAGAGAGAGGAACAAAGTTAGTTATTTGATAGTTCAAAAGGGACTGCTATAATCTTCAAGGAAAATAGTGGATAGAGACCTGGACTCATAGTCAGGAAGACCTGGGTTCAAATCTAGCCTTAGACAATTACTGGCTACATGACCTTGGGCAAGTCTGTCTCAGTTTCCCCATCTGTAAAACAACAGCAATAATAGCAACCATGTCCTGGGGAAATATTATGAGAATCAAATATGATAAGTAAGTATCAAATAAGAAAAGTAGAGCACTCTGTAACCACAAAGTACCATAAAAATGTGAATTATTTGTTGGTGAGTGTGAAACAGTTCTCAAAGCCCTGAGCACCTCTTAGTGAACCAGGAAAAGGTAGGTTGGTTCTCCACTTGTAAAACCTTGGATCACTCCTTGAACTTGAGTTCAAAGATGTAGTTTATTTATTTAGAGGTTTGATATATTGAAAAGAGCATGAATTGAGTCCAAAGGCCTAAATTCTAATCCCACTCATTTTGTACCTACGGGGCACACTTTTTTCCTTTTTTTTTTTTTTTTTTTAACACTACAGGATTCAGTCGTTGTTAAGTGAAAAGGGTGGATTAGATGCCTGTTAGATTCACTTTCATGTAGAGCACCTCCTAGAAATAGATTAGAAAGCACGCTGTTCTGTGTATTATTGTCTCCTGGAGACTTTGATTTCACGTGATTTGACTAATTCACAAAATGGATACCTTTGGAGTACAGCAGAATTTTCTGGAATGAGAAATTGTTTTAGTGGAGGAGGGGTAGTATAGTAAAGGCGGAAAGTCAGTTCTGTTTTGGACCTATTAAAGTAAGTAAGTTGAGCATCCTTACAAAAAGTCATAGGAAAAGGACCTTTCATTCTATCTCACTGCTCATTTTGCCTCTCCATAATCTTTGTTTGGCTTCCATCCCTGGCGTTATCCGAGGCCCCAAAAGATTAAATAGATCAAACTAACCATGGTACTTTTTTTTTTTTTAATCTGTACAAATGCACTAGTCTGAAAAGAGAGCTGACTTCATGCAGGCTTATTAAATTTAATGGAAATGATCAAAACCTCTCAATGTAACTCCTTCTTGTGTTTTAAAAATCAATATCTTTGTCCTTCATCCAACCCCAAGACAAATTGAATTATTTTGTAGACTTTTCACCATTTGGCAAGGATGATCTGATATATATTGAGGGGTTTTTTTGGTTTAAATTATACTCCCTACCCCATTGCAATGAAAGAACAGGTTCATCCCATATCCCCTCTCTCCTTTTCTTCCTATAAGTTGATTATTTCACAAACCAAAGCTTGGAACTGCTACTCAATGCAGTGGCTTCTCTGTCCTGAAGTCCCCTTTTAAATCATTCACTTTCTCTTAGACATTTTGAACTGTATTTCTCATAGGCATCTCTAACTCACAATGTCCATATAGAACTCACTATGTGTAAACTCATCCTTCTTCCCAATTTCCCTAATCCTAATGAGGAAGACAGGCACAACATCAGAATCATCTTCCACTCTTCTCCTTCCTTCCTTCCCTATATCCAGTTATAGAACACAGGATGGATTCAAAGACAGAAAAAAATCTCAGAGGTCCAACAATCTCATTTTTAGGTAAGGAAACTGAGATCTGAAGGCTTGAGGGTACTTGCTAAAGTTGGGTATGAGCAGTGAGTAGAAAAGTCTGAACTCGAACCCAGACCCTTTAACTTTATGTCACCTAGGTATAATAGTGGATAAAGCACTTGGAATCAGGAATATAAAACTTCCTGAGTTTGAATCTAGCTTCAGACACTTACTAGCTGTATGACCCTGTGTAAGTCACTTAACCCTGTTTGCCTCAGTTCTTCATCTATTAAAAAAAAAATGTGTTGGAGAAGGATATGACAAACCACTTCATTATCTTTGCCAAAAAAAACCCCGAAAAAGGGTTCCCAATGAGTAAGACAGGATTAAAAGATGAATAAACAATAAATAACACCAGCTGGACTCTCAATGATTCTATTTGTTTCTCTCTCTGGACTATCTCTTTTCTGTTCTAAACATTTCTCTCCTCCAGTTTCCCCAAACCACAACACATGCTATTCTGTGACTTTTTATAACCATTTTTGAGGGAGTTTTCTTGGCAAAGATCCTGGAGTGTTTTGTCATTTCCTTCTCCAGCTCACTTTACCTATGAGAAAACTGCAGCAAACAGGGTTGAGTGACTTGCCCAGGGTCACGCAGCTAGTAAGCTCTACTGCTCTCTGGTCATAGATCAGGAAGTCTGCCCTATAGACTCAGTCAGCAGATCATGTTTCCTGGATTCTGAACAGTAAATGATTCTCTGAGTAATCTGTTCTACCATCTCTATCCACTTCACCTCCCTAGCTGCCTTTATACATTATGATTTGTGGAAAGTGAAGAGAATAAGCATGTCTTAGGTACCATGCCAGGCACCATGTTAACTGCTTTATAAATATTATCTTATTTGATCCTCATAACAACCCTGGAAGATGGATGCTATTATTATCTTCATTATATAGTTAAAGTAACTGAAGAGGACAAAGCTTAAGTGACTTGCCCAGGGTCACACAGTTATTAAGTGTCTGAGGCTGGATTTGAACTCAGGGCTCCCTGACACCAGGTCCAGGGCTCTGTCCATTTTGCCACTCAGGTGTTTCATGCTTTACATTCAATCAGCCCGAGTTAGTCAGACTTCCTTAACTGAGACTCAGAATTCTGGGAGAAGGAAGAGAGAAGATTGGGATTACACATATTTGAGGAAGAATAAATTAGATTCCTTGAGGCATGGGGGAGTATAGTAAAAATGGGAGGATGGTAGTTATTGAATCACTTAGAAGAGTGGTCATGGGAATCAGGGCTGAGTCTGGAGATCATAGACTTTGGGGGCAGGAAGAAGTCCCTAATCACATCTCAGAGTTGGCTGAGAGCTGGGGGACATAAAAAACAAACCATTCATGAATCCTTAGCATCTCAGACATCTGGAAAAAAAAGGAACACATTAGTCCTTAATTCAGACCAACTGCTGTCTATCTATACTTACCTCATTATGTATATGTGAAGTATTTTTTTCCAAATCAAGTGCGTCTTTATCTTTATTAGATTCAAGTTTATTCAATTTGTCTCAATGTTCTAGCCTGCCAAGATCCTTTTGAAACTGTCATACCAACTGTTAGTTAGTTCTCCCAGATTTGTGTTATATACAAATCTAATAAGCATTAGATTCATATCTTTATCTAAGTCATTGACTTTTGCATTTGTGTGCCCAGACATAATGACTCCCCCTATTGGTGCCAACTACAATTCATCTTATTGTTGTGTGTCCTTCATTTTTAAAGAGGACCGATGACATCACAGAGTGATTTGACTTTCAAGTGAACTGGATTTAAGTGAGGCAGAGATGCACAAAGTCATGAGCCTCACTCTCTCTTCTAGAGTCATCTAAGTCCAGTGGGAGGACAAAGGTCAAGATGACTAGATAGCCCAGGATACAGTGGATGACCTTGGAGCCTTTGATGTCTACCTGAGCTCGAAGCTCTCCACAGTGCCTGCTTCAGTCACTTTCCTGGATGTTGAGACAAATTTTTCCCATCTGCCCATTCCACTGGGGAAAGTCTTTACAAACTTGGGTAGACAAGCCCCTAAGTTACCAATGCTTTTGACCCCACTGGTAACCCTCAACTTGGTTAATCTGTCTATCAAGGTAGTTTTACCAGTGTGGTGGCTGTGTGTACTAGCTCCTTCAAACCATGGGTAACACTTAGGTAACAGGTGGACCACAAAGGAAACTGAGTAGCCCTGAAAGCCTCAGCAAGCCCTCATACCAGAGCTGCAAGTCCTCCCTGAACACTACAAACACCTCAATCACTTTTGCACACTGGGAAGTTAAGTGACTTGTTCATGGTCACACAGCTAATCTATGTCAGAAACAGGACATGAACCCAGACTTTTCTGAATATATATCTATCCTTTAGACCATAGCATAGAGCATAGGGTTGATCACTGGATCATTAGAGATTGTCTTTCAATTTTATATTAAAGCAATCAATAGCTTCTCTTTGTGTTCTGCTATACAAATAACCTCAAGTCTAGTTCTTTACAAACCTCAAGTACCTATATATCAGGGTTCAAAAGCCCTGCCCTAAGGGGCAGAAGGTACTTACCCTTTCAAAGGAGATGACTCTGGATGTTTTTAAGAGGGTTTATTAAAGTTGGACTCTCAGGCCGCCTGCCCCTTCAAGGCTTGGATCCCTTATCTACCCCAGATCCACACCCTACACTTGACACAGCCCAGCTGAGCAGGATTAAGAGAGGGGAGGTAAATTGTAATTACATTGGCAAGAAGAGCCCGGGTTGTGGAGACATCCATCGGGAACCTCAGGCATCCCACTCAAGAAAGTTCTGAGCAATGCAACATCCCCTGGCCAGGGATGTGCAATATGATCCGACCTCCAAGTGACCCAACTAATTCCTGGGCCTCAAACACATCCCTGTGTCTCAACATTACCATTTGCAATCTGGCACTATTTTGTGTCCCTTACGCCTATAATGTTTCTCATCTTATGTAGAGGAGGAGCATGGAGAACTTTGTCGACTGCTTTGCTAATATCTGTGTCAATTACATATGAGTAGAATTCTCCTGCTCTATCAGTCTCATTGTTTTAGTAAAACATTGAGGTCGAAATGGACATGCTGAAGAGTAATGGACAGGCTTAGTGTGATGACGGACCTGACTGCTTAGATGCAGTGTTTCTCAATCTTCCTAATGTCACGACCCTTTAATACTCCTATGTAAGTGTATCTGCATGTGGGTGGACCTGCCTGGAGACGGATAGAGGAGCAATGTCTCAGTTCCTAAGACCATCAGAAATATGTGTTTTCCAATGGTCTTAGGCGACCCCATTCGATCCCCAAAGGGCTTGCGACTCACAAGTTGAGAGCTGCTGGCTTAGAGAATCATTTCCACTTCAGGATCTCAGAAATGTGATCCATTGACCTTGCCTGTATGGCAAACTTCCTTATCTATGACCAGAGAGAAGTAGAGCTTGGAGGCCCCCGTTTGAGGAGGGTGAGGAAGAGGGAGGCTAGCGTTATTAGAAGGGTCGTCAATATAGAATACTAACGGGTGATGGAAGGGAATGAGGTATAGTGGCTCTGCAGAGAGAGCACTGGGCCTGGAATTAAGTAGACTTGAGTTCAGATCTGATCTCTAATACTATTTACCTCAGTTTATTCATCCAGGGATAATAATAGCAGGTAGCCCAAGGCTGTTGTAAGGATTAAATGAGATAATATTTAGAAAAACACTTAGTATAATGCCTGGCACATAGTAGGTGCTGCACAAAAGTGTATTCCCTTCCCCTTCTTTTCTTCCAGCTCTTTTACTTTTCAGATGAGAGCCCTGATTTAAAATAATGAAGTGACTTACCTCAAGTCATCCACTGTCAGTGACAATGAATGAATACCTGAAGAAATGAAAAAAGTCAGTCACCAAATAGCTATTGACATAAAAAGAAGCCAAAAAGCTGGGCAGGGCAGGGCACAGGAGAACAAGGAGAGTTATGGCAGAGAAAGTACAGAGAGTCAGGTCTGCAGCCTGCAGAGGAAGGAAGACATGGTTGACCTGGCTACTTTAAAGTGCTGATTCTGGGAAGAACCAGCCAATCAGAGAAAGGGGCCACAGAGACAAGCTATTTCTTCATCCACTACAAAAACAAACAAACAAATAAAACTCTAGTGATTTGCGCTTTCTGATGTGTTCCCCACATTTTGGAGGAATACAGATTTCAAAACACTCTAGATTGTTAAAATTTTAAAAATTCTGCTCATGAAGTATTTTTTAGGAGAGATGGGAAACCCTCAGGAATATAGTTCTAAATACACATGGGGGAATAATTCCAATAAGGAAAAAAAATTGAAATTATATAAAGAGATAGATGTGGAGGCAGAGAGAATTCATTAACCAACTTAAGTTTAAAAATGAAAAAGATGAAAGCAAATGCATTTTACAAAGTATGAATGGTGTGACACATACACACACACACACAAAATGGATGTAACCTGAATGTTACTGTTAACATTGCTAACCATTAAGTAGTCACCATTTAAAAAAAAAGAGGGAATCAGATGAAGTACTTTTCACAGATACTATTAGAGAAAGAGTTCTTACTCAAAGAAGGGAGAAAGATGTTCACAAAACATAACTAGTCTTTTTAATCATGTGAAATTGTAAGACATTTGAATGAACACTATCAGTACAATTAGAATATTAAGGGAAGCTGTTGATTGGAACGGCAATTTTCTACCGAGGAACTCTGATAAGTATCTGAAATACAAAATGTAAAGGGAAATAATTTTTTAATATGATATCAAAAGTCATCCCCAGGGGATAAGTGGTCACAGAATATGAAGACTTATCAAAAGAACAATTGCAACTCACTAGTAATCATACGAAATACTGTTCAAAATTAATAAGAAGAGAAATGCAGATTCAAGCAACTTAGGATTCATTTGATGCCCAAAAATTTGACAAAGATAACAAAAAATTTGAAAAGTTAATGTTGCAGGCTCCATGAGAAAGATAATCCAGTTGAAGTGCCACTGTTGGAGCTATGAATTGGTTTGACTTTCAGGGAAAGTGATTTGGAATTATGGTAAGGAAATGATGGAAATGTTCATGCACTTTGACTCAAATATGTTACTGTTAGACATTAATCCTGAAAAAGTCAAAGCTAGAAAGGTACCACATGCATCAAAATGTTCACAGCAGTGTTTTGTAGTAGCAAAGAACTAGAAACAAAGTGAAAATGTCATTCAGTCTGCTAAACAAATTTTGAAGCAGTAATAAGATGAATTTCATCAGAAATTATGGCTATGAAGAATTCAGAAAAGCACAGTAATACTAATTGTGTGTCTCTGGGCAAATTACTTCACCCTGTTTGCCTCAGTTTCCTCATCTGTAAAATAAAATGGAGAAGAGAATGGAAAACTACTTCAGTATCTTTGCTAAGAAAACTCCAAATGAGGTAAACAAGAGTCAGAAACAACTAAAAAGACTGAACAACACTCATATGAACTGATGGAAAATGAAGAAGAACCATTAAAATAATATCACAATGATGTCAGAAGTGCAAACAGTGAAAACAATTAAATGAAATGTAATGTGATCTGACATGGTCGAAACCTGTCCTTAAAGAAGACATGAGAAAATTTATCTCCTCCCACCACTTTGTTTCAGGATTGTTGAACTACAGCTGTGTGACAATGTATATTGTCAGAATACATTGATGTGTTTCTAATTTTGTTGAGCTGCCCTTTTTATTTCTCTTTCTTTTTAATGTTTGCTGTAAGGGATGACTCCATATTTAGGAGATATGGGAGGAATTTGTTTGGTAAAGAAGTCTTTTTTAATTTAATTTTTTAAAAATTAATTTTTATGTTTATTTTTAGTTTACGTCATTCATTTCCACAAGATTTTGAGTTACAAATTTTCTCTGTCTTCTCCCTACCCACCACCCAAAAACAGCAATCCCACTGTATACCCCCTCCCCCAATCTGCTCTCTCCTATGTCCTGCCCCATTCCCTCTCCGGCTTTCCAGTAGGGAAAGATAGATCTCCTTACCCCAATGCCTGCATATCTTATTTCCCAGTTGGATGTAAATAATAATAATGATTTTTTTAAAATTTTATTACAGTTTGCATCATTCATTTCCACAAGATTTTGAGTTACATATTTTCTCCCCTTCTTTCCCCCACCCACCGCCCCAAAACAGCCATCCCAGTATGTCCTCCCTCCCCCGGTCTATTCTCTCCTATGTCACTTTTCGGTAGGGCAGGATGGATCTCCCAACTGCAGTGCCTGTGTATCTCAAGTTCCAGTCGGATGTAGTCAATAATAATAATAATAATTGCATATATAGATAGAAAGATAGAAACACATTCATAACATTTGATTAT
>CM053585.1:15189469-15201655 GCA_028646515.1 Pseudochirops corinnae
TGGATTCAGATATAAACATGGATGTTTATGGACATATGTATAGATGTCATATATTATATATATATATATATATTACATGTACATGGATATATGTACATGTGTGTATAATATATATTTTGTTTGCATTTTCTGTTATTGGGACACAAGGCCACAGACTCACTGGATGTTAGGCATGGAAGAGATAACTGAGATCATCTACCATAGCAAAGAGGGAAGGACTGTAAATCTGCACTCAGAGAAATCAAGTTCCAGTCCCATCTCTGATACTTATTCCCTGGGTGACATTGGGCACATTACCCAAGCTCTGAGTTATTGTTGCCTCTTTTCTACCAAGAGGACATTGGGCAGACTGGCCTATGAGGCTCCTTTTGGCTCCAGATTTACCCTCCTACCCAAAGCACAGATCCCACAGTGAACATTCAGCCTCTTTGAGATGTTGATTTGATACTTCCCAAGGCAGCCAACAATGATTGTCCATCTCAGGATGATGCCCATTCTTTTCTTAAGCCAAAATGCCTTCTTTCTAGGTATACCTTATATGCAAAATAAGTTGAATTTCCCTCCTCTACATGTTAGTTGTTCAAGCCTTATCTGTCTTTGTTCTTTACCCTGAACCTCTTCTCTAATCCAGTCTAAAAACGTTTACTTCCCCAAATCATAATTGAGTATTCTTTTTTGTTGCTTAGTAGGATCTGACTCTTTGTGACCCCATTTGGGGTTCTCTTGGCAAAAATACTGGATTGATTTACCATTTCCTTCTCCAGCTCATTTTACAGATGAGAAAACTGAACCAATCATAGTCAAGCGATTTGCCCGGGGTCAGACAGCTAGTGTCTGAGATCAGATTTGAACTTATATCTTCTTGACTCCAGCCCAGCATTCTATACACTGTGCCACCTATTTGCCTGAATACAATTTTACCTCATTTTATTTTTAACCAGCCTATTAATTTCTTCAGCTTTCTGAGAACACAGATTGTGCCTCTCTTCACCTTATATGACACCCTCTCACAGAAGACTTTCTCTTCCACTCATGGTTGATCTTCCCACCCCATTAAATTTAGTATTCAAATGTCAAAGCATGAAAGAAACCTTTGTTGTCCAAGTTCTAAATTATAGCCTAGGAAGGACTATAAAAATATTGTTTTAGATTATTATAATCAGAAGTTAGCTCTGGAGCATGATGCCTCATTTGGAAATTTACCTACATCAGTTTGATCCTTTATTTTTCTATTATACAGAAAATCATATTATTAAATCTACTTAATTTAACAGAGCAAAGACACAAAGGGAAAATGATTTAGCATTTTTATGTGAACATATTACCCCCACCATAACCTGGAGCCTCCATGAATGCCCATGGGTCATGGAAAAGGGAGATTAGGGGATCTGTACTAAGGGCCAGGGGCCAGAACACCATTCCAGGACTTCTCCCTGGAATGGAACAGTGAAATCAAGGTGAAATTGGGAGGTTGGACAAGAGGATAGAAAGTGGGATACTGTCAGGAGGTTGATAAAATGTATGCACTACATATTGCATCTTAGTAGATGGAGAGGCCCCAAGGTATACTAGGGAAGAATTCAAACCAGTGAGATATTAAAAGCAGTCTTCTCCAGCCTTCTCAAATAACCAATCAATGAACATGTATTTATTAAGGTCTTACTGCATGATGGGCACTGAGATAACCTCTGGAGATACAAAGAAAGGCAAAAATAGTCCCTGACTTCAAGGAGATTACATTTAATTGGGCATAGAAAACATGTGAATAATTATATACCCACAAGTCACATGTAGAGTTGATGTCAGGTAACTTTATGATGGAAGGCACAGAAACTGAACAAATTGTGAAAGGTCTCCTGCAGAAGATGATGCTGAATGAAGCCAGAGAGTTGAAGATAGTAATGTGCAGAGGGAGGGCACTCCAGGCATCCAGGATGACCAATGCAAAGGCATTGTAGCAGAAGATGGAATATCACATCAAAAACACATGGTGGATAGGTTCTCTTGATATTACTTTGTCACCTGGGCTGGAGTCATCTCTTTGAACAGCTCCCCAGTTCACTAATCTCCAGGCACATTGGCCCCTGCTTTAGCTTGGTGTGCCCTCTCAGCTCCAAGCAATAAGATGCTCCTACAGTTCTCAAATATTGTAAGTGTTCTAAGACAAAAAGGCAAGCAATAGCTTTCCCTTGAGCATTTTCCAGAAGGGAATGGACAACAGATCCTTCCTCTACAAAGCAAGGGAAGAATAGAAGGCATGACAACAGTAAACTTGGTCACCTGGATATACAATATCATACCTCATTCCTTGTTTTCTTATATGTATCTCAGGGCAATTCTGCTTCCAATGTCTATTAGACTTCGTTTCTCCTCTTGCATACCTTTGGGTCCCTCCAGATACCACAGATATGCTATACAATGCATTCGATTGCTACATTTATATCATCAGAACTTACCAGAGAGATTGGCACATGACATGTCCTTAATAAATATTCATTATCGAGTCTATATAAGACTAGAGGCTGGACAAGATACAGCTTGCTAATTATCATTGGCATCGTTTTGTTTTGTTTTTAATTTTGATCTAGATCTGTGATTTCACCAGGGTAGCAAATCCCTTCTACTAATTCATAATGCTTTGTTTTTGAAAAATTCCTTCCTACCTTCTTTGAGAACTGTTCTATAGGTTACAGTCCTGTAGAATAGCCTGGGGTTAGGAGAGGTTAAGTGACTTGCCCAGTCATACAGTCATCAACTAGGAGTGCAGAAAGCATTGGAACTGAGGTCAAGAATACTTGAGTTCAAATCCAGTCTCAAACTCTCAGTTAGCTATCTATGTGATCCTTGGTGAGCCATTTAATCACTTCCTGCCTGAGTTTCCTTATCTATAAAATGACAATGTAATTGTAAGGATAAAATGAGACATTAAAATGCCATTTGATTGCTATTTTATGTTGGTAGTGGTGGTGATGCTGCTGCTGCAGCCAGCATTGTTGTTATGACTCTGAAACTGACCCTCTCTCCCCTATCTCTCTATAAATCTCAGGTTGCCATTAGGTGTTAGGATAGGGACTGATCCTATGATTTAAATGTTATAGGGAAATTCCAGAGGAGGAAACTCCTTCCATCAGTGCAGATAATCACTTTCAACTTCTAACCTTAGAGAGTTTCTGAGAGAGCATTGGGAGGTTAAATGGTCACATAGTCACTATATATCAAAGGCAAAATTTGAACCCTGGTTTTGGGTTTGAGACCAGTTCTTTTTCCATGTGACCTCAGTGCTCATATCCTTCTTAAACTATTGCATATAGAAAGGAACTCAATAGTCTATGTTGGGCACCAAGAGTCTTTGAGGAACAGTATAGTATTTCTCTGAACATTTCCATCCAAGTGATATCACATTGAAAAAAAATATGAAGAGCAACCTTGAAGGGGTATAAAGGAATTAAAAGGCAGCATGTAACCATAATGATGGGGTTGGGGGAGTAAGGATAAGAGGAATATTTGTAGGTTGATGGAACACCTGTGACATTTATTTCTTTTATCACTAACATTGCTATCTCCTTGGCTCATGAAAAGACCTCTTAAGTGCAAGGATGAAAAATGGACAAACTGTCTGTCTCAGGCTGGCTGTTGTTGGACTCTGACAATGCCTCTGGACACAGTCGATGATGGGAGTTTAAACCTACTTGTAGTTTTAAGAACTTTTTGTTGGAAAATTGTATTTCTCTTCATCTGCTTTGTTCCCTTAGGGATCTGCTGTTATTCAAAGTAGAGTCCGTGACTTTCAAATGAGAGGAGGAAAATAATACATGGGGACTGGAGGAAAAACAGGTGCTGTCACTTAAATATGTTATCCATCCTTTTTAGTAATTCTGAAAGGATTAGAATATTGAGAAAAATTCCAGAAGACAATCCTGTTGGGTTTCAAATCTCTTTAATAATTCTTACAATCCAATTCAATGTGCATTTTCTAAATGCCTACCTAATTTGAGAGACATTGGTTAAGCCTCTCCTGTATACATGAAGGCTTTCCTAACTCTCCAGCTGCTAGTGCTTCCCTAGTGCCCCTGTGTGTGCTTTGTATTCATTCCAAATATACTTATGGATACATGTGTCTCCCTTATTAGTATCAATCGATTTTTCAATCAATAAGCATTTTTCAGTTGCCTACTAAGAATCAAGTACTGTATTAAATGCTGGGGATAAAAAGGGAAAGCAAAAATAGTATTGATGCTGGATTAACTTCCATTCTAATGAGAAGAACACCATGGACAGCTGCATGTAAGGTAAGTAGAGGGAGCCTTAGAAAGTAAGACTAGCAGCTTGGGGTGGGGGAGAGAAGGGACCAGTGAAAACCTTGATCCATGGATAGCATTTGAGTTGAGTCTTTAATGAGTCAGTATTTTAAGAGCTGTTGGTGAGAAAAGAATCCCAGGCATCATGTAATGCTAGCATAAAGTCATGGAATGGAAACTATTGGGCAAAGACTTCCATTTTTGACATCTCCCCACACCTAACTCAGTGCCTGACATCAGGTAAGCACTTAAAAATTCTTGTTCCTTGTTTGATTGATAAACATAAAGGCAAATAAGCAAATAAAAAATTGGTACCTGCCTTCAGAGAACTTACAATCCACTGGGGACAAGACATGGACATAAATTTAATGAAATCCAGATAACTACAGGAGAGAGAGAGCAGTAATCCTTAGTGAGATCACTGGACCCACCCACATGATTCCTGAAGAAGTTGGCAATTCTAACAAAGGAAAGTGAGGGTCCTCACAATGAAGATATGACAGGGGTGGAGTGAGGGTGTGGGACAGACTCTGCAGAAGCACAGAGGTGGGACAGTCAGTACTGAGTACAGGACAATCACCATTAAGTCAGTTTGGCTAGAATGTATGAAGGAATTTTTTTTTTTAAAATGGGACATGAAAAGAGAGTCTATGGAGCAGAGTTTAAATTGATGGCTTGACATGAAGGATGACGATTGATTTTTCCAGTTACAAGTAATTGGAATTTTGGCAGCTTTGACTTGGAAATCAGCCTGAGTTCATTAATATCTTTGCTTTGTGATATAGGTACATTTTTACCGTATAACTTTCATTTCTTCCCAATAGAATTGCCAACTTGGAAGTCTCTTTGGGGGAGTTAATATAGCATGGATGAAAGAGCACTGGCCTGGGAGAACCCAGAGGAGACCTTGGTTCTCTTCTGGTCCCTGCCTCTGCCTTTTTGTGAGATCTTGCAATTGTTTATTTCATAGATCCATGGAATCTCAAAGTTGGAAGGAAACTCGATGGTCATCTAGGGTGATGGTCACCTTATAGGTCAATGGATTGTTTTTATAAGACTTAGTAATTGGCTTTCTAGTCTCCATTTGAATGTATTTGAAAGTATTTGCTGTGTCCACAGTTGTTCAGAAATGGCCTGTGTCAATAAATCCTAGGATCTGAGAATTATAAGGGATCTTGAGAATGATCTTGTTCAGTGGTTACTAGAAACATGGACTTAACCAATCTGCTTTTTAAAAAATCGAAATTGCTTCTCATTGTCTACTGAAGAAAGCACAAAGTCTCAGCATCAAAGTCCCTCCATAATGTAGCAGTTCCCTTCCCTTTGATCTCCATCCTCCCCAACACACACACACACACACACACACACACACACGCACACACACACACACACGCACACACACATGAGATGGAGGTGGGAAGATAGGGAGAGCCCTCCTATTCATATATTTCATTCTCCAGGCCAACCAGATCACTCTCTCCACTCTGAAAACACATTTAATATTCACATCCCTCTTGGTTTCTTCATCTGTAAAATAAGATTGGGCAGCTAGGGTGTACACTGGATAGAGCACTGGGTCTTGCATCGAGGACCTGAGTTGAAATTTGACCTCAGACACTTATGAGCTATGTGACCCTGAACAAGTTACTTAACTGTTTTTCTCATCTACAAAATGACCAAGAGAAAGAAATGGCAAATCACTTTTAGTAATTTTGTGAAGAAACATCAAATAAGTTGACAAAGAGTCAGACATGACTGAAACAATTGAAAAACAAAATGAGATTGGTGAGATGGTTTTCAGAGTCCCTTGAGCTCTGTCAGTGTGTGTTATGGGAATCTGAAGATCTTCCCTGCCCCTAGGCCCTTTGCTAAAGTGGCTACATGACTCTGAGAACCTTCCCTGATTTGAAAGTATACTCTGCCCCCTAATAGGCTGAATGTGGTCACGTGGAGCCTGTGGCGGGAGACTTGTCTTTTGGGAATGCCCGCGCCTTGTAGCTTTGTGATTGGGCAGTGGGTCAAGAGGGCTGTGACATTCTCTGAGCCAGGAGAAGGCTATGTATATGCCCTGATGTGTTTTTGCTTTGGGGCTCACTTTGAGAAGAGTTGTGTGATTTGGCCAGACAAGACTCTGGAAAGCCGTTGAGCCCTCCGGCTTTGAAAA
This sequence comes from Pseudochirops corinnae, assembly GCA_028646515.1. Classification (NCBI taxonomy): domain Eukaryota; kingdom Metazoa; phylum Chordata; class Mammalia; order Diprotodontia; family Pseudocheiridae; genus Pseudochirops; species Pseudochirops corinnae. The sequence goes on from CM053585.1 coordinate 15,195,932, forward strand.
GTCCAAATGTTGGTGCTTCCCTCTCTGGTAACTGAATAGGTATGAATGTAATGGTCACATGCTGGAAGCCCGTCTGCTGATCTATTTCTTTGTTTGCTTGTAACTTGTGTTTGTAACTTGTGTTTGTATTCTCTGAAGTTCAGGGTGCTGACTTTTCCCCCCAAACTAGGTAAATGATATATGTTTGATTGATTAAAGTAAGATTGCTAACCCATTTTGAGTTGCTTTCCTTTAGAAAAGCAGATCTAAGAACCTGTGCTAGCAGTCATCCTAGGTATGCTAGGGTGCTTGCTGATACAGTGTGTGAATTGTCTACCAGTTGAAATTAAGCAATTTAAGCTTTTCCTTCTAGCATGTGGAATTAGGTAAGTGTTTTATATTGTTCATACCTTGACAATCACTGTGTGTCTCTGGTCAACTGATGTATAGATATTGAGCTCAAAGGCAATGATAATTTCCAGGTCAAACATGAATTGAATGTCACAGCTGGGAGGGGTCTTAGAAAGTAGAATGTCAAAATTCTTGGCATTCCTGTATATTTCTAACAAAGCTCAACAAGAAGAAATAGAAAGATAAATTCAAAGTTACTGTAGACATTATAAAATATTTGAGAGTCTACTTGTCAAAACAAACCTAGGAACTATATGAACACAATTACAAAACACTTTTCATACAAATAAAGTCAGATTTAAATAACGGAAAATATCAGTTGCGCATGGTAAGGCTGAGCTAATATAATAAAAATGACAATTTTACCTAAATTAATTTACTTATTTAGTGCCTAACCAATCAAACTACCAAAAAAAGTTTTTATACCTAGAAAAATAGAAACAAAATTCCTCTAGAAGAACAAAAGGTACAGAATATCAAGGGAATTAATGAAAAAAATGCTAGGAAAGGTGGCCTAGCCATATAAGACTTTAAACTGTATTATAAAACAGGAGTCATCAAAACTACTTGGTATTGGTTGAGGAACAGATTAGTGGATCAGTAGAATAGAATATGTACAGAAGACACAGTATTCTGACTATAGTAATCTTTTGTTTGATAAACTCAGACTCCAGCTTCTGGGATAAGAACTCACTATTTGACAAAAACTGCTAGGAAAAGTAGAAAATAGTATAGTAGAAACTGGGCATAGACCAATATCTTATACCATATACCAAAATAAAGTTTAAATGGTTGCATGATCTAGGTTATAAAGACTGATATTGTAAGCAATCTGGGAGAGTAAGGAATAGTTAACCTGTCAGATTTATGGAGAAGGGAAGAATTTATGATCAAATGAGATAGGAAGCATTACAAAATGAAAAATGGATAATTTTGATACCATTAAATTGAAAAGGTTTTGTACAAATAAAGTCAACATAACAAAGATTAGGAGGGAGGCAGAAAATTGGGAAACAATTTTTACAACCAGAGTCTCTGATAAAAGCCTCATTTATTTATTTTTTTTTCTTTTTGGAGGAGGGAAAGCAGGGCAATTGGGGTTAAGTGACTCACCCATGATCACACAGCTAGCAAGTGTTAAGTGTCTGAGGCTGAGTTTGAACTCAGGTCCTCCTGATTTCACAGCTGGTACTCTATTCACTGTGCCACCTAACCACCCCAAAAGCTTCATTTCTAAAACATACATATAATTGAGTCAAATTCATAAGAATGCAAGTCATTTCCCAATTGATAAATAGTCAACAGATATGAACAGGCAGTTTTCAGAGGAAGAAATTAAAAATATAATCATATGAAAAAATGCTCTATATCACCATCGATTAGAGAAACGCAAATCAAAACAACTCTTAGGCACCCTATCTCACCTGTCATATTGGCTAATATGACAAAACAGGAAAATTATAAATGCTGGAGAGGATGTGGGAAAATTGGAACACCAATGCATTGTTGCTGGAATTGTGAATTGATTCAACCATTCTGAAGAGCAATCTGGAAATATGCCCAAAGGGTTATAAAAATGTGCATACCTTTTGACCCAGCAATATCACTTCTAGGGCTTTATCCCAAGGAGATCATTCAAGTGGGAAAAAGACCCATATGTACAAAAATATTTATAGCAGCTAGTTTTGTGGTGGCAAAGAACTGAAAATCAAGGGAACACCCATCAATTGGGGAATGGCTAAACAAGTTGTGGTATATGAAGGTAATGGGATACTATTGTGCTATAAGAAATGAGCAGACTGACTTCATAATAACCTGGAGAGACTTATATAAACTAATACTGAGTGAGGGGAGCAGAACCAGGTGAACATTGTACACAATTACAGACACATCATAATGGCAATAACTGGCTTTAATTGACTGGGCTTTTCTTAGCAATGCAAAGCTACCAGACAATTCCAAAGGCCTTCTAATGGAAAAGGCTATCCACATCCAGAGAAAGAATTATGGAGTCTGGATGCAGATTGAAGCAAATCCTTGCTCTCTCTCTTTTTCATTTTGTTTTGTTCTGTTTCTTCTTTCTCATTCATTTCATTGGTTATAATTCTTTACAACCTGACTAATGTTTAATGTGAAGCTGTATGTAGAACCTATATTGGATTGCACGCTGCTATGGGGGGGGTGGGAAAATTTGGAACTCAAAAACTTCTAGAACTGAATGTTGTAAACTAGTAGTAAATATTTTTTTAAAGTTAAAAAAGGGTAGAATGTCAGAATAGAAGAGAATGTGAAGACTAGAAGGGATCATAGAACATAGAAGAACAGAGCTGTGTAAGACCTTAGAACTTAGAACGTATAATGTCAGAGTAGAAAGTGAGGTTGGAACAAAGTCTATGAAAATTAAACATGGAACATCTTAAGTGAAAGGGACTTTCCAATACAGAATGCCAGAGCTATGGAGACACTAAGACCACAGACTCCCAGAGTTAGAGAGACCTTAGTGACCAACTACTTTTATCTCCTTATGTCATATTATAATCATGATTTCTTTTGATTGTCGAATAATCCAAACTTTGATAATGAGAATGAAACTGGCAGAAGAGAGATAGGAATCTTCACTGAATTTCAGGGTTGAGTTTCACAACCTTCGCCCTCTAGAATTTTATAATTTCACATACATGGGGATGGTGATGAATCAAAATGGGATTGATTGAAACATTCAGAGTTGCTAAAGCTCTTCTCTAATGCTGCAGCCTGTGTGACATTGAATTAATGAATACCATTGATGTGGTTTGAATTTCTCCCTTAACTTTGAATTTTGAAATTGATCAGTTTTCCAGGCTAGTCTCCAAGAGCCTTACCAATCAGTCTTTCATTTAACAAGCATTTATCGGATGCTCTTTATGTGCTAAGTGTTCTGCTCACTAATTTGGAAATACTCCAATATTCCAATCAGCGAGAATGTTTGTTTCAGTGGTGTAGATTGCAACCAATTCTTGCCCATCCTGTGGAATTCTTGTCAATATCCTTCCAAAGTTCATTCCAAGTGTTATAACATACTCCCAGCATTGAGAGGATGCCAGTTTAGCACAAGAGCCAATCCCTGTCAATCCCTTTCTCTTGTGATCTCATCTCCTCTCACCCAATCATAGGTTTCTGTGGTGGGCATCTTTATTTTGGTTCTTTGTAGTTAAGAATTTCTTAACTGTCAAAGCAAGCTTATGCCCAGATTGACGCTGGGAGATGATCATAATAATTAACATTTCCATGGTATCCTAAGTTTCAAAAAGTACTTTTCATGACATAACCTTGCCACTATATGTTGATCCCTAACCTGCTGATGAAGAAACTGAAAGTCTAAAAAAGGAAGTGATGTGGATGAAGTTGTCAAGTTCTCAATCATGGCACTGAATTGTTGCTCTTTCCTCTTCATCACACACCATCTCCAAAGTCAAGGGCATGACAACTACGATTGAGCAGCTCACACTTTGGCTAAGGAGACAAGAAATACAGTGTAATACTATATGCAAAGAACTCTACAAATTTTAAAGTTCTATAGGACAGTGGGGAAAAAAGCAGTGAGAAATACCAAAGGTCATAGAAAACCTTCTGTCTTTTAGAGATTTATGGTTTAATCAATTGACCAATCAATATGCATTTATTAAAGTGCTTATTATGGGCTACATACTCAGGATACAAAAAAAAAAAGGACAGAAAGAAAGCAAGGAAGAAAAGAAGAAAAGAAGGGAGGGAGGAAGAAAGAAAGGAAGGATAGGAGAAAGAAAGGAAGGGAATATGGGAGGAATGAAGGAAAGGATGGGAAGGAGGGAGCAAGAGAAGGAAGAAAAGCAAAAAAAAGATGATAAAAAGGAGCATAAGAAAAAAAGAAAGGAAGAGAAGAGAAGAAAAGAAAACAAAGCAATCTCTGCCCTCAAGGAATTTATATTCTAGTCTGGGGATACAGCAGGAACAGATGCAAAATATGGGACAGGATAATTGTGAAGGAGCTTGACTATAATAGCTGGAGGGGGCTAGGGTTAGGAAAAGCACCCTGTAGAAGGTGCTAATTGGGCTGAACTTTGAAGGAAACTAGGGATTCCAAGAGGCAGAGGTAAAGTGACGCTTCATTCCAGGCCTGGAGGACAGCTGGTACAAAGCCATGAAGATGAGAGATAGAGTGTTGTATATGGGGAATAATCATTTTTTAAAAAGGCAGAAGGGCTAGACTATTGTGTGCATAAAGGAGAGACCAAGGTGAAATCTTCTCCATTCTAACATATGCTTTCTCCCTCCCTGAGAACCCAATGCTTTGTCCATTTACAGACAACCTCTAACTTATATAAAGTCAATCAGTCCATATTTATTAATCACCTACTATGTGTGAGGCACGGTCCTAGACCAGGAGTGGGGAGCCTGTAGCCTTGAGACCACAAGTGACCCTCTAGGTCCTCAAGTGCGTCCCTTTGACTGAATCCAAACTTCACAGAACAAATCCTTTTGTTAAGTTGAGGCCACAGGTTCCTCACCATTGTCCTAGACAGTAGGGATACAAAGAGCAGACTGAAAATATCATTGATCTCATTGAGTTTCCTGCCTATCACAAGATCTAACATGTACATTGGGGGCATATGCAAAGTACTACAAGGTGAAAACAGAAATATGCTCAAGTTAGCTTGAATGGGCTCATAAGATCTGATTGTTAAATTTTCTGCATGAAGATTTTGGAGAAAATGATAATAAAACAGATTAAACTTAAAAATGTGTCATGCATACTAAAAAGAAAAAAAAAACAACAGAGATTCCATTTTTAAACATTTCCCTACAGTCTCCCAGGTGGAAGTCACTGGAAATGTGGAGAAATAAAGAAAGATTTCATGTAGAAGATGACAAATGAACTGAGCCTTTAAGGACACTAGAAATTCTGAGAGATGAAGGTAAAGATGGAGTGCATGCCAGACATGGGGAACAACCAATAAAAAGGCTCAGGAAAGTGAGGAGGAGGAGGAGAAGGAGGAAGAGCAGGAGGAGGAGGAGGAAGAGAATTTTCATATTGCTTTAAGGTTTGCAAAAACATTTAGACATGTTAACTCACTTTATGCTCAGACTAATCCTGGGAGGCATGTGCTAATATAATCCATTTTACAGATAAGAAACTGAGGTATAGAAATGTTTTACAACTCATTCTGGGTCACATTATTTTTTTTTCTCTTTTATTTATTTTTTTAATTAGCTTTTGTTTATTTTTAGTTTACATCATTGATTTCCACAAGATTTTGAATTACAGATTTTTTTCCCTGTCTTTTCCCAACCCACCCCCACAAAACAATGATCCCA
>CM053585.1:15201755-15219037 GCA_028646515.1 Pseudochirops corinnae
ATTTTTTTAACATGTGATTTTAGAACTTTAAATTCTAGATTCTCTCCCTTCCTCCTTTGTCACCCACCCCCACTGGAAAGACAAGCAATTCAGTACAGGCCATACGTGTGTAGTTATGCAGAACATCTTCACAATGGACATATTGTGTAACATGGATGATATTTCCCTCCTTTCTATTCTGCCCTCCCCTTGTTCTACTCTCTACTTTGTCCCTGTCCCTTATGGGTCACACTCCTATTAAGGTCTGAGGCAGGATTAGAACTCAAGATCTTCCTGGCTTCAAATCTACCTCTCTTTCTTAAACCATTTGTCCAAGCTAGACACTGATGATCACAGAGATACTCTGCTTCCCAGTGGATCCTCATTACACTCTTCCCTATTTCTGCCTCCCCTGCTTTGGAATGGGGAGAGGCTTGAGGCAAATTACACATCTGCCCTCACTTCATCCCCTCTGCCTGTTCATCCAATAGAGCTCCCCTCCCTGAAGGTCTTAGAGTTTTAGAGAATTTGAGGCTTCCAAAGAAAAGGAAAGGAAGAAGCCAAGAGAGGCAGTAATAGGTTAAGGAGGAGCCTGGAAGAGACTCCCAGGCAGGTCCCTCAGTGAGAATTCCCTCCCCCCTCAGCCAAAAATCATCCATCCCCCTTCCAGCTGCCTAAATCTTTCTTTCTTCCTTTTAATTTGCTATTGTGCTGGAAATTTACCAATTAGACATTCATTTAGGTTAACAATTACCTCCTGAGAGAGTTAGGGGACCTCTATAATTAGCTCCATAGAATATTAGCTGTTGAAAGTACCTTAGAGATCATTTTACAAAAACATGAAACATTCTAGAGCTCAGAGAATGACTCTTCTCAAATGGCAGAGCTGGATGGTGGCCGAGCCAAGGTTGGAACCCAGATGTCCAGACTCCCAGGTATGATGATCAAGTGCCCAGATCATGGCAGATGCTTAAACCATATGGGCGTCTCCTAGCAGGTTTCCAGTTCAATGGACATGACCATTTATAAGGATGGGCTCTGTGGCAGACCCTATGTTAAATGCTGAGAGGAGAAAGAGAGAGAGAGAGAGAGAGAGAGAGAGAGAGAGAGAGAGAGAGAGAGAGAGAAAGAGAGAGTGAGTCCTTATTCTTGCTTACATTTTACAAAGAAGAAAAATACATATATATATATATATATATATATATATATATATATACAATTTAGTTATATCACAATTATATGTCATAATATATAAAATTTCTTTTAGGTATAATTTTGTATATTTATATCTAAACACTTATCTATTAATTATATGACTTTACATATGACTTTAAAAATACTCTTTTTTTTCATAACCCAAATATTTTATGCATTAAAGACAGAGATGCATAGATTTCACCAATCTGCAAAGGGACCCATGACAAAAAGAACTCACTGATCTAGATTTTCTCTGGTCTCATGGCATTTGGAAATTCCAAAAGAACTCCACTGGCATTTCATAGATTTAAAGCTGAAAGTCCAGGATCACAAGGCAGTCTGCCGCCCAACCCTCCGCCTCCCTCCCATTAACTAGATTAGGAGACTGAAGTCTAACAAGGTAAAATGATTTACCAAAGTCCACACTGCTAATTAATGTCTGAAGTGAGATTCTATCTATTCTATCTACCCCTATCTTTCTACTGCCGAGTGCTTTGCTCTATCCACTAAGCTGCATTGCGTCGTCTCTGATACATATCTTGAGAGGAACTAGCAATTTCTATTAAAACTAATCCAGACTCCAGTTTTCAGACGTGGGTAATGAGGGCTCGTACCCATTTTCACGTGTCCCCCTCTGGCTTCTCCGAGTCTCTGGGCTGCCTTCTTAGCTGATGGGACCAAGACTCCCTTATGCACCCAGCCCATAATTCATTTCCACAGGCGGAATGGTGAATCACACAATGTCCGGCCCTTGATGCTTTTAGCTCCGGCTGGTGCTAAATCATCAGACCAGCATTAACCAAAGCGCCCTGGATTGATTTACTTCTCAACTAAACGGCGTCGGTGCGGTCTCATTCCCCAGTCGTCCAATTTGCTCATTGCGGTACTTTAGATTATTTATCACCCCCTCCCCTCTTTGCTTCTCAGTTCTCCCAATCCTGTAGCCAGCAATAAGACCATGTACTTTTTAATTGTCGTTCTCCAAGGCGACTGCAAAACTTCAGCAAACACTATCCGCTTAATCTTTGGCACCTTCGAAGGAGAAAGCAAGGGGAAGGAAGTGGCCTTCCTTTTAATGCTTTGTAATTGAGACAAAAACCCAGCTTCCATGAATTCCTGCCTGTCACTAGGGTAACTGAGGCTGCCTTTCTCCTTAATTGGAACTTTTATAGCAGGGAGCTGATGTTGGTAATGAGAGGCAACGGAGTCCTTCGGATACAGGCTGTGAAGGATTTTAAACACCAGAAGCATCAGAAAGCCTTGTTTTCTCCCAAGGAGTCACAAGATTTCTCTCTCTAGCTTACTGTGGATGTAATGGTGGTGTTTTAGATTTTTCGATTTTTTCTTCCTCTTTACTCTCATCACTTTACTTCAAAAACTGGGGGAAATACTATTTAGGTACGTTATCTCAAAGGGGTCAAAGACAGAAAACAAAGCCCCATAGAAAACAATTATTATTATTATTTACAGGAGCAAAAAAGGCAATCTAAGTAGATCATCAATGGTTAAAGAAATTATGGTACATTGATTACTGGAATATCATCGTGTAAAAAGAAACTGACTCTGAAGAGTTCTGAGAGGCATGGGAAGGACTCGTCTAAACAGATGGGAAGGGATGCATTCAGCCATGAAGAGACAATGGTGACTAACACAATACTCTTGGAAATATCTTTTGACATTTTGACAAAAGGAAAGTTGTGTGATTCTAATGACCAAGCTTGTCCCTGAAGAGAGGTAGTGTGCAGCAGTGGGAAGAAGCTTGGCTCTGTATTAGAATGATCTGGGTTCAAATCCATGTTTTGGTATTTACTAACTCTGGGAATTTGGACAAGTCAGTTGATCAACATTGATTTTATTTTCCTCATCCGTAAAATGAGAGGGTTAGACTAGGAAGCTTCTGAAAGCTCTTTCAAATCTAAGATTTCATGGACCCAGAAGGGAATAGAGGACATCACGTCATGGTTTGGGTCCTTTCAATAAATTGGTCTCGATACAGTATGACTACTAGTTCTATGGTATCATTGTGTCATAAATTGAGAGGTGTGAGGGATCTTAAATGTCATCCAGTCCAACCCTCCCTCATTTTACAGAAGAGGAAATTGAGGGCCATGCAGGTCAAGGGACTAGTCCAAGGTCACACAGATCATAAGTAGCAGATATTACTGTAACTTCTTCAAACATCATTGGTGGGCCAGGGGATTGTGATCATCGGTGGGAAGCCAGCTGTTCACTTGGCTGATGTTTCAATGCTTGACTCTACAGTGTGAGGACCTGGGCTTGAATAATGACTCTGCTCCCTACTAGTTTGTGACCTTGGGCTAGATCCTTGGCTATTCTTTATCTGTTTCCTCATCTGGAAAACTAGGTTTAGTGTGGAGTGTGAAGGGAGGAGGTGGGTCTTCGCAGCTACCTTCAAGAGTAGTCATATGAAATAATGATAATAATCAATAGATAACATGTAAATGGTGCTTTAAGGTTTACAAAGTATATTTCATTTGTCTCTTTTAATCCTCACAACATTTCTAGGTGGTAGGTGTTATCATTGTTCCCATTTTACAGATTAGGCCAGTGATTAGTCTAGGATCATGGGGGGAGGGGTGTTACTAAGTACCTACTAAGTTTCTGGTGCTGTGATAAGATAAACTTTTCATCTGTATTATCTCATTTCATCCTCAAAACAACTCTGGAAAGCAGTTGCTATTTTTGCTCTAATTTTACAGACTAGGGCCAGCAAGCTGATTTTGCCCAAGGCCATGACAGGTATGGGAAGGGAAGAAACATTTATTATGCACCCACTATGTTCGAAATGTATGGGATCTATGGAGTGTTCAGGAGGACTAGCACCACTGGTGTGAGGGCTTGCTGAGCCCTTTTTGGGCTGCTCTTCTACCTTTGACATCCACCTGATTCACTCAACTCTTACTAAGAAGCAAAGCTCTAACATGCATGGAGGCTACATCCTTTGTTGAGATGGGCTCAACCAAGATGAGGGCTATCAATGAGCCTCCAAGCTGTCCGTGAGTTAGGGGGGGTTTCTCCCCCAATCATGAGAGGACTTTCCCCAGTGGCATGGGTAGATGAATAATTTGCCCTGATGTGCATGTAGCCTGTTCAGGATGCTTAGAGTTTGGTGAGACATCAAAGACACCAGGGTCATCCACTCTTTCCTGGACCATCACCAGTTGGCCTGATCTTTGTCTCACTACTTGGCTTAGACATTGTGCAACTCCTTTTCACTTGAATCCAATTCCAGCAGAAGTTAAGACATCGCCTGGTGATATCACTGGAGTCCTATTTGAAAAACAAAGGACAAACAACCACAACTTTGTCCCAGCAGGAACTAAGCTCTTTCTACACATTATCTCATTTGATCCTCACAGCAACTCTGGGAAATAGACACCATTATTATCTCTGTTTTACAAATGCACAGATTGGTTAAGTGACTTGCCTGGGGTCACACAGCTAATTAAGGTCTTGGGTAGGATTCCAACTCAGGCTTTTCTGACTCTTTATCTAATCTTCTGAATTCAAGGTCTTCCCCATTGCCATTATGGAACTGGGCCCCTCATTCCTCCTCACTGGAAGGCTAAATAACCTCTTGTCAGAGTCCTGTGTATGGTTTGTTCTTTGTACTTGAAGGAGACCATGACATCAGGAAGATGATACCATGACTTGCAAGTGAATTGGGTTTAAGTGAGGTTCAAGTGGGAAAGGTCATCAGTCTCACTTTCTCCTTTGGAATCTTGTCTCATTGGATTCTGGTTCAAAGATAAGTGGGAGTAGATGGTCACTAACAGCTCAGAAACTGGTCCAGATATTGGTGATTCCCCTAACCCCACAAAATTATTTTGCGTGGAATTTTGCCCTTCATAATCTGTGTCCACATTTTTCTTCCCAATATTTTAGCTTCTTGGGAGCAGGGATTGTTTTTTTTTTTAATCTTAGCATACCCAGTGCCTACAACAATTCTCAGAGACCCTTAGTAAGTGCCTGGGGGATGAATAGGTGGAATGTTGTGATTCTGTTTGATCTGTCTAATGATAGGTTGGTAAAATGGGATTAGGCTGTAGAATCTTGGAGTTCTTTGCAATCTGCAGACCTTGCATCTCCTGAACCTAAAATATCTAGCCCCCGGTAGCTCTACATTCTGATCCTGTGTCACCTGGTAGTTGGAAGTGAAACACAGATTGTCTTCATGAATCTCTCTCATCTTTGGGGATCTCATTTATGTAGTATTTCCCATCTGCAGAATTGATATTTACACAAAAGGCCTTTATACGTTCTAGCAAAATGCAAAGATTTGGATTCACTTATCATGACTTGTCTTGTTCCTTTTAGAAAGTTCATTCCCAGAGGAGGGCAATTCCTCTGGTCAGTTCAGTTAACCCTTGCCAATCCAGGTTGCTAGGACTCTTGCTTCACCTAAGACACTTCTGAGAGTTTAAAGTACATATCTCCCCTCCCACCCTCTTTTATATCAATCAATATCCATTACGGGGCCCTGTCATTTAGACCACTTTCCTGGGGAGAGCTGGTAGTTAGGTGCTGACTGGAGCAGCTTCCATGTCTTGTGCAGACAATTGCTCTTGGGTTTCCTAAGAGCTGGGAGTGAGATGAGTGACTCTTGGTGCATCAGGCACCAGAAAGCTTCCAATCAAAGCCTAGGAACCTAATCGATGTGCTCTCACTGCTGGGTGAGGAGTGATTGATTGCTATTGACAGAAGACCTCCTAGTCATCAGAGTGACAAGTGCCTCTGTCCTCTCATCACATCTATTATCCATGAGGCTGCTCTTGGGACAAAGGAAAGGGCTTTGGATTTCTGATGGCTGCTCTGTGGCATAAAGCATTTGTTAATTAGTTGGTCTGGAAAAAATGAAATAAAATGTGGGCCAGCCAAAGATGTTTGGGAGCCCTTTGGTACTGTGGGAAGTAAGAAGAGGACACTTGGGGTGGGAAAGAATAATGCTAGATGGAAAGTCAGCTGGATCTCGGTCCTGACATTTAGGTACTCACTGTGTGCATCTGGACCTCAATTTCCTGTCTTGTGTAATGAAGACTTACATGGACTCGATGACCTTTAATATACCTCCTGTGACCCTGTCAGCTTCAAGAGCTGAAAACAGATTTCTCAACATTCTCTCCCCCTGCCCCTACCTCCCAGTTTAGCCCGGCCCCATCACAACTTAAAGGATGTCATCCCCGCTCTGCTCGGCTCTGACGTTATCGATCAGGGAGCTGGTGCCTGCTTGTCTGGGGAGAACAGGCATGAGATGTCTGGGGTGGAGAAGGAGGGGAGATGCTGTCTGGGTAGGAGGACATTAGGCTGCTGGGTCTGCTGACCCTGTATGTGTATGGGGAAGAGGGAGGTTAATGTTGTCATGGCAGCTGCATCCAAAGCTTGCTGGGAGCCTTGAGGTCCCAAGGACGATGAATTGTCATCTAACGAAGCCCATTGGAAACCAGGGTCAAGAAGCCTCTGTACAAAATGTAAAAGCTGGCCCCAGCCTGGTGGTGAATCAATGGAGAGCTCGCAAGAGATTTGGTTAGCTGGCCTGCCATCTAGTGGCCATGAGACTTACTACAATCAAACTTTAGACGCCGGGCCCATATGACTATGGCACATACTCACCCAGCTAACAACATTTGCAATAGAATCTCACTTGTCCTGCAACCTTCAAAATTAAGGTATTTGCCTTCTTCACATGACTAAGTTTCAGACTAGCTAGAGTGTTCCTTTTTTTTTAAATAAAGAATTTTTTTTCGTTATTTTATTGTTATTCAGTTGACTGAAGTCATATCCAATTCTCTGCCAGCCCATTTGGAGTTTTCTTGGCAAAGATACTGGAATCGTTTGCCATTTCCTTCTCCAGCCCATTTTACAGATGAGGAAACTGAGATAAACAAGGTTAAGTGACTCACTGAGGGTCATATAGCTAGTCTATATCTGAGGCTATTTTTGAACTCAGGCCTGACTCTAGGCCTGGCACTTTATCCCCTGTACCACCTAGCTGCCCCTTTTTCATTTTAGGAGTAAAGGTTTCACAATGGAAGGGAACTCAGATGCCACTAATTCTCTTATTTCACAGCTGGGACAACTGAAGCCCAGAGATATTTAGTGACTTGTCCACGCTCTTACTGCTGGTCTGTAAGTTAACATACTAAGTTAGGAAATAGAAACCTAGGAGGGAGCTCCAAGTTCATCCTGAGGTCCTTAATCTTTGTGTGTGTGTGTGTGTGTGTGTGTGTGTGTGTGTGTGTGTGTGTGTGTGTGTATGTGTGATGAAGACCTTTGGCAAGCTGGCAAAGCCTCTGCCTGCCTTCTCAGAAGAATATTCCTAAATAATTGAATAGCAATACCCAGAATTACAAAGAAATCCAAAAGTCAGTGGGAATAAGGATGCATTTTTGCCCATTCAAGTTCACACACCTCCTTCCCTGAGGTCTACCACACACCCCAGGCTAAGATCCTCTGATTAGATGAACCCCTTCAATTTACAGGTAAAAAATTGGAGACCCAGAAGGAGAAGTTAAGTGACAAGCCCAAGGTCACAAAGATAAGGGTAGGGGCAGAGTCAGCATCTGAACCTGCCTCCTCTGGCTCTAAATCAGCATACTCATCACTGTACCCCAATATTTCTTTCTACGGAGTAACACATCATGACTAGGACTGGGAGCCAAGAGGCCATTTCAGCCCTAATGAAGTCATGCACTTGCAAGGTGGCCTTTGGCAAATTGCTTCTCCCTGAGACTGCATTTTGCAACAGAAGCAGGTGGGCTCAGTGGTCTCAATAACACTTTCAGTCTTGAATGTCCAGGATGCTGGGGCAGAAAAAACTGTGTGAAAGACAAAAATTATAATAACAAAAATAATATTAAAAACAGTAACAATCAGCAAATATGCAGATGAAGTTTTTAGTACTTTTTTCAGGTACTGAGTGAAGTACTAGAGAAAGAAAGAAAGCAGAGAATAGTCCCTGGCCCCCTTTGTTGGGGCACACGTTTGAATGGGGTGACAGCATTTAATTAACTATATCTACAAGATATATGATGCAGCTAGGGGGCACCATAGTGCACAGAGCACAGGGCCTGGAGGCAGGAAGACTCATTTTTTCTGAGTTCAAATCCAGCCCCAGACACTTTTTAGCTGTGTGACCCTGGGCAAGTCACTTAATTCTTTTTTTGCCTCAGTTTCTTCATCTGTAAAATGAGCCGGAGAAGAAAATGGCAAACCATTCCAGTATCTTTAGACAGGAAACTCCACACAGGGTAACAAAGATTCAAACATGGCTGAAAATGACTGAGCAGCAATAACAACAAGCTGTATACTGAACAGTTGGCAGGCATACTAAGAGGAGCAAGCATTAGCATCTGAGGGCCAGCATTAAAGATCTCTGGAGTAGGTTGGGTTTGAGCTGAGTCTTGAAGGAAGGCAGGGAAACTGAGACAGAGGTGGGGAGGGAGCTCATTCCAGGCATGGGAGAGAGTCAGTGAGGAGACAGAGAGATAGAATGTGATGTGGGAATAAGACCAAGTGGTCAAGGGCATCAAAGCCATAACCAGGTTGTGGCAACTGGAGTTTTGCACCAAGGTGGGGATTATACGTTTATGGGTTGTTGTTTTTTCCTAATAAAATTTAAGATTCTCAAGGACAGTGAATTTCCTTTTTATCATTGTATCCCCAAAGCTTTGCACCATAATAAGTGATTAATAAATGTTTCTTCTATTGTTGGATTAAAGTTCATAAATTGAAAAATTTGTCCCAGGGCATGGAAAATTAAAAAAAAAAAAAAACGATATCTGGTCAGTTTCCTTCTAAGGAAGAAGAGTAGGGAAAAGCCTAGTGTGCAGATGGAGCATGGGTGGTGGGAAAAGATGTAGATCATTTGGTGATAGGAAGGTGGGGGTGGGTGGTCAGAGTGAGGAAGGAGCTTCATATTGGGGTACGGGGGAGCGAAATCCAGTCTCAGTACCTGATTTTCAGGCTAGTCAAAGTTCAGGGAGAAAAGCCAGACATATTCAGGTAGTCTCCTAATATAATATGAGTCTTCACAAACCATCTTTGAGCATATTTCCCTCCCACATACCTGCCTGGCAACCCAACCTTATTTTGCTTCCAGAGACTCGTTAGAAGAGACAAGTCCACAGTGGGGAGAGAGAATCCAACTTCTCTATGACTAGGGAGGACTCCATGTTGTGGGTGGGAGGACAAGGATGGAAGTTCAATGGACTTCCTTGTAGGCTAAGAAGGAGCTCTCCAGGGTCCTGTGACACATCCAGGGTAGCAGAGAAATGCTTCCCCAGGCCTAGGAATTCTGAGCACTTCTACCTGGAGGAAAAGGGAAGAGGAACTTCAGGTAAGGCATACAGGGGAGTGAACAACCTCTACAGTCCTAAACCATGGGATCCTTTATTTTTTCTTCTAACTATGTGCGTCCTGGCTTTTCCAACTTTGTGGAGGAGGTGGAGCAGGGTGATCTGTAGTGCAGGGTCCAGCTAGAAGGCCTAAGAGCCTTCTTTCTCAGCATCTGCTCATCATGAATCCTGAGAATGAGGCCCCTGCCCCAAAAGAACTGATGCCTCTGGAAAAGGGTCTAGTTTGACCCTTTAGAGGAACACAAAAGGGTCAGGACTGAGCCAGTAAAGTTAGGCTCACACTCTTTTTCAGACACTAACTCTTGGCCTCTGTTTCCTTCTCTATAAAGTGAAGGGGTTGGACAAGGTGGTCTCTGACATTTTTCCCAGCTCCTCTGTCACATACACCTGTATGGTCTGTTTTCCATGTTATTCTACCACCACTGAGCTTTAAATTCAGAAAGACTTAAGTGAACCTTCCTTCATGACCTTGGAGAGTTCCCTTTTCTCTTTGGCTTCAGTTACATCCTTCATAAGATTAAAGGTGACAGATTTAGAGCCCAAAAGAACTTTGGAGGCCATGTAAGACCTAAGTACTTAGGACTTCATACTAAGATGGTACACACATTTCATTTCAGAGAAGAGGAAAAATGAGAATCAAGGAGATTAAGTAATAATAATGTACAACAACAACAATAACATATACATAGTGCTTTAAGGTTTGCAAATAATTTACATATGTTGTCATTTATACTATATAGCAACCCTGTGAGATAGGTCTATTGTTATCCCTGCTTCCCAGATCTGAAGACTGAGGCTGAGAAACTTTCCATGACTTTATCAGTCATATTGTCAGTTCAACATCTGAGACAGTATTTGAAAACAGATATTCCTGACTTTAAGTACAAGACTACCTCCACTATACCATCCTACTTTGAGTTGAACTAGATCACTTCTAGTCATTTCCAGATTTAACATAGAGGAAGTTAGGGGCAGGGGATAGACCTGGTGTCAGGAAGACTTGTGTGCAAATCTGGCCTCAGACACTTACCAGCTGTGTGAATCTGAACAAGTCACTTAACCTCATTTTTCTCATCTGGAAAAGATAATTTTTTAAATTGTAATTTATTATAACAACCTTCCAGGGTTGTTGTGAGGATCAAATGAAATAATATTTATAAAATGCCGGACAAATCTTAAAGCACTATTGCAATGCTATGTGATGGGCATAGCTGGTGGTCAGGGGTCCTATTTCTGGCTCCAATGATGGTAATGACAACGAATATTCCTCCAAATCTTCTGTATGCAAAGCCCTTCCCTTCCTGCTGTAAACCTAGAACATGATGACTCTTGCTAGTTCATTTGAACCTGAGTGGGAACTTCCCTCAAGTGGACAGAGTGCTGGACTTAGAATTAGCAAGGCCTGGATTTAAAACCATACCTAGCATGACCTGGGCCTAATTGTTTCTCCTCCCTGGACCTCAGTTCATTGCTCAGTAAAATGAGGAGTGTTGACTACCCATCTCTAAATTTATGACCCTTTGATTTTAGGTGATACTATATTTGAGAACTTCAAACAGTAGATGTCAACTTTACTTAATAGCAGAGGCTAGTAGAGGGTACTTCATAGGGCCACATGGGGAGAGGGCCTGTAATATTAACCAATATAAACAAGGCTCCAGGGTATGACTTTATAGCTGTTTCTGCCACTGTCCACTAGGAGGTGAAATGTCATGATGATTCTGTCTTTCTTCCAGGAGGTTGATGGGTATCAGGATTTGTCATGTGTCCAGGAACAAAGTCAGACTTAGTGTCCCTGGGTATAGATTGAGAAACACTTGACTTTGCATGGACTGCTAAATCAGTATCAATGCTCTCTCACTCCACATCACCACGATCCCCATTGTATTATTTAATGTAGTCAATTGAATCAAAAGGAGAGAGAAATAGCAGCCATGGATATCAGTCATGGATATAAGAATGACCTCCAAAATATCCTGCCTGCGTGACTCTAGGCAAGTCTTAGCCTCTCAGCACCTCCAGAGAATTACTTCAGGCTTTAAATTGCAGGAAAATACTGCATTTAGAATCTGAAGACTTGGGTCCAAATTGTGGTTCTGAAGCTAACTACCTAGGCGACTTTGTGGAAGGAACGTAAATTTCTTGAGCCCAAGTTTCTTCAACTGTAGGATGCAGGGGTTAGATAGACTCTGACAGCCATTTCTTCTCTAAATCTATGATCTAATGACTCCTCTGGCCACATCAGCTGTTATTCGCACTCTGTTGTCAAAGATGGGCTTTCATTCAATAGCTCTGGGTCAGTGTTTTGCACCCACCTTTCAAGCTGTACTCCATCAATCTGGTGGAGTTAGTGATAGGTATAATGGAGTTAATGGAGTTTTAATGGAGTTAGGGTCAGCTAGGTGGTGAGCGATAGTTAGGAGACCTTATAGTACACAGGGTAGCAAAAATTATCCCATAGGGACGCCCATAGGTGGCACCATTATTGCATAGAGCACCAGGACTGGATTCAGGAAGGTTCATCTTCCTGAGTTAAAACCTGAACTCAGACATTCATTAGCTGTATGACCCTGGGCAAATCACTTAACCCTATTTGCCTCAGTTTTCTTATCTGTAAAATGAACTGGAAGACAAAAAATGGCAAACCAGTCTGGTATCTTTATGAAGAAAACATTAAATGGGCTCATGAAGAGTTGGACATGACTGAAAACAACTGAACTATAATGTAATTAGCAGAAGATTGAGAATTATTTTTTTCTTTTAACTTGTTTTGTCTTGATTCCGTTTTTTTGTTTTGTTTGAGATACGCTGAGTAGGCTAATTTAATAAGAGTAGGGAATTTAGGTTAGAAAGGAAAAGCTAAAATGAGATTGCAGAGTACTAGACTAAGTTTCAGACATTACAGGGTCAGGGCTTTGTCTTCCCTGCTTATTTTTCAGATAAAAAAATTGAGGCTAAGGTCACACAGGGTATAGGTGACAAAGGTAAGAATCATACCTGGATGCTTTGGCTCCATACCCATTCATATTTCCCCTCTTCCCTGGCCCTTAGATTCTATTCTGTAGGCATTGGGGAACCACTGAGAGTTTCTGCTATTGTGTCTTTGAATCCCTAGGACTGAGGACAGCTCCTGAAACAAAGTAGGCCTTTTATACATGCATTGAGTTGAATTGCTTTAATTTGAATTGAGTCATACTAACTTGATTATTACCCAAAAGTTTTTTTTTTCTTTCTAATACTTCCCTCACACATTATCAGTACTGAAGATTATTTCAACTGCCTCCTCGCTTCTAGTTCCTTTTTCCTCCCTGCCCCTACCACCAGGTTCATCTTCCTAAAACATTGTTTCATTGATGTCACTTATGGTCAGGAAACTTCAGTGGATTCCCCAATGCCTATAGTATTCTAATGATGGAAGTAAAGGAAAATCTAGTTTTGAGAAGCTGGTAGCACAGTGGATAGGGCACTGGGCCTAGTGTTAGACTTTATTGACTTCAGACACTTACTAGTTGTGTGACCCTGTACAAGACACCAATCTTCACTAATGCCTCAGTTTCCTCAACTGAAAAATGAGGGTAATACTAGCACCTGCCTCCTAGGGTTGCTGTGAAGATCAAATGAGTATTTTTAAAAAGCACTTAGCATACCACCTGCACATAGGAGGTACTATCTAAATGCTCGTTCCTCTCCTTTGCCTGTTTAGAAGAACAGGATATTATACTGAAAAAGCCTAGTGCCTAAAATCAGAGGACCTTGGTTTGAACTCTGTCTCTGATATTTACTGTCTTGGTGACCTTGGGTAAGTCATTTGTACTTCCTGGGACTCAATCTTCTATAAAATGAGGGATTTGGACTGGAAGGCCCATTCCAGCTCTGCATTACTGATTTTATAATCCTTGGATGATTATCTAGGTCTTGGAGATGGCTCTTCTCCATGGATACCTGTTATTTGGGAGACTATGTGCTCAACCCTGGGAGGCCTTCCACTGGCTAGCCAGATGCTTATCTTATGCCTCCATATGAGACACCTTGCTAATACAGGGCCCCGTGATGTCCCCCATGAGAAGGCCTTCTACCTCCTTTTTGTGAATTTCCATAAACTACATAATCACTGCCTTGTCCTTTGGGTTCAGTATAATTATATGATCATTAAGTGATTGTATCTATCAATCAGTCAAATAACTATTGAACATCTAATATGAACTCAGTCATCTATTCAAGCAACTTCAAGTTTCTATTGTGTTCAAGGCACTATCAAATAGGATTCACCCTCTGAAGGATTCGGAAGTAAGTTGAGGGAAAGTTAGGTGGCACAGTGGACAGAGCACTAGGTCTGGAGTCAGGAGGACCTGAGTTCAAATCTGAACTCAGACACTTGCCAGCTGTGTGACCCTAGGCAAGTCACTTACCCCAAATTGCTTCCTTCCAAAAAAGTAAGTTGATGAAAAATAAAGAAAAACCACAGAAGAAAAGAGTCTACCTTTATTCATTTTCAAGCTCTTTCTAATTGAATTAGCTTTATTTACCCTGTGTTACATGCAGACTTCCTTTTGGTACATGTTTACAAGTAGCAATGATATTCTTTAAAGAAACTCATTCAAAAGGGGGAGGGGAGAGAAGAATAATGAGACGTATACACGTATGTATGTATATATATACAAATACATATAAATATATATATATATATATATATATATATATATATATATATGTACGTTGTTGACTTTATTTTTGGTCATGTCTGTCTCTTTGTGACCCCATTTGGGTTTTTCTTGACAAAACTTCTGGAATGGTTTGCCATTTCTTTCTCCAGCTTATTTTACAGATGAAAAAACTGAGGCAAACAAGGTTAAGTGACATAACCAAGGTCACACAGCTAGTGAGTATCTGAGGCCAAATCTCAACTCAAGAAGATGAGTCTTTCTGACTCTAGTCCCAGCACTCTATGCACTACACAACCTAGCTGCCCATGCAAATGTGTGTGTGTGTGTGTGTGTGTGTGTGTATAACTGTGACTTTTGCAAGGAATTAGGGAAATAGATAACTAGGTAGTGGTCAAGGGGCATAAGAAATACTCTTTGAAAGAGGAATCAAATTGTTAACAACTATATGTGAAAGATTGATGCAAATGACTATTGGTAACAGAAATGCAACAGTTCTGAAGTTTCATCTCACACTATGCAAATTGGTAACAATGGCAAAAGATGGAGTCTGTATCAGAGTGGTTATAAAAAGATTAAGTAAACTGATACATTATTGGTGGAATTGTAAAATTGTCACATTCATTCCAGTAAGAAATTGTGAATTGTGACCAAAACAAATATCTAAAATGCCTCAGGGGTCCCACTGCTAGCTATATACCCTTAGGTTGAGCAAAGACAGAAAGAAAGGTGTCATTCACAAAAAATACTCATAGTAGTAGTTTTTTTGTAGTAGCAGAGTTTGAAAACATTGCCTGGGGAATGGCCAAACAAACTGTGGCACATCAATCTAATGGAACATTATTGGGTCATTAGACAATGAAATAAATATGAACACTATGGAGAAGCATGAGAAGATAATATAAATTTATGCAGTGAGGAAGGCTAGACCAGGAAAATATTATACACAGTGAAAATAGAAATAACAAGAACAACAACAGAGTCAAATACTGACTAATTATAACTAAACTTGTCCATGAAGCAGAAAGAAGAAAATACGCCTGCATCCCATGACTGAAGAAGTTGGGAAATGTGTGTATGGAACAATGTATCCCCTTAAATTGAAATGATGCATTGGCTAGTCTATGCATCTGCTTATTTTTTTCCTTTTCTCTTTTTCACTCACAAGCAATGACTTTCCTGTAGAGAGGGGACATATTTAGATACTAATATATATATTTTTAAGTAGGACAAATGAGTTCCAGGCAGGTTTATGCTATGTACATGGTAGTTTGAGAGGGGATGGTAAAGTTATAGACTCAGAAGATCACCATTATTCATGTTTGAAGTACAAATGTTTAAGAATCTCAGAAGTCTTTGTCAATAAGTGACAAGGGCTGTCTTTATCAGAGCAGAGATTAAGAAATCCTTGAATTCCGATTGAATTCATTTAGTCATTCTGATTGAATTAGATTCATTCATTTAATTCTGATTGAAGTCACTTTTCCCCTCTCCAGCTTTTAAGAAAAATTATAGGAGAAAGGACTATGTTGGATAAAGAAAATACTCACAGAAGTGCAGACCAAATGGAGAAAAGCCAGGAATAAAGGCTGCATAATGATTACTTGAAGGAATTAGCTATATCTAGGCCAGTGGAAAGAAACCTTAGTGGTGGACAGTCACTGAGTTATAGCCTTTCAAAGTCATTAGAGAAATGATTTTTTCTCTCTCATATTAATAGCTAATTATTAAAATCAGGGGGACCCCAGCTTCTTTCTCCCTGTCCTATTTCTTTTTCTAGTCTCTTAAAGACTGGGCTGATGGAAGATAGAATTATCATTCTCCTCATTTGGGGTATTGCTATGCCACCCAACTAGATGAGACTTCTAATCTAAGGTGCAACTCGTGACCCATAGTACTCTGCTTAGGTTAGGGGGGAGGGATATAGATTCTTTGCTTAGATTGCTGAAGATTTGGGGTGGTTGTTGTTTGTCCATTCTGAAAGCAGACTATAACATCTGGAAGGTGATGCCATGACTTGCAAGTGAATTGGATTTAAATGAGGTAGGGTTGTACAAAGTCACCAACCTCATTGTCCAGTGGCAAGATGCAGGTCATAACAGCTGGAGATGGCCATGCATGCAATGGGAGACTGGTCTTTTTATTTTAAACTTTTGTTTATTTTTGGTGTACATCATTCATTTCCATGAGATTTTGAGTTACAAATTTTTCCCCCCGTCTTCCCTTACTCACCAGCTTAAAACAGAAATCCAACTGTATATGGCTTCCCCCAATCTGGTCTTTCCTATATCCTCTCCCATCACCCCTCTGACTTTTCAGTAGGACAAGATGGATCTCCCTACCCCAATATCTGTATATCTTATGTCCCAGTTGTATGTAAATAATAATAAGGATTATATATATATATATATATATATATATATATATGTAATATATATATATATACATAATATATATACATATATATTTTTAACATTTGATTTTAGAACTTTAAATTCTAGATTCTTTCCCTTCCTCCCTCATCACCCACCTCCACTGGAAAGACAAGCAATTCAATACAGGCCATACATGTGTAGTTATGCAAAACATCTCCACAATGGACATATTGTGAAAGACTGACTATATTTCCCTCCTTCCTATTCTACCCCCCAATTGTTGTATTCTCTACTTTGTCCCTGTCCCTTAACAGAAGTGTGTGCTTCTAACAACATTCCCCTCAAACCTTCCCTTCCCTCCTTCCTTCCCCATCTCATCCCTTTCCCCCCTACTATCCTATAGGCCAAGATATCCAATTCAGAGTGTACATCATTCCTTCCCTAAGCCAAATTCAATGAGAGTAAGGGTGACCCATTCCCTTTTGCCTTCCTGTTATTCCCCTCCATTGTACCAGTTATCCCTTGCCTCTTCTATATGAGAGGATTAACACCATTCTGTCTCTCCCTGTCTCCTCTCATACTATTCCTCTCCCACATCTCAATTTCACCTTTTAAAATATTATCTTATCCTATTCAATTGATCCTGTGCCCTATGTCTATGTACACATATATACACATACTCACATATGCATTCA
>CM053585.1:15219537-15255788 GCA_028646515.1 Pseudochirops corinnae
AGAAAAGTTTCATCAGTTACAATTATAATTTTTCCATGTTGGCATGTAAATAGTTCAACTGTGATAAGTTCCTTATGAATTCTTTTCCATGTTTACCTTCTCATGCTTCTTGTATTGAGCACCAAATTTTCTATTGAGTTCTGTTTTTTTCATCAAAAATACTTGAAAGTACTCCACCTCATTGAATGACTATATTTACTCCTGAAATATTATACTCAACTTTGCTGGGTAGGTGATTCTTGGTTTTAATTCTAGCTCCCTTGATCTCTGGAATATCATATTCCAGGCCCTCGATCACTTAATGTAGAAGCTGCTAGATCCTGGGTTATGCTAATTGTGTTTCCACAGTATTCAAATTTTTTCTTCTTGGCTGCTTGTAATATTTTCTCCTTGATCTGGGAACTTTAGAACCTGACTATAACATTCCTAGGAGTTTTATTTTTGGGATCTTTTTCAAGAGGTGATTGGTGAACTCCTTCAAGTTCTATTTTGTCCTCTGGTTCTAAAATATCAGGGCAATTTTCCTTAAGAATTTCTTGAAGGATGCTTTCTAGGTTCTTTTTTTGATCATGGCTTTCAGGTAGTGCAATAATTTTTAAATTGTCTCTCCTGGATCTGTTTTCCAGATCAGTATTTTTTTTTTCAAGGAGATATTTCACATTCTCTTCTTTTTTTTTTCATTTGTTTGGATCTGTTTAATAGTATCTTGATTTCTCATAAAGTCATTTGCTTCCATTTGCTCCACTCTAATTCTGAAGGAATTATTCTCTTCAATGAGTTTTTGAGATTCTTTTTGCATCTGGCAAATTTGACTTTTTAAGGCATTCTTTTCCTCATTGGCTTTTTAGGCCTCTTTTGCCATTTGAGTTAGTCTTTTTTTTTTTATGGTGTTATTTTCTTCAGTCAGATTATTGACTCTCTTATCATGATTTGTTTGCATCATTCCCATTTCTCTTCCCAATTTTTCCTCCACTTCTCTTATTTGGTTTTCAAAATCCTTCTTAAGCTCCTCTATGGCTTGTAACCAATCTACATTTTTCTTGGAAGCTTTTGGTGTGGGAGTTCTGACTGTATGGTCTTCCTCCCATTCTATGCTTTGATACTTTTTGTCCTCAAAAAAGGAATCTAAAGTTGGATTGCTGGGCTTGCTTTGCTTGCTTTTCCTGCTCATGTTGCCAGTCAATTACTTGACTTTTGTGCTTAGTAGAACTCTGCTTCCAGAGGGAAGAGTTTTGTCCCAAATTGCTGGGTTTTACACAGCTGCCAGGGTTATGAAGAGGCCGTTGTCTCTGCAGCACCCACCAGCTTTGGCTCACTGATCACGTACCTCAGGACCACCACGCAAGATCACAATCCCAATCCAGGCTGGTTAAGGCAAGAGCACTTAGCCTCTGAATGATCGCTTGGCACCCTGCAATCTGCAGGCCAGGAGCTCTGAAGCAGCCCTTTGGAGGTAGCTGCATGGCACTGCCACTGCTTCTTGTCCTGGAAGCAGATGGCCAGACTTTCTCCCCCAAATTTAGCCTAGTTCCACTGACCTTTCACTTAGTCCTTGTTTCTTATGGGTTGATAATTCTGGAAACTGCTACAGCTGACAGTGTTCTGCTCTCCTGAAAGCTCCAGTCACAGCTTGTTCTGGCCACCTTAGGGCTTCAACCATGGGTTCATGTAGTGTCAGCTGGTCTGGGCTCTAAGCGTGCTGTGATGAGCCCCTCCACATCAGCCTGCTAAGCTGCCTTCAGTGGTAACTTTGTTACTCTGTCATTTTGTGGGTTCTGGAGCACTAAAATTTGTTTAGAGTCATATTTTATAGGTATTTGAGGTGGTTGGGGGGAGCCAAGGAATTCTCCTGCTTCTAAGCCACCATCTTGACTCCGCCCTCTGAGATCAGTCCTTTTAAGCTAAGGTCTTTCCCAGGTTTCAATTTGTCTGAGGCAATGACCACATGGAATGAGACAAAAAGTGACCTCTTTTCCAACGTAAAAAAAAAAAAAAATCATTCTGGAAGGGGAAGATCCTCAGGTTTTCTGGTCAAAACAGAAGCAATTACTTTTTACACTCACTGTTAGCCAAGACTTGTGGTAATAGAAGTAAATGGTATAATCAGATTTCATTAGGATAGGTCTGGCACCTCATTCTAATATCCATTTTCTCTTTACTTATTAGCCAATCAGAGTTGATTGCTACCCTCTTGAACAACTGCTTTTCCAAGGTCATATAATTTTTTTAGTTCAATGCCATGAGGGGCTTTGGCTTTCAAGAATGTTACTCATGGGGCAGCTAGGTGGTGCAGTGAATAGAGCACCAGGCTTGGAGTAAGGAGGACCAGAACTCAAATCTAGGCTCAGAAACTTAACACTTACTGTGTTATGTTACTATGTATGATCTTGGGCAGGTCACTTAACCCCAATTGCCTTGCCTTGCCCCCTCTAAAAAAATGAGTGTTACTGACCTATTTTATTAAAATATTAGTACTATTAATAAAATGATTTGTTACCTAGAATTCATGTCTCTCAAACTTTAAATACCACTGTCATAATATATCTCAAATGCCATCAAGTCCAAAAATCACCTCTAACACTTTCCAAAACATTGGCCATCCAATTTTTGCTTAAATATCTCTAGTAAAGTGGAACCCACTTACAAGGTGGCCAATCCCGTTTTGGAACAAATTTATTTGTTAGGAAGATCATTCATATGTCAAACCTCAATCTGCTTTCCTCCATCTTCTAATTGCAGTTTTGTGATCTGCTGTTTGTGACCAAAGAGAAGAAATTTAATCTTTCTCCCACACAACAGTCCATTAGTGGATAGAAAATAGCCAAGACCTGAGTCCAAATCTTGCCTCAGACATTTATCAGCTGTGTGACCCTGGGCAAATCTCTTAAACTTTCTGTGCTTCAATTTCTTCGGCTCTAAGATGAAGATATTAATAGCACATACTTTGAATGGTGTGGGGATTGATTGAGTTTACATAGCTAAAGTACTTTGCCAATCTTCAAAGCATGAGTGTTATCATTTTTCAAAACTGGCAACAATATCCCCTAAGGCCTCTCTTCTCTTGCCTAAACTTCCAGGGTTCATTTAAACTATCCTCATAATAGTATGCATTCAAGATTTTATTTTTCTACTCTACATTTTTTTTTCCTTTTCCTTCCTAAAATATATCACTTATAACTCAATAGAGCATTTCAGGTGTGGTCAGATAAGGGTAAGGTAAAGTAAATTGAGTCTATAGCTTTTTTGTTCCAGACATTTGTCTGTCTGGATGAGACCTAAGATGACAATTATTTTGGGAATGGTTGACTAATACTGAGATTGAAATAAGCATAGATGAACTGCTGTCTGACCATACCTACCTCATCATATATTTGGGACATTGATTTTTTGAACCCGTGTAAGACTTTACATTTACACCATATTGAATTTCCTTTATTTTCCTGGGGCCATTTTTCTAGTCTTTCAGGTTTCTTTTAGGTTCTGATGTCATAATCCAATGTGTTTTCTCTCTATCACAACTTTGTGTCATATGAACATTTATCATATGAAAAAGGATGTCTTGCCTCTACTCATGTAAATAAATATTGATATTAATTTATTAATATCAGTTGTTAGTGAAAAAATGGTATATGGCACAGGACCAATCCATAAGTGATCTCTCCCCAAAACGATAATGATCCATTAGTGCCTACTCTTTGAATAGAGTTATTCCTGCAGCACAGAGCAGAACTAACTGCACTATTTACCAGCCTCTGGCTCTCCATCTTGTCCATAAGGGTAAAAGAAGGGGGTCAAGGGTGGTATTGCCACAAGTCTTGTATGCTGTCATTAGCCTAATAGCTTTCTTCAATATATTAAAGAGCTATTGAATTGATACATTGTAAGCTTATGGGGACTGTCTTTTGACTCTTTTTGTATCCCAAGAGCTTAACATAGTGCCTGACACATAGTAGGAACTGAAGAATGTTGACTAATTGAATAATTACTATTTGGAAGACTATCTTAGGAAAGGGAAATTCTCATTATGTTGCATGGTTTCAGACAGAAGAGCTGGTAAGTGATGGGTACCATGTGAAGAGAGACAGATTTTAGTCCCAAATTAGAAAGATAAGAAAACAAACAATTTCCTAGTGATTAAAGCTGCCTAAAAACAGAAGGAACTGCTTAAGGAAGTAGTAAATTCCTCATCCCGGGAATTTCTCAAGTAGAAAATTGAGGGTCAATTTTGGAACATAATATAGTGGAGTTGATTGTGGTAATTGCACTGGATACCCACTGAGGGTTCTTCTGACTCTGAGTTTCTTATGATTCTATAAATTCTGAAAATTTCTGAATATGGCTTATCTAACTAGCTGTTCAGTTGCAGTTCGCATTAATCATTTCTGGTGGCTTTTCTGGAATGTGTCATTGCTATCTAATGCTTCCATTTTTGGAGGTGGGGGGTGGGGATGGAACAAGGCAAATCAGGACAAGTTATATTTGTTTTCTAAAGAATGAAGAGGAATCAATAAGTGGCAGCACTGGCCTAATTGGCATAAGTACCTTACCCAACCTATCACCTTTCAAGCTAGTGTGGGCCTAGTTGTATTCTAGACATAGTATTCAGATGAATATTCTGTATTCTTGGTTCCTCCTTGAGGTAAGAAGTGTCCTATCCTTCCCTTCTCCCCCTCCAAAAAAAAAGTTCTCATTTAGTGTCTTGATACAATAGCACAAACTGGACCTCAGAGACTACTGGTCAGGCATTCCCCAGTCTCATAAGAGGAAGTTAGCAGAATGTACATCGAAACAGTGGGATTCAATGTGGTGTTGTTAAAAACAACTTGGCTGATACATTTTGTGACATTTGGGGAATAGGAAGAAACTCAATAACATGTAGCTTTTGGAGGTCCTGAACGTCTCGCATTCAGCCAGAATTCTCAGCTTAGCCTGGTAGGACTGTTCTCGGCTTCTAATTTCAATACCTAAACAGAAAGAAATTGTTAGAATGAGTTATCTCCTGCCCACAGTCTAAGAATATGATATTTTCATGACTGGTCAAAATGATTGATTAAAATGGACCATTTGGACGACTTTAGATTTCAGTTTTTCGTGCTTTTCCAACCTCCTTCTGCAGAACTAGAAATCCCCAAGAGAATTCAGTGGTGCCCAATATTTTTGCTGAGTCAGCCCAGAAGCCTGGAGTACTTCTTTATTCCACTTGCACCCAGATGGAGCACTGAGCACATCAGGACTCTGGCATGGTATAAAAAGCACAAAGCTTGAGGTGAGAGGGCCTTGTGTTGGGACCCTGCCTCCTTCAGTTACTAGTCCTGTGATTTTGATAAAGTTGATCAGTGGCTATGATCTTTGACTTCCATGTTTGTTAGAAGAAAGGGGGTGAAAGATGCTATATAGGTTCAATTCAGTTCAGTCCAATTCAATCCATGGAGCCCTGTTAAGATGCCATATGGCTGTGTGTTTCTTTTTAAAGGGTATCATTTTGCTCGCTCTCCTCCTCAACTTCCTCCAAGGATAAGCAACTGTCCTGGGACTTAAGAATGATTTGTTGTTATCCTCTGGTCTCCAGGACAACCAGTCAGTCAGTAAACAAACATTCATTAAGTACCTACTATGTTCCAGGAGTTGGACTAAGGCCTGAGGGACACCAAGCAAGACAAAAACCAAAATCCAAACATTCCCTGCTCCCAAGGTCATGACACAACATGTAAACAATTACTTATAAACAAACTATTTTAGAATAAATTGCAGGTGATCAATAAAGGGCAGGAGCTCAAATTAATGGGGACCAGCAAAGGGGTTTTGTAGAAGGTAGTATTGTAGTTGGGACTTGAAGGAAAGCTAGGAGGCAGAGATGAACACACCAACTCCTCTACTTTGCAATGAAAGCCTTTACAATCTGGGTCCAAGCTATTTCTCTGGGGTTATTACACATTGATCTCTTTCACTTATCCTATATTTGTGTCAAAATGACGAACTTGGCATTCCTCAAGTTTTTACCTTCATCTCTGGCCTCTTTGCTTTTGCATAGGCTGGGCCTCATGCCTGGAATCCTTCACTAAACATTCTCTCCTCAATTTCAACTCCTGGAATCTCAAGCTTTCTCGTTGGAGTTCACCCATTTCCTCTTTCCAGAGTACTATGTACATACACACACACACACACACACACACACACACACACACACACACACACACATACATATTTATCTATGGACATGTTATTTCCCTTCTCCCCCATTCCAATGTAAGTTCCTTGAAGGAGAGTAGCTATTTTTGTCATATCTCTGCATTTCCAGGCCCAGTGTAGTTCTTTGCTCTTGCGTATTATAGTTCTTACCAAATATTAATAGGCATTTATTGATGAACCAAATTAGATTAATTCAGACTGAGCTGAATTGGACTGGTCTGGATTAAATTGAACTGAACTGAACTAGACTGGATTGGATTAGGTTGGATAAGGATAATTATCTACTCACCTGGGGAGAGAAAGGTGGTGTCATGGTAGGGATTGGTGGTAGAGGAATCCCTGGCTTTGCAGGTGGCTAAGGAGAAGACAGAGACTGAGTGAAGGTCATGGCTAAGGAGAAGAGTTAGAGGGAAGGAGACACCTTCAGAACGTAGATGACGCCTCTCACCAGGCTTTTGTTCTGCTGGACATTAGTCACATTTATGGGAGTGTGCTGATGATCTGTATTGACCAAACTTGGATTTGGAAATCATCAGCCTCCAGTACATTTGTGTAATGCAGGAGTAGCTAAGCCAGAAACTTCAAACTGAATAGGGGCCTTTGGAACTTCTAAGAGATGAGCTCTTGAATCCAGCATAAGGAAAACACAAAAGAAATCCCATGGTGAGGGACAGTGTGGTGCAATGGAAAAACAGCATTCCTGTTGGAGTTTTGGGCTTGAACCCACATCTCATTTGTATGACCTTGGCCAGGTCACTTCTCCTTTCTGGGTCTCAGTTTCCTTCTTTGTAAAATTTGTGGTTTGGAATATTTGGCATCCAAATTCTTTTTTGGCTCTAGAGATTATGATCGAATTAAGTTAATTCTATAATTTACAGTAATTATGTCCTGAATATGATATTATAAGATGAAAGACACTTTAATATAAGACATGAGAATACTTTAAGCAATTACCAATAAAGAAAAAAGTAGATTATTATTTACAAAGCAATCTATCTTTATTGTATAATTAGCAACAGATTCTATCACTTATCCAGGACTCTTTTTCAATGACACTGTTAAACTACAGCTTCAACTGTTGGGCTCTCTAGTATTTATGAGTGCCTGGCAGAATCACATCAGAACCCTTTGTAGATTGCTATAACTCATTCGAGTCATTCTCTCTCTAGCAATGGCTAGAAAATTTCAATATAGAAACTACCAGTGTTTGGTGAGCACCAAATGGGGATGGCATGGTTTAGGAAATTTGGCACTATCTTCCATGTATGACATACTTACAATTCTCACATTTTGGTTGGAGACTGGAGCTCCTCTGAATTCCTTGCCAGCTGATTTCTAAAGCAAACCAGTTAAATTGTATTAGACTCTATTGACCCATCACTGTCTCCACAAGTTCCTCCTTCCCTACCAAAAAATTGAGACCAACATATGGAAGGATAGAAGTTAGACCATAGAGGAAAATCTAAGAGATTAGCTGGGATTCTTGTCTGCAGATTTGTTCAGGTAAACTGAGGGATAATCAGAGACCCCTTTTGTAGGACCAACTCTTATTGATTATGATTATTACATATGTAGGGGTGTGTGTGTGTGTGTTCTTCAATGAGTATGATCTGACGAAAAGAGTTAAGCCTTTCTTGGATAGCTGCAGCTCTTTGTGTCACTGTCATAATTCTGTACTGAAATTCTTATTATCAAGAAAGATTTAACTCTGAAAGCCCAGAATTGAGGACTGAAATGTTCCTATGCCTAATCTCCACTGATCCAACACTAAAACAACAACAACAACAACAATAAACTAATTTTCTGATATGGGTTTGTTTTCTTGAAATGTCTGTTTTTCATGAAATTGAATTCAGGAGAAAATTAATGAATAGTTCCAGTTGATTGAGTTCAATCATTCCTGCCTTTGCTACATCCCTAATGTGGACAGTGGGTAAAGCTCTGACTGTACATATTCTCCCTAAAGTTTTTAAATCAATTGAACCCGTATCCCTAATCCTTTGCTCTTTAGGCTGGAACACCTAGCCTTTGCCCCTCAGTATCGACCTGAGTTTAAGAAAACCTCCCACTAAGGGAGTATGAGGACATAACAGAGGTCCTAAGGAAATACAAGGATAAAATAAATCTGTGTTACAAGGAGAAGAGGAAGATGCTTACCATAGTTATGTACTGAGGACTTGAATAACCAGCAGGGATATCCTCCAAGGTGTCTAAAGCATTTTGCTGATAGGAAAAAATGGTGGTGGGTACCCTCAGGTTACTGCAGACATTCAAGGCAAAGAGAAAATTTTCCAAACCAACAAAATAAATTCCCTGACCTCAACCTCAAAACTCCGCTTAGAGAATTTATAGATAATAAAATAAATTCGGGCAACATTCCTCTCCATTGTGTTCTCCCAGTTGGGCAATTGGTTAAATGGAAATCTGGCTACATTCTCAGTTCAAATACAGACCAAGTGAACTTGTGATATAAATGATACCCCCTCAGTGGCACTGACCAACCCATTTCACCACAGATGCTTTAACAATTCAATGATCTGCAGTTTTGTTGCAGGGCATTCTCTTCACCAAACCAGAGCACAAGTACTTTGTGCTTTAGGAGAAAGTCTTTGAGAGCTACTGTGCCCCAAATTACATCTTTCTGTGGCCAACCTGGTGACAAGACTCCCTGAGCCTAGCTAGGCTGGCTGATGGAGGGCAGGCACTGAGTCTGAGGCAGGTCCACACCAATGCATTTCCAGTTCACCCTGAAAGGACTTGCTAGTGCTTCCACATGGCAGGCAGTTTTCAGGCATCTTTGCTTTTCTTCATTTCTACTCTCTAGCTTCACCAGCTTCCTTCTGGTGAAATAAAATGCCATCTTCTACAGGAAGGCTTCCTTGGGCTCTCTTTCCTCTATGGATTATTTCTAATTCATCCCATATATATCTTGTTTGTATATAATTACGTGCTTTTGCCTCCCTCATTGGACCAGGAGCTCCTTGAGGGCAGGGATTGCCTTTAGCAGCCAGTGCCTGACACATAGAAAGCATGCAGGAAATGTCTATTGGCTGACCAACTAGGCTCACCCTCATGCCTTATAATATCATCTCATTTCATGTATGGTTCCTTATCTTAACAATAACAATAATAACAATTAGTCATAGTTATAATATTCATATAGTGTTTGCAAAGGTTTTTAAATGCGTTATCTCACTCAATCCTAACAACAAGTCAAATGAGTTAGGAGCTATTATTTTTTTTCTGTTTTTTTAAATAATAGGGAACTGAACTTCAGAGAGTTTCCCGGGATTACATGCTTCCTAAATGTCTGAGTTAACCTAACAACAACATCAATGATGATAATGACCACTGCTAAAAGTCATACAGAACATCAAAAAGTCTTAGTGCAGCTTTAAAATTTGGTGTCTTATGATTTTACTTAATGATTTTACATATGTACATGTTTGTGTTTAACGGCAGACATCTCAAGGGTGGCAGAGGGGAAAGGGGAAGGAAGAAATTTATATGGTAACTTTGTTATATTTTTAAAATGAATAGCAATTTGTATATAATAGATTGACGATTTTGTGTGCAATCATTTTTTATTATATTATGTTATGGGAAAGCTTGTTTTATTCCATAAATTAAAAACAAAATGAAACTTAAAAAAGAAAAGATTTAGTACCTTAAAACTGCAGTAAAGCTTGGGACATTCTGCATAGACTTTAAGGTTTCCAAAGAACTTTACATATATTACCTCATCATATCCTTACAACAACCCCGTGAAGTAAGTGCTATTGTTATGCCCATTTCCCAGAGGAGAAAACTAAGGCTGATAGTGTTAAATGAATTGACTAGGGACACAGAGTTGGTAAATGGCTTGAGTCAGGACAAGAAGTGAAGTTTTATCAAATGATAAGGATACACAATCTTCCTGAAACCAAGTCCAACACTTTCTCCACTTCACAAAGGTACATTGTGTATTAAGTACACTTAAGTACATTGGAATTCAACTAAGCCAAGGTAGTATAGAGGAGTGAGAGCTGGTGTTGGGGTTAGATTCATACTAACTCTGAGACTTTGTGATCTTATCATTCTCAGTTTTACCATCTGTAAAATGGGGAAAATAATATCTACCTGATAAGTTGTGAAGATCAATTCTAAATACTGCTACCACATCTCCTCCTACTTCTACCACATCTACTCCTACTCCTACCACTACTACTACTACTATCACTATTACTACTATCATCACCACTATTACTACTGCCACCACTACTAATTCTATCACCACTGCTACTACTACCATCACCACCACCACCACCACCATCCCTACTACTACTACTACTACTACTACTACTACTACTACTGTTATTAACAAGTCACAAATTTTCAGTGTCTCTGAGAAAGTTATAAAACTGTAAATTGTTTGGCACGTAGTAGGCATTTAATAAATGTTTGTTAACTGATAAATATATTGTGGAATAGGTGCTAATATCCTTTGATGGAGGAAGTTTTCTTCTTGGGAGTTCTCTATACTTATGAAATTAAGGGTTCAGACAAAACTCAAACCAAATTAAAAGCAACAAGAACAGAAAATATTGTACACTTCTTGTGGGAAAGGAATGCACATTATACTATCTTTATTTACCAGAGCTCCTAGAACAGTACTAGGGAAGTGACATACTCAGAAATATTAACTAATTGTCAGTAAATTCCTTACATCTTGGGTGAAAACAACGGCTTCGGTCCTGGTCTGCTGTTGCTCCTCATTTGAATGCCCTTGATTGTCCACTGAGGGTGTGGTGGTGGGAGGACTGGGGGAAGAAAGTGTTAAGTTTGTTCACTGAAGTTCTATGAACTCCCCCCTCTTTCCCCCTCTTTCCCCCTCTTTCCCCCCTCTTTCCCTCTGGAGCCTTGTTTGATTGCAAACCCAGACACCCCTTCTATCCCATCTAAAAGAAGATGCTTTACCTATTAACTTCCTTCTGCTTACTGGCCTTTTGGTGATGGACAAACAACACAGCAATCACGATTGTGACCAGAACCACGGTCAGCACTCCAGCCACAATGGAGACGTCTGCAACATGAAAGGGATGCTCAATAGTACTTTGCAAGAACTTACAGCTAACTGTTAACAAAACAAGTCCTTGGCCCTATACAACTTCTGTCCCTGACACTTCTTGTCTCAAGGGCTTTCATTTTTGAAATAGCTTTTGCTTTATTACTAATGAAACTAAAGCCTGCACAATACTTATCTCCATTAGGAGCTGGGGCTATGCCCACAGTTCCATTATGCCCAAAAGAAACACAATTCAAGCAAAATTTTGCTTGGCAGCAATTAACTGAGTATCATAAAACCCATTTTACTGTGACTTCTCAAAGGACTGAAGCCAGATTCAGTTAGAAGAATTATCCCAACAAGAACACTGATTCTAAACTTTTTTTTTTTTAATCTCGGTAGGAGAGGGGGAAGGGAAGGCTTCTTAGATATAGAAGACAGTCTAGCTGACCAAGCATATGCATGCATGTTTAGAATTAAAGAATGCTTCATACTGAAGGACCAGAGAGTTAGAGTTGGTAGGGAACTCATTTTATTCATGTGGTAACTAAGTCTTGGTGTGGAAGTAGTCAATGGCCCAGGGTTTCACAGATACTAGAATTGAGATTTGAACCCACAGTCTCTATTCCAAATTCTTTGTCTTTGTATTATACCAATATCCCATCCTAGAAGGAACCGTTAGAGATTGGCATGATTATAATTATATTTATTACATGTATAACAATATTATGATAATTAACATAATTATTAAGTAACTTTAAATGGACTTTACTAATATATTAATAATAACGGGAATTTATAGCACTTTAAGGTTTGCAAAAATACTTTACAAATATAAGTTCATTTTATCCTCCTAAGAGCTCTGAGGGGTAGATACTATTATTGTTCCCATTTTACAGATGAGGAAACTGAGGCAGAATTTAAGTGATTTGTACAGGTCACACCCCTAGTGAATGTCTGAGGCAGGATTTGAATTCATATCATCCTGACTGTAAGCCCAGTGCCATATCTATTGTGCCATCTAGCTACTTCTGTTTAGTAAACTTTGCCTTTCTTCCCATTATTATCCCTGCTCCCCACAATTACAAGTGAGGAATCTCAGGAATGTGCAGAAGCAGCAGTGGATCAGATGAATAAAGGACAAAAGTTCAAAAGATGAGCCTTTGGGTATTGATGATATATCATGAACCATGCCACTCACTGGTAGTAAATGTGGTGTCCTCACAGTTAGGATGCTTCAGTCCTTCTTCACATTGACACTGGAATTCATGGTCACATACCTGGACAAGCAGAGAGTCTAATAATAGTTCAAATGGCTAGGAAGCACTGTCAGATTTTCTTTAAACCTAAACATAAGGCATTTGGGGAATGCTTTCTTAAAGAAAAACAGAACTGAACAAAACCAAAATCTTTTGTTTGGAAGCCTGATAATTTATGGTCAAAGACAACATTACCTTAGGTAATGTTGATGTTGGGCAAAGAAGTGTGTTGAGGTTAAACCTTTTCCAAAATAAAAGTGTTTGGCTTACTAAGTGGCCCTAAAAAGCTGTCTGTGTGTGTGTGTGTGTGTGTGTGTGTGTGTGTGTGTGTGAAAGAGAGAGAGAGAGAGAGAGAGAGAGAGAGAGAGAGAGAGAGAGAGAGAGAGTGAGAGATCTTTTAATTGCAAATTAGAGGTGCCTAGTGATTGTTTATAATCAGTACTGGAAATTTAACATTCTTCTAAGGACTTTTGAGTAACGTTGATATTTCCCAGTCTTTGCACTGGACTTAGGCCATTTTCATGGATAGGATGCATTCCAAATCTGAGTCTTTAGTCATGGGATTATAGATTTATACAACTGGAAGGTAAGGCCCTCAAATGCAACCTTGGTATTTTACAGGTAAAGCTACTAAGGTAAAGAAAGGTTAAGTGATTTCCCTAAGGTTGTAAGTCACAGAGGTGGGATGATTAAAGAGCAAAGGGCAAAGGTTATTTTTAAACAAATATGTGTAATAAAGCTAACAGTTTTTGGTTCAACTTGCCCAGGAAAATAAGAAAAAAAAAATCCACTCTAACTGTGTGTATGTATAAAGATATATCCATAATCAAAAGAAATCAATTCCAGTCATCTGATTTTCCAGTACACTCCAGACCACTCTAAAATGACTTGGACCTGTGTAGAATCCAGGATCAGATGAAAGAAAACTACGCAATTTATAGCACAGGAAACTGCTTGAAAACTGAAATCTTACGGCATTTCCTGGGCATTGGGAAGAGCAATTGGTGGAGTCATAGACGGTCTCAATGTTCACACATTCACCATTTTTGCACACCTAGAAGCAATAGACAGAGGTGAATAGGCATTATCTTGCCACTCTGATTCATTAAATATGCACTCTATTGAATCAAATTGCTCAATTCAAGCCATTCAACCTGTTTTTTTTTTCTTTTTACTCACCTACTATGTGCCAAACACTATACTAGATATTGGGGATAAAAAGATAAATGCAAAATGGCCATTGGCTTCAAGTGACTTACCTTCTTCCCTGAATACATTATACCCAAAGATAAGCACATCACCAGTACTTTGAGGAGGAAAAGTATGCTAATTACATCAGATGCCTTTATCCAGAAGAGGAAAGGTGAGGAGAAGCTTTGGGTTGATATCAAGAAAAAACATTCCGAATGATTAAAGCTATCCAAAAATGAAAGGAGTTACTAGTAGAGCAGTGGTTCTCAAACTGTGGGGTTGAATGACCCTTTCACAGAGGTCACAGTGGTTGCCTAAGACCATCAGGAAAACACATATTTCCGATGGTCTTAGGGACCTAGACACTTCTCCTCTATCTGACTCCAGGCGGGTCCGCCCACATCCATGCAGATCTGCCCACATACAAGTATTAAAGGGTTGTGGCATTAGGAAGGTTGAAAACCACTGTAGTAGAGGGTATGGGTTCTTCCTCCTTTGATATTTTCGAGCAGAAGCTTGGACCCATTTGTCAGTTATATTGTAACAGGGATTATTTTTTTCATGTATGCATTGAACTAAAGGGTCATCAAGATCCCTTCTGATGCCTAGATTCTTTATGATTCTGGAATAGACACAGTTACAGTAATTACTGTTGAAGATCTTTGAGCTCAGATTGACTCTTAAGTCCTTCTACCAATCTTTGTATTTTGGTGATCTGAGCTATTCACAATTGAAATCTCCAATCAGGATTAGGATTTGGGACATTCTAGACAGGAATATTTAATTCCATTTGTCTATCTCCGCCAAGCAGGCAGGAGAAAAGTCAAAGCTCTCAAGAGCTACATAATGCCTACAGGTCTGAGCAATTACTAGAACTGATCACTACAGACTAGTTCTAGGTGTATTCCACCTTATTATACTGAGACCAGACAAAGCCTGGGAAGCATGAGGTAACAGTGAGTTGGATCAAGAAATGCATATGATTTCTTGTATCTTTTACAAATGAGTAAAAATATCACTGTCATTTGAAATCATTCAATGGATTTTGAGTGGATTCTTTTTCCTAAGTTTTCTGAAAACTTGAACCTGAATGACAAAGTTAACCAAAGGGGATAGGGAGAGATAGGTGAGCTCAATTCTCCACATTTCCCCCTCTCCCAATACTGAATTTTTGAAATGACATCCAAAGGCAGTCTTCACTGGTGGCCTTTTCATTTACATATGTGCTGCCTTCCTAACTGGAATATAGACTCTTTGAAGACAAGATTTGCATCTTTTTCTAGACCACCTGCTTCCAAGAGCCATTGATTATGCTTTCTATTTCTCTTTATCCCTGGGACAACTCAGCACTGTTTTCTTGAACACTCTTGGTGCTGAACAACTACTCATATGCTGGTGTTACCGAGAAAAGAGTATGAAGCTCCCCCCACCCCTAGCTCAGGACACTGAGTGCAGCATATGTATAAATTGATAGGATAAAGTAGACTTGAGAATCATATAGGCCAGGCCAGTCTGGCTGTGTTATGAATCGCATCAGTCATAGGATCACAGATGAGACCACAGTGAGATCACAGATTTCCTAGATTATCTGCAAAGAAGATCTAGGCCCAAATGCCACCCACATTAAAGTCCAGCACTTGAAGTCTAGACATTTAACAAACCTTGATTTTAATCTCTAAATCAAACAAAAAGGAGGAAAAAAAAAAAAGAATGTCTGCAGATGGCTGCATTGCTGAGGTGTGGAGTTTCAGAGCCAATAGCAGAAAATGTCTTCACATCAAAGCTATGGCCTCCAAGTTTCAGACTCCCTGGCCCGTGACCAATTGCATCTTCTGATGCTGCCTGACCACTGCCGCTCCCTTCGCTTCCATGGTGGCAGCGCCTAGATGATTTCTCTCATTAATATGTCTCCAAGATGAGATGGAAAAACAGAATTAACATTCTGAGGCTGGGCCTGGTGGAAGACCGCACCAAATTTCTAATACACTTAGGTACCACCCCCCAAATCCCATTTGCTTTAGTGCACAGAAATTTGGACCCAAACCAAAGACAAGCTAAAGAAACAAATTTGTTTTTTCTCAAATGGCCTAGCCCACACTCCTATCTTGAGCATGCATGCCCATCAGTCACAAAACCACAGTACCTTGAGTTTTTTGTTTTCAATTTGAACAGGATCAGAAAACTCCTCCTTTCCTGTTTGTAGAATTGGGATTTTTTTTTTTTTTGCCTTTATCCAGTCAATCACAAGAATTATAAAATAAGAGAATTTTAAAGCTGGAAAGGACCTTAATTAGCCCTAGCCCCAGAAAGGTTAATTGACTTCTGCCTTGTCCTGCTACCCAGTAGACATCTCCTCCCCACCCCAACCCCCAAAAAAGAAACAGCATGGGGGTGTTAAATCATTCAAAGAACAGAGGTGGTTTGTCCTTTAATTAGCCAAAGAAAAAGGCTACCCATATAGGTAATTCCTAATAATTCTAGGTCTTCGACAGCACTAATTAACACCCAAGAGAACTGGGACTAGAACCCAGCTTTCTTGACTCCCTTGGGCTTCCATTATTTCAATTCATTTGGCAGACTGACAAGTAGGCACAATGGAAGAAAACACGAGTATTAGAAGGGCTCCAGAGGGAAAACAGACAATTTAAAATAACCATTTATTTTAAGACCATGCCTATATATATATATATATATATATATATATATATATATATATATATATATATATACATTGCACATGTGCCAATATACACACATAAATGCATATACTGACATTTGTCTATGTCCATCCATCCATCCATCTACATGCCTTTTATTAGCCCTTGTCTTTACATATGAATCTCTCCCCCACTCCAAAGTTTTAGATTTTTTAGCCTCAAAATCAATTTTATCTCATAGCTTAATAGGTGTGCTATTTCACATTTAATACATACAATTGTGTGTATGTTTATGTCTTGAAGTCTATGGTACTCTAAGTTTTACAAGGCAATATATGTGTGTATACAAATACATACTTACGTGCACGTGTGTATAGATACCCACAGACACACATGTATTTTCCACTTTATACTCACATGTGATATAGAATATAGGGCCATGTGTCTGTGTCTCTGTGTGCATGTGTAGGTCAGACTTTGGAGCATGCATGTGCATGGATGTGTATGGATGTGTGTATTCTGGAAGAGAAAAGGCACAGACCAGTCATTTCATTGGGATAGGGACCTTCTGACAAGGTAACTCTTGTTACTTAGCACTTATAGTCTTAGCAAGTGGCTTGGCACAAATAGAGATTAAATGACTTGTTCAGGATCACACAGTCAGTTTGTCAGAGACAGAAACTGAACCCACATCTTCTTGATCCCAAGACTGACTCCTTCTTCATTATTCTACACTTTTGAGATTCCTGTGGTTTGTTCATCCTTTATGGGAACATCAACTACAATCTCAAATTTATCTATTAATATTATCCCCATTTTATGGGAGAAGAAACTGAGGTTTAAGGGGGTTGTCACTTGCTCAAGGTAAAGTCAACATCCATTTATTAAACCTCTACTATGTGCCAGGTGAGGTAGCTAGGTGGTTGAGTGGGTAGAGCAATAGGCATATACTCAGGAATACATGAATTCAAATCTGACCTCAGACTCTTCCTAGCTATGTGACCCCAGGCAAGTACTTAACCCTCTTTGCCTCAGTTTTCTCATCTGTAAAATGAACTGGAGAAGAAAATGGCAAACCACTCAAGTATCCTTGCCAAAAGAACCCTAAATGGTATCACAAAGAGTCAGGCATGACTGAAATGACTGAACAATGTGTTTTAGGCCGTGTGCTCAGTGCTGAAGATACAAAGAAATGCCAAAGCTAGCCCTGCTCTCAAGGACTTCACTCATGCAAACAACTATGTACAGATAAGGTATGTACAAGATAAATAGGAAATAATCAACAGAAGGCAACCAGTAGAATTAAGGGGAATTAAGGCTTCTTGTCAAAGGTGGCATTTTAGTAATTCCTTGAAAGACCTCAGGAAGCCAGGTGGCAGAGATGAGGAAGGAGAGAATTCCAGATGTGGGGGGACAGCTGGTGAAAATGCACAGTCACGAGGAGTGCTCTGCGGACAGAACTGATACACAAAATTAAATTATGGAAGGAGATGCAGAGACAAATCTTCCTGGTTCTACATGAAGACACTATCCCCTTGACCCAACAACCATGATACCATCCTTACACTCTAATTGTTGGAGAAAATTGATTTTGAGGCTAACAGACAAGAATGGGCCTGAAAGAAATTAGAGCTGAGTGTAAAGAACAACACAGAATTGTGTGATGTTTGTAAGTTGTTTGCAACATGCAAAAAGAATGGAGAATGGCCAGTAATTATATTATTGAAGATCTCAGAGAGAAGAATGCATGGGAAAGAAGACGGGAATGTGGTAAGAGCAAAGGTTAACTAATGTGTATTCAAATGCTCCACACATTGTCAAGAAATCCAGAGGAAGGGTCATAGGTGGACAGTGGTTGAATTCAATAAAGACATAGTGGGACATGGCACCAGCAGGCATGAATAGGCTGCAATCTGCATCACTGGAGGGAACACCCACCTCAATGAAGTTCCAGCATGAGAGTAGATGTAATGAGTTTGTGAGACTGACTCAAAAAGAAAATATATACTTTTTAAAGTGCTTGCTAAGCATACTCATAACAAGGGCATTTTATTATCAGTTGCAACTGAGATTTAGTTAATCAAAATGCTTGCTTGATACCTTGGCCAGCACAGGACAAATTCTAGTGTCTCCCATGTCCCTTTGGAGCCAATTATAATTTTCTGTGCTTTTTCCTTCAATAAATGGTAAAGTCACATTAAAGTTTTAAATAAAGAAAAAAAAATAAAGGAGAGGAGATGGGGAGAGAAGGAAGGGAGGAAGGAAGGAAAGGAGGAAGGAAGGAAGGCAGGGAGGGAGGAAAAGGGAAGAGAAGGGAGTAAAGGAAAGAAGGAAGGGAGGGAGGAAGAAAAGAAAAAAATTTAAACTCACCTTTCCATCCCCACATTTTGTTCCTGAAG
Source organism: Pseudochirops corinnae (assembly GCA_028646515.1). Taxonomy (NCBI): domain Eukaryota; kingdom Metazoa; phylum Chordata; class Mammalia; order Diprotodontia; family Pseudocheiridae; genus Pseudochirops; species Pseudochirops corinnae. The sequence continues at coordinate 15,238,277 of CM053585.1, forward strand.
CAACCATGCCTAGATCTTCTGTATATTGTAATGGGAAGAATGCTTTGCATTCCACTGTAATATTCTCCTCTGGAACCTTAAGGTGATAGGTTTTGTCCTCCCCATAAGTTGGAAAGTACTGACCTCCAGTGCAATATATCTTCCCACATTTCAGATCTCTGTGAAGACCCATGAATATATACATACCATCAGTCAGTCTGAATGTAAAAAGCAATTGTTCCTGATTTGGCCAGAAAACCTGAGTGTCTCCCTCCCAAGGAAATTTCTTCCTTCCTTCATTCCTTCCTCCCTCCCTCCCTCCTTTCCTTCCTTCCTTCCTTCTTTTCCTCCTTTCTTCTTTTCTTCCTTCCTTCCTCCTTTCCCTATCATCCTCCCTCCTTCCTTCCTTCTTTTTTTTTCCTTTTTTAACTAGGTACAAAGGTAATTCTCTGCCTCATTTCTCATTAAGTCTTAATCACTGAATGGGCTTTGCCTCAGTCAAACCGAGACCTGTTAAATACCTTAGCTTGAAAAGGCCAAGGTATCCCCCTGCATCCTGGGTCATCTCCACTTGCCCTGATCTATACATATTTTAGGGGCCAATGAATTGATTCCTTAAAGAAAAATAGTCTGCAGTGGTTCATGGGGAACAGGGTCCTATTTATTTGCTTTATGGTGTGAGGGTTAGGAAATATGTGCAGGTGGCAAGTGGTTGTGTTGAGGCACAGGGAAGTGTCCAAGGCACTGGAACAAGCTGGGTCATGGGGAGTTCAGAGCATGGCTCAAGGTTCTCCCACGTGTGGTTACCAGGTGTTCCAGATTAGTGTCTCCACACCCTGGGGCCTTCATGCCCTTGTGACTGCACCTCCCCTCTCACAATTCTGTTCAGCTGGGCTCTGTCATGTGGGGTATGTGCATCTGGAGTATATATAAGGCTTAAGTCTTGGGGGTAGTTTTGAAGTCTACCTTAAGATCGGGCTACAAGGCTTCCCCATAGAGAATAAACTTTCTCTGCTTGCACCTTCGAGCATTCTTAAAATGTGCTAGCACCTACTTGAGTAAGGTAAGTAACTGGCGCCCCTGCAGGCAAGTTAGGGTACTCTGAAAGAGAACCCTGACACTCTGGTTTCTCCAAAACAAATTTCAAGGACAAATGTTAAGAGGAAGCCAGATAGATATCCAGAAGTTGGGAGATGTGCCAAAGATCTCTTAGCAAGATTGGACAGATCTGAAATGGGGGCCCATAAATCCTAACGTTCTGGACCCTTCCTTATTTTGTTCTCCTCTCTGCTCTTTCTCTCTGCTTCCAGCCCATTCTTTGGTTTTCTCTGGAAGGTGCACCACCATTTTACAGATGAAGACAATCATTCCCAGAGAGGTTAAGTGACTACGTATTTTCGGTAAAACACAACACAGTGAAAAGAGGGCTGAATTTCATGTCAGAAGATCAGGGTTTGAATCCTAGCTCTGCCATTGACTAGTTTTGTGTCCTTTCTCGTGTCACTTTATCTCACTTTCCTGAGTTACAACATGAAAGGGATGGATTAGATGAACTTGAAAGTTCATCTAAGTTTATAACTGATTTTACCACATCCTTTTCCCATTTTCCTTTTTCTTTTGTTCTTTCTTGCCCTTTGCTCTTTTCCTCTTCTGTGGTCATGTCTCTTCCTTTCCTCTTTAAGTGTCTTACATCCTCTGATCCTTCCCTCCTCCCCTCAAGCCCTTCAGCCAATGAATACACCCTAGGATGCTAGATTTCCTAGAAAGAGCAAGGATGGCCTCCTCCCTCAGCTGTCGTCTGTACCGTGAGTCAATAGTTGCCACCTCATTCTGCTCGTGAGACAAACACCAGGTTGACTTTGGAATATGTCACTGGAGGCCACTGGTTGCCATCCTCAGGACACTTACTTTTCATCGCAGGGAATAAATCTACTGTCCACCTTTCTGCAGTAACCGAATTTATGTCCTCCTTTATTTCTTTCATAACAGATATCGTGACCACTTTTAGCCTCTGGGAAGATGATGGAGAAATGGACAAAAGTAAAGTAGAAACAAAGAAAGACACAGAAAACAACAAAACATAAAAGAAAGGATTCAGTTGTTTGTGCAAAAAAAAAACCAAAACATTTCCTAAGTATCAGTTGTGTATAGAACATTGGGGGAGATACAAAGCTTTAGATTCACAGACTTTCCAATCTCAGGATCCAAATCCATTAAGCAGTTTCACTGTTCTTTAATTAACTTGGCCACCATCAATCCACAACTGCTGGGGTGGTTTGTAAGGAACAAAACTAGAAACTGCCTAAGGAGCAGTAAGATATTGCTAAATAGAAGAATTATACTTATTGCTTCTAGACAAGATGTTAATAAAGATGTGTAAGGAGGGAAAAAGGCCAAACACCAATTATCTCTGAATCCTCCCTCTGCTATATCACTTTGAGCAAGTCCCTTCCCCAATCTGGGCCTGTTTTCTCATCTAATGCCAAAGTTACTTTCAGCTCTAAATCTATGAGCATGTGATTCTCTCTATACAATAAACTGATATGAATAGAAAGGCCTTGGGATCTAGAGTTAAAAAGCCTCTGTTCAAAATCCTGACCTGCTTTGATCTGCTCTTTACCAGCTGTATGATCTAGAAAAAAATGGTTGCACATTTCTAGTCCTCAATTTCTTGAACTGAAAAATGAGGTAGAAGGACTGAAATATGACTGAGATGGTCAAGCGTGTTCCAAGTCCTTTGAGCTGTCTTTGTAGAACTTTATGTTTAAAGCTCTCTCTCACTTCAGGAAGTCTGTGGTCTAAGGTCCCTCTCAGCTCTGCCATACTAAGGATTCTAAGAATCTTCCCAGGTTGATGTAATAGCACATCTTTCCAATGAAGGAATTGAGCTAGAGAACTTTTAAGATTCCCATCAGCTTGAACTCTATCAGTCCATAAGGGGGATTCCATTGCAAAAATGTCATTGAATACTCAACTCACCGTGAGTGTGCCCGAAAGAGTGCTTCATTGCAAAGATATGCTATTCTACCAAAGGTTTTGAGCAAAGGCTTTTTAACTCTCACCAACATTGTCTATCAGCTAGCCTTCCGGCACTAGCATCAGAGACACCAGCTAAACTGGCCCTGAGATGACAGACACACATTCCAAGCTCTTGCATCCTAGAGTACCTGCCCAAACTTTTCCTTCTCTGACATGCCAGTGGCCTTGGCCTTGACCACCAGTTTAATAACTTATGAGGTCTCAGTTAAGGGCAATACATCATAGAATTGTAGACTTAGACCTGGAAGAGATTTTATAAACTATCTTGTTATTTTAAATTGACAAAAATGAGGTCCAAGATTTGTAGAAAGTCACATAGCTATGTAGCTCAGTGAATAGTGTAGTGTACCTAGAGATAGGAAAATTTGAGTTCAAATCCATTCTCAGACACTTACTAACTTTGTGACCCTAGGTAAGTCACTTCACCTTTGCCTCAGTTTCCTCAATCAAAAAAATGGGATTAAAACATCACCTACCTTGGAGGGTTATTGTGAAGATTAAAAGAAATAATGTTTATAAAGTGCTTAGCATGGTGCCCGTCACATAGTAGGTACTTAAAAAAATTGTTTTCTCTCCCCCCACCTTTTTACCCACTAGTTAAATACTGAGTGGAAGAGTTAGGATTTTAATCTATGAATTCTAGATCCCAAAGCCAGTGGTCATTTCATGAAACTTCTTAGTTTGTTTATTTTGAACAGGACCTGTGGTTTTGTTGGTGTGGGGAAATCTTGATCAACAAATTCCCTCTGCCAAACCAGATTAACATCTACTCTGACATTTACTGTCTTGGAGACTTGTCTGGGCACACCGAAACATTGAGTGACTAGTCCAGGGTCACACGGCCAATATATGTCAGAAGTGGAACTTGAGCACTTCCAGCCTTCTCCTTCTCTTACTAACCCCGTTGCCTTCTTTCTTTGCATAGCAATGGTAGTAAGGAGGGGTTGTCAAAATGAGGAGAAGCTCCAAAGCCCATATCTTTCCAGCCTGTAGGACCAAGGCAAAAAGGAGTAACAGTGATTCCATTCTTCATGCATTATGCTAATTGCCTCTTACCATCCTTGAACATCTCAGAACACTGACTGTCTCGTGTGGGGCACTTCCCCATGAAACAATAGCCTTCAAAGTTGTGGCAAGGGAATCCATTCACTTGGAATTGGTCCATAGGACACTTAGGGGAGAAGCCATCACATATCTCAGGCAGATCACACTCATCTTTGGCTGTTCTGCACAGAACTCCAGCTTTTTGAATCTGCAGAAAGAAGAGAGAATGGAGACATACAAAAATGACCTTTATTCAGTGAGGCCAGACTCAGTACTTGGGGAAAAATGAGATGGTTTTGCTTCAGTAGATGGTGATAGAAATTAAGGACATTTCGAAGAATCACACTTCAGAACTGGAGGGTATCTCAGAGACCCTCTAGTCCAAATTATCCATGGAAAAAGTCCACTATTATAGCCACAAGTGACCATCCAGAATTCACTGAGTGACCACCAGCTGAAGTAATCGACAGCGGGAGGTCTTTCCCATTCCCCACTGTTGTTGATGCCTTTCTCTCTAAGGTCACCTCCCATCTACTCTGCCTATAATTGGCACTTACCTAATTATATTTAATAGGCAGAGAGGCGGCACAGTGAATCACGTACTGAGCTTGGAATCAGGAAGATTCATCTGTGTAAGGTCAAATCCATCTTCAGACACTTACTAGCTGTGTCACCCTCACCAAGTCAATTAACTCTGCCTCAGTTTCCTAATTTGTAAAATGAGCTGGAGAAGGAAATGATAAACCACTCCAGTATTTTTGCCAAGAAAACTTCAAATGGGGTCAGAGAGAGTTGGACATGACTGAAACAAAATTTATTTTAATGTTGTCTCCCTCATTAGAACGGGAGCTCTTGAGGGTAGAGCTTCTTCTTCTTCTTTTTTTTTTTTTTTTTGTATCCCAAGGGTTTAGCAATTGTGGTTGGCTCCTGGTAGGCACTGCAATGTTTGCATGCCTAATTCTTAGAATAAGGAGAAAGCCTTAAAATGTCTGTACATTTGAGTTTTTCGCTAGTGGTAGTGTTTGTTTGCTTTGAGGGGGTTGCAGTGCCATCTTTTTTGTCTCATCTAGTCTTGACTAGGTTATAGCTACAATAGTGACAATAGCTAGCATTGAGAGAGTTTGCAAAGCACTTTACATCCTCTGTTCTCTCCTTTGATCCTCATAACAACCCTCCAATGATTATCCCATTGCAGACAGAAAGAGTCGCAATAACTGGCCCAGGGTCACAAAGTTACTAAGTGTCAGAAGGAAGATTTCCAAGTTCAAGGCTCTCTCCATGGCACCTCCCAGCTGCTCCTTTGCACAATCAGTGGTCCGCAGGTGTAGACCCTTCATATTATCATATAGTTTTGATGCATTTATTGATTTTGCTAGTATTTTCCCCCCTTTTTGTAAAAGTCCTTATACCAGATAGCTCTCTTGTTGGGAGGAAGATGAATGAAGAAGAGAAGGAGAAAAAAAAAAATCAAAAAGCGTTAAAAGAACAAGATATAGCTAAAATCTATCTAAAGACTCAAAAAAGCAGGTACACATATCGATGCCCCACATTTGGTGAAGCAATCAGAGAACAGTAATGTGTTCTGACCTCATGTGCCTTTCTGGAGTCATTTGGGTGGAAGGGGGCATCCTACCTTACAAGACTCACAGCATTCTCCCCCTCCACAGGCACTTCCAGGCTTCAGGACACACTTCTCCGCCTCACAGCAAACATTGGTGCAGTCCTTGACAAGGAGAAAAATGGGGAACAGACAATAGTTAGACCCTATGTTGCCCCTCTTTGCACAGATCACTACTTCTCCCCTCTCCAATACATATTCAACAGATTTGTAAAATAATTCTTTTAAAGTGAAAATGGAAAGGAGATAAAGCTTAGTTTATATCATACTCACTATGTTCCAGGCACTGTGTAAGCAGTCTGTAAATGTGTCATTTGATACTCATAACAACTCTGGGAGGTAGGTGCTATTATTATGGCCATTTCGGAACTGAGGGAACTTAAGCAGATAGAGGTTGAGTGACTTGTGTAGGGTCACACAGCTAGTAAGAGTCTAAGGCTAGATTTGAACTCAAGTCTTCCTGACTTCAGACCCAGTGCTCTATGCAATGTGGCACTCCTTAGCTGCCTCTGATCAAGTCTAACCAAGTAACTCTCTCATTGAAAAACTATGAGAGTACCTGGGGATAGGTTAATTCAGGAATAACTTTTTTAAATGGCTGGTAAGACCCTTCTATCTGTGAAGGTGATTGTCAGAGGGCTAAGGAAGTAGCTCCCCTGTATTGTGATCAATAGTAAACTACCTTGGAGCTTCTTATTTTAATTAATGAACTAGCTAAGTGCTATTAATCTTTGTGTCAAAAAGTTGAAAATATTATTGGTTCCCTCTAAAATCTGACACCATGGGGCAAAGTCCCAGTTGTCCCACCCTAGTTTATAAGATCACAGCTAGAAGGAGCTTTAGAAGCTATCTTATTTGGCCCTTCATTTTACAGAAGAGGAGACTCAGTTAGTCCTGGGGAGATTAAGTAGTTATGCCAAGGGATGGATCCTGAAGGGTTTCCTATCTGGTTTGTGGATTCTTTTCACATATATATGTCCCCTTGGGCTATGGTGGGGAAAGGGTCATCCTTCTTACAAAGGGTCATTGGACAATTATGAAGGGAATGAGTTTGGATCACAAGAGTCAAAGGATTGGAGCTGAGAAGAACAAACCCTTTATTTTGTAGGTGACTTTTTAGATACTTGTTGGCCTGAGGAAATGCAAATACAGGCTCAGATAGCTAGGAAGTATCTGGGGTAGATACCAGAAGATAGTATCTGGGGATTAGAATCCAGGTCTTTCTGACTCCAAGTTCAACACCCTGTCCTGGCAATACAATCCACTTTCTCCTTAGGACCGTCAGATGTGGAATGGCCTCAAAACAAGGGTATATGAGGACCTTCAAACCAGGAATGTGTTGCCTAGAGAAGGATCAGAGTGGATATAGTATTGACCTTAAATCCAGGGTATCTAAAAGTCTTAGTGCAGTATTAAGCTCTACTCTGACTTTTGGGACAGACGGTATTTAAATGAAATGGATAGTAGACAGAGTTTACCTGCTCCCAAAGTACCAATTCAGAATAATTACTGAAGGAGCATGGAGGTAGATTTTTAGCTCATCAAAACAAGAAATTTTAATGGCTAGAGCTGCTCAAGACTAGAAATAGCTGCTTTGGGAGGCCATCAAACTCCTGTCACAGAGAGTCTTCCACAGAGGCTGGAGCATCATTCGCCATGTTCATTCCTCTCCCTTGCTATGCTTCTGACTTAAGGGATATATATCTCTGTTTTGACTCAGTGGCATTCTCACCTTGGAATCTCCCTGTGCCATGTCAATCCCTTCTCCCATTGGTGTATTCCTTTCAAGATCTCCATTTGGGGGATAGGCCCAGGCCCACCATATTTAATTCTTCCTGCTAGTTGTGCTTCCAACTCTATGGACTTTGCCTTCATGCACCTTGTGGGGACCCCGTTGGTTTTCTTTTACGTGTTGCCTTCCCCCATTAGAATGTTAAGATCCTTGAAGGCAGTAACTGTCCCTTTCTGCTGGTATTTGCATTCTAGTGGTTAGCACAGAGCCTGGCATGCAGCAGTTGTTCTCCTGACATTTGTCTGGAGCAGGGTTCCTGGCATCAGGCCAGAGGTTAGATGAGATGGTCCCTAAGCTCCTTTCTACCACTGAGGTTTTAGGAACCTGGAAACTGGGGTGCTTCTGGTCTCTAGAAAGCCCCATTTCTGTAAGTCCTGATTCATGGATGATAACACAAGGCCTGACATGAGCTCCTGGGAGCTTGAAGACTGAATTTTAATTTAATTGCCAACATTTGTTTACTAACTTGTTAGGATTAATGAATTTCTGCCTTCTGTGTGAATCTGATCATTAATAAACACCTACTCCTTGTAAGTACCTCCAAGCTGCCACAATCGCACTCCTCTCCCACTTCTAATATCTGGTTCCCACACTTTGGGAATGTGATTATGTCCTTGGAAAGTGGGACATTAAGGATGCACATGGGCTTGTAATCCAGGAGATATTGTCGATACTGATTCCGGTTGCATTTGCTGAACCCTTGGGAGGGGATGCTGGGAATGAGAAAGGCAAAACAAGAGAAAGATTAGCTCTGAAGACAGGAAGGTGCACTACAGGGCTGATGCCATGCTCCAGAAGGACACAGGCCTGTCTAATACATGCTAACAGCCTTGTTATTCCTCCTGATCCAACTCCTGGAGCTTCCCCCACTGTGTTGCATTGAGATACTTCTGAAAGACAATTTTTTTTTTTTTTGCCAAAATCTATTATTCACATACAATATATTAGAAATCAATCAATCATCCATATGCTCTTATAATGCACTTACTGTATACCAGCCACTGTGGTAGGTCCTGGAGTTACAAGCACAAACAACAAAGCACTTCCTACTCATAATAAGTGTGCATTCTGATAGGATAGGCTCAGTCAAAATTGATGCGTGTCTGCTGTGTGTAACTTTGTACATATGTATGTGTTTGCATCTAAGTATGTATGCAGGGATTTGTGTGAGTATGAGTATAAGAATGTGTATATGTACATATGTATATGTATGTGTATGTATGTGATATGTGTATACATGCACATAGTTATGTATCTATATCAAAACAAATGTATACAAAGTAGTTAAATATAAGGTAGAGGGCATTAGCAGTTGTGGGGATCAGGAAGAACCTCAGACAGAAAATGGTACCTGAGCTTCATTTTAAAGAAGTGCAGGACTCCATGAAGCAGAGGCAAGGAGGGTGTGTGTTCTAGGCATGGGACATGGCCAGTGCAAAGGCATGGAGATGGGAAAAGAGGTGCCTAGAACTATAAGGATGAGAGAGATGCCAATTCAGCTGGATGACAGAGGGCAGGAGGGTAAGGGATGTCCTTCACTTTGCCCACATCCATCCAAGAAGACCCTTTTCTGTCATAGGACTTAACTGAGAAGGCAATGATTTTTTTCTGCTGGTACTAAAATCAGAACAGTTTGCTGCTAAAGAGAGATAAATAAATGGGTAGACAGATAGACAGACAGACAGACAGATAGATAGATAGAAAGATAGATAGATAGATATAGATAGATAGATACATAGATAGATAGATAAATAGAAAGATATGGATGGACAGATTGACAGAGATAGACAGATGGATAAATACATAAATAAAACATCTATTAAATGCTTATCGTGTGCCAGTTATTAAGGTAATTGCTAGAGATACAAATAAAAACAAGCAAAATTGTCCCTGCTGAGAAGATTCTATTCCAATGACAAAGACAATGCATGAAGGTGTGTGGTTGGGGATGCTTTGGAAATGGCTAGGAAAAATGGTAGCTTTTGGACCTGAGCAAGATAAGTCCAAATCTGGCCTATCAGGGCCCAGGGTGGTTCCAGGTGTAGAGTCCAGTGGGAAGGAGGTAGAGGTGATGTCCGGAGTAGAGATATAAAGGAGAGACGGGCTAAGGCAGCTAGGTGGTATGGAGGTAAGAGCAGTGGACTTGAAATCAAGAAGACTTGACTTTAATCCTGCCTCAGACACTTAACCATTGTATGTCTCTGAACGAGTCAGTTACCCTTTCTCAGCCTTAGTCCCCCTTTCTATAAAATTAGAATAGCAATGGCACCTGCCTCCCAGAGTTTTGAAGATCCAGTGAGATAACGTACATAAAGGGAATTGTCAATCTTCAAATGCTAAACAAGTACTAGCAACAGGTACTACTACTATTACGACTGCTGTTGCTGCTGCTGCTGCAGCTCCTCCTCCTCCTCCTTTTCTCCCTCGGACTGTGCTTCAGGCTTCATTCTCAGTCAATAGAAAAAGGAAGCTCAGCTCCAACCCGCCTATAAGCCATCATCCAGTCTTTGGTTGAAGACTTCCAGTGAAGCTACCTTTGGAGGTGACCAATCCCATTTGGAGGTGATTCTAATGAAGAAAGGAAAAGGAAAAAGAGCCTCGGACAAGTCAGGGAGTTTAGAAGGGACCAGGTTCTGAGGAGCTTTAAACGCCACAAAACTTTACTTTTGCTCTTGGAAGTAACCATCACTGGAGAGTGATGAGGAGGAGGGTACCATAGGAAGACCTACACGTTAGGAAAATCACTTTGCCGACTGGGTGGAAGGGAGATCGGCAACATGATGAGCATCGAGAAGACTTTTATGATAGTCCAAGGAGGAAGTAACATGATTCCGAATTCCCATGGTACCTAGGTTGGTATACAGTAAGAGATTTCTAAAAGAGATGTGGTGGGGGAGAAATGGCAAGGCTAGTCAAAGAACTGACTTTGTAAGGTAAGAGTGAACAATTGAGGATAATACTAAAGCTTCAAGTCTGAGTGACTGTGATGGTGTCCTCTGTTAGGAAGAGCTGGGCAGAATGTTCTGAGTAGAATGTTTTGTTCTGAAAATGCTGATTTGAGATGCCTACAGGATAAACAATTTAAGAAGACCAAAAGGCAATTAGAGAGATGAAACTAGATCTCAGACAGAGACTAGAGGATGGAATCTAGAGATGAAAATCCTCTGAGTAGCATGATAACTTAATCCACGGGAACCAGTTAAATCACAAAGGGATATATTGTGTGTATGCGTATGTATATAAAGAGATTAAATATGTATGTGTATATATATTTGTGTACATATATACATACATATACATGTATATACACATATACATACACATATACATAAACATATAGACATATACAACTGATTCTCTTATATATCACGAGTTCAAGGTCTTTCATCATCCTGGTTCTGCTCCTCTGGATACCCTCTGGCTTCCCATCATGCCTGCCAAAATGGGGGGCCCAGAATTTAAAGGTGATACTCTCAGTGTGTCTGGCCCCATCCTCTTCTCTGTTAACTCTACTCTTACTATCCTTTGGGGTATAAGACAGGTCTTACTTACTTCCATAAAACCTCCAGTCATTCACATCCATATGAATCTGCCTTTTCTGAATTTCTAAAGCACTTACTGTCTGTACTCCAGGAAGAGGCAGTATGGTGTAGAGCCCTAGAGCAAGGAAGACCCTGATTCAAGTTTTATCTCTAACACACATTTGCTGTGTGACCCTGAACAAGTCACTCACCCTCTGTGCTACAGGTAACTCTCTACAATGATCAGCTGAAGAGAAGTTGACCCACATTTATAGGAAGTTTCTTTATTTGAGAGTTCTTCTCCCTACCTTACAAATTAGCTCTCAATTATGTTCTGCCATATTTGTCTCTGTTTACCTCTAGGATAGAATATAAACTATGCCCAACCACACATCTTCCAGTCCCCCTTCATGCACTCTCTTTGTCATTAGAATGCAATCTCCTTCTCAGTAGGGACAATTTTGCTCATTTTTATTTATATCTCTAGCAATTAACTTAATGTCTGGCACATAGCCAACTGGCACATTGCAAATTCATATTGAATACCCTTCCAAAACTCTTCCTATTTGACCTTTCCAGCCCAATTCCATATTACTCCCAGAACACTCCCCACATGCTCCATTTGAACCAGTCTAGCCTTCATCCACTTCCTCATATCCAACCTTCTGTCTCTCATTTTGATGACTGCATAGGCTGTCATCCATGACAGGAACATGTACCCTTCTCCTCTTCAGTTCTTCAGCACCTCCTTCAAGACTCAGCTACATGAGAATTGCCCCTCCCAGCTGATGCATCTACTTTGTGACTGCCCCAATATATATGCCCTGAGAGAAGGAGCTACTTCATTTTTTCTCTTTGGATTCCCTGTGTCTGATACTCAGTAAACTCTGAATATATTCTTTTTGATTAATTGGTTGAATGATTTATGGGCATTAGTTTGCTTTCTCTAATGAGTTAAAATTTCTTGAGGTCAGTGATCATAAAATGCCCATCTATTGTGACCACATTGGGAAGAAATCTGCACTGGGAACTTATCAGATGTTTAGTAAATATAAGTGGATTGGCACTGACATTCCTACCTGGAATTCCAAACTGAACTAATGCCAGAATGACAATTTTTGTAACGCTTAGTGTCCTTTGCTTAAAGGGTCTAGACGCTGGATGTGAGGGCAGTTTGGGTCATGGCTAACCCATGGAATCACCTCCAGAATTCCAGAGCAGTTCTTGGGAACCCGTTTCAGGATAGTATCCTTCCCAATATGTCTCAATTATGTTCAGGAAAGAGCTGATTCAGAAATTACGGAGACCTTCTGCATGTTCTTATTGGTTTACAGAGGACTTGGGAATCAATTCACCCTCTTGGACCATTGGGATCAGGCTGGGGTTACAGTAGACTGTGCCAAGGCAGTGCCAAGGCCAAACTTATCGGGACTTGTACCTATGGGCCATGGTCCTGAGTTTTTGAAAGATGACCCTGATGACTGATTATATGGAAATTTCAATTATGTCTTGCCATATTTCTATGAGTAGGGCCTTATCTTAAGCTATTTATTCATGAATGGAACACAAATTGGGGTGTAGGGATACAAGAGGCATTCTCTTACTTAGGACAGCAATATAGATGCTCCAAATAGAATTGGAATCTGAAGCTACTGAGAGAAATTTCACATTTGTTCCTCTCCTCCCAAAAAGCAACAGTCTCACCTTCTTCTGCCATCCATCACACATCGTCCATAGGTACAGGTGCAGGGATAGGCATCATGCTGCATTCCAAGGCTATGAGCCAGCTCGTGGGCCATTTTGTCAGCCACCATGTTGGTGTCATGTAAGTGATCCTGGTGCAATAAATGTGTGTTAGTGACATCTATCACACAATGGGGAAGGGTAGCAAGAGACTTGGCCTAGAAGCCAGGAGGCATGGGGAATTGTTCTGGATCTGTCACTTACTGAACCATCATCTTGGGCAACCAATTTCCTCTGGCCTTCTATTCCCTCATTTTTAAAATGAGGAGCTTTGATTGATCATTTCTAAGATTCTCTTCAAAATTTCACATTTTAAGGTCATTCCTAGCCTTGAAATAGTATGTTCTAATGTCAATCCCAGCTCGGATATTCTCAGCCCTTCCAATGTTTACATTCTTTTTTCTAAGGTCCCTCCCTGTTCTACAAATTTTTGCCTTAAAAATTCTCCCAGTTCTGGCCTTTTATGTTCCGGATTCTCATGTTCTTCTTTCTAGGATCCTTTCAAGCTCTGACATTCTCTGGTCTAAAGTCCTTCCAAGTCTTAACGTTTTTGTTTTTTTGCTCTAAGATATCTCCCAGCTCTAAAATTCTCTCTTCCTAGGTCTCCAGCTCAGACATTCTCTGCTCTAAGATACCTCCACACTCTGACATTCTTTATTCTAAAGTCCCTTTCAGTTCCAATACTCTGTGAATCCCTGACCTACCTTCATGTCCTCAAACAAAGTGTTTAATGTTACTTCCTTCTCTGTAAAATGAGAATGTTGGACCAGATTTCTTAAGCATATATTACCTCTGCTCTGTGCTCTAAAATCTTTTCCAAAAATTAGTCCTGTGTTCTAATGTCTCTCTCAACTCTCACAGTCTCTATTCTACTGTCCCTCCAAATTCTGGAATCTGATGTTCTGGGGGCTTTCTAGCTCTGACATTCAATGATATTTTATTTTGGCCACTCACTGTAATAATGATTTTCATTTGGATTCAAAAAGCTCTATTACATCAACTAGATCACTGATTTCTTTTTATCTTTATAATTGATTTTGACAAATATATTCTGAGTCCCTATTATGTGCAAGATATTATGGAGTTTACAAAGACAAATAAGGCACAATCCTTTCCTGATATGGGCATTCTCTTCACTGGAGCATAACTCAACTCATCTGTGACTTGATAAATAAGTCTTGGGGAGCTGTCTGAGTAATATATAGGTCAAGTAACTTGGCTAGGTACTGCTTAACAAATGTCCTAGCATGGAATTCAAGTTATATCTGTTTTGACGTACAGAAATGAATCTCAAGTAGGATACCTAGTAGCCCCAATGTTGGTCCTTGATCCTACTGCCTTAGAGGAAAGTGCTACAATCTGGTCTATGGATGCCACACCATTATGTGATTAGTCTAAATATCATAGAGACAAGAGTATAGACTCTGTCATCCTATGTCTGTGATGCAAAAATTTCATTAATGAAATGTCATATTAAAAAAAAATTAATAACATCATGAACCCTTCACATGACTGTACACTGGACATACTCATTTGGAAAGTCAAAGTCAAAAGGAGCAAGGACAGTATAATTGACTTTGGGTAGTGACTGACAATCATTTTTTTCCACATTTATTTTCTCTAGGGATCTGTGTGGTGGAGTTGGAGAGTGAAGATTTTCCACAGTGCACTTGCCAAAATGTGAGGTTCAATCATAAAGGGTCCTTTGGTCGGGAAGAAGTAGGAGCAAGCAAGATCCCCCAAGAATAAGCCAGAGATTGTGCAGGCCTGGGCTTTCTGGAAAATTTCTGGATGGATGTCTGAGCATGATGTATGAAGTTGTTTACACTGTGTTTTCTCTTCAGAAAGAAGGACGGCTTCTCTCTTTGCTGCATCAGCGCTCAAGTCCCCTATAAAGCACTTATAAATAATTACCATTTGTAAGCATGTGGCATTTTATAATCCTGACATTTTGCCTTTATGGATCATTTCTTTATTTTTTTTAATTTTGAACAGTCCTTCTAACCGCTTTTGATTACCGCGCCCCCCCATCCTTAGTAAAGTCACCTATAAAATTTTCATCCCATATTTGCCAAAGAAGAAAAGGACAGGACTTGCTCTACTTTGGGGAATATTTAATAGACTCTGAGCTGGAAGAAACCACAAAGGCCATTTACTACACCCAGTACCTGATAAATAATCTTCCAATCTCTGCTTTTTAAGTTTTAATCGTGGAAAGCTCACTACCTCCTGTGGCCCACCCAAGGCACTTTTGCCTTAGTTCTAACAGGATTTTATTTTCAACAGCATATTTGGATAATGCATTTAGAATGGAAGGATCACTAAGATCAATAATATCATTAAGTCCAATTCCCTCATTTTATAGAAGAGAAACTAAAATTCTGATACATTAGATCATTTGCCTGAGGTTAGACAAGTGCCTAAAGGAGCTTGGTGGCACCAAAATGTACAGAGAGCCAGGACTGGTGTCAGGAGGACCTGAGTTCAAATTCGTCTGCAGACACTTACTAGTTATGTGACCCAGACAAGTCATTTAAAGCCATTTGCCTCAGTTTCCTCATCTGTACAATTACATTGGAGAGGGAAATGGCAAATCACACCAGTATTGTGCCAAGAAAATCTCGAATGGGGTCATGAAGAATCAGACATGACTGAAAATGACTGAACAACAAAAGTGTCTGAGGCATGATTCAAACTCAGGTCATTTCTGACTCCAAACCTCTGCTATATTTATTAATTGATGCCACCTTCCTTTTCTGATTTCCAGTCCAAATCTGCTTCTGCAATTAGATCCATAAATTGCCCTTAGTTTGGTCCACTAGGAAGGAGGCCCCAAATATATACCATGTCTCTTCCTGAGAAGATTCCCTACAAAATAGAAAATGCACCTTCAGTCCAAACCACCCTTGGACATTTTAAACAGAACTCACCTTCACGATACTGCAGGAATGGTAGGGCACACACATCCCCCAGGGGTAGGCTGTTCCTTGAGCAGTCTGGGAGAGCCAGTTTCCACTGTAAGCAAGAGAAAAATAAATTCTTCATGATGAAAAGACTTGAGCCATTTCCCGAATAGTGTTATTGTTGATGTGAAAATAATGATAATAACAGACACCTTCATAGTATATTATTTTGCAAATCCTTTGCATGCCTCATAGGATTTGATTGGCACAATGACCCTGTGAAGTTGGGGTGATAGTGACCCCTGCCTCAAGCCCAGCTGCCTGACTTACCATTCCCTATGAAGGACATCCCATCTCCCACCTCTGTGCCTTTGCACAGGCTATGCCTCATGCCTGGAATATGTTTCTTCCTTAACTCTGCCACTTCCTTTTAAGAGAGTGGTGAGAATAATAGCTCTGGAGTCCGTTGACCTACCTTCAAATTCTGTCTTTTGATATTGAACTATCTGTGTGACCTTGGATAAATCCTTTACATTCTTTTAGTCTGAAGTCCTTCATTTGCATGATGAGTTTTGATTGGATGATCTCTCCCTGATGCTGGTCAAGGAGAGGTGAACCTAACTGGGGATGGGTCATGGGAACCCTGATGGTTAGAGAACGAGTACAGGTCACAGTTACATCAGTGGGAAGAGGAGAGGCATTGAGAAAGGTATAAAGGAAATTCAGAGGCATTTTTCCCCTTCTTATAGCACTTGGCCAAAATAAAACACATTCCAATGTCAGCTTCATTTTATCTATTATTCATTAGAATTGGGAAGGGAAAAAATACTTTCCTAAAAATAACAAAAGAAAACATTGGGAAATTTACTGTGACTCAATGCACTGTGTTAAACCAATACACTCCTCCCACCCTGACAAATCCAAATAGATTTCCTCCTATATGCATTGGTCTGCAGAGAGGAGAGGAAAATCTCCCAACCAATGGATTTTCTGGCCAATGAGAGAGAAGAGGAGGCTCGCCTACCTGAGTAGTTGAGCATGATCAAAATTCTTTCTTTTTTTCAAGGTTGTTTCCTGCCAGCTGCCAAAGTAAAGGAGGGTAGTACCCAGATTTGAATTGACTTCTATTTTATCTCCATTTGTCCACATTTCAAGACCAACCAAGATCACTTGGATATTCAAGGTTTTATAGAGCTGTCCAAAGGAAAACAAAACACTTTTGCACCTTTCCTCCCTTCCTTCTTCCCTCCTTCCCTCCTTCCTCCCTCCTTTCCTTCCTTCCTTCCTTCCTTCCTTCCTTCCTTCCTTCCTTCCTTCCTTCCTACCTTCCTACCTTCTTTCCCACCTTCCCTCTCTTCTTCTCTCCCTTCTGCCTTCCTTCCTTCCTCATTCCCTTCCTTCTTTTGACATTTATTAATTTCCTTCAATCATTAAGCTAGATATTAAAGACCTAAAATACATTATATTCTGTTGGAATTAAAGATTTTCTCAAGAAAAGAAAACCCATAGTTAGCAACTTTGGTCTTCTCTGGTGCTTTCACCAGGAACTGCAGATTCCTTCTGGGTTATCTCTATATACCACACTGCTTCGGAATTGAGCCCCTCTTCCCCTTTCAGCTCCACTTTATGTGCTGTCTTTTCCCATTAGAATGTAAGCTCCTTGTTGGTAGGTACTATCCTACATGTTTTCTATGTTTTATTCCTAGAGCTTAGCACAGTATCTTGCACATAGTATGATACTATATGTAAAAGCTTTGATTAAATATTTTTTAGGTTTCAGACACTGGGCTAAGTGTTAAGGATACACATATGGACATACAAGGTGGTCCCAGCCTCAAGGAGCTTACTTTATAATGGGAATAGATAATATCTC
>CM053585.1:15256288-15306801 GCA_028646515.1 Pseudochirops corinnae
TATATACACAGTGCACATATATATATATATATATATATATATATATATAATATGCATACTCAGATGTGTATACACACATCACCTACTATGCTCCAAGCACTAGGAATGTAAAGATGGACAAAAATAATTTCTGCTCTAGAAGAGCTCACAGGGGCGGGGGGGGCGGAGCACACCATAGTGCACAGAGCACTGACTCTAGAGTCAAAGAAACTCATCTTCTTTAAATCCAGCCTTAGGCACTTTCTAGCTGTGTGACCCTGGGCAAGTCACTCAACCTTGTTTGCCTCAGTTTCCTTATCTGCCAAATGAGGTGGAGAAGGAAATGGCAAACCTTCCAATATCTTTGCCAAGAAAACCCCACATGGGGTCATGAACATGACCGAAGTGACTGAACAACAACAACAAAGAAGCTCATAGTCTAATGAGCAAACAACCACGACTAAACAAACTGTGTATTGGATAAACTGGAGCTCATCGATAGGGGAAGGTGCTGGAATTAAAGGAGACTGGGAAGACTTCCTGGAGGGGCGGTATTTTATGTGGGACTTGAAGGAAGCCAGTTAGTGGAAAAGAAGAGGGAGAGCAATCCATGGCAGATCAAGTACCCTTTTAAGGAACAGGAAAGTGGCCAAAGAGAAGGTATGGGTGTGTTTGGTTGGGGAGAGGGCAGAAGGTTTAAGAAGAATGGAGATGGGCGTGGGAGTGAGAAAGCCATGGAGGTCTTTGAACCCCAAATAGAAGTTTTTCTATTTATATCCTGGGGGGGGGGGTGGGGGGCAGAGAGAGAGAGAGAGAGAGAGAGAGAGAGAGAGAGAGAGAGAGAGAACTATTGCAATGGATTGAGTAGGTGTGTGACAGGATCAGACCTAAGTTTTAGGAAGATCAGTGTGTTGGGATAGGGAGGGAGGGAGGGTAGACTGTAGTGAGGAAAGACTCATGTCAGGGAGTTGACCAGCAGACTATTGTAAGAGTCTAGGCATGAGGTAATAAGGGCCTGCACCAGGGTAGTGGTGATGTCACAGCAGAAAAGGAGGTGTATTCAAGAGATGTTATAAATGTAAATTCATCAGCCCTTGACTATAAGGTTGAATATGGGGTGGGGGTGAGGTTGAGAGAGTGAGGAGCTGAGGATCATCCTGAGAACTGCAAGCCTGGGTGACTGGGAAGATGGGGGTGCCCTCAGTAGTAATAGGGACATTAGTAAGAGGGGCAGGCTTTGCCAGAAAGACAAGCTTATTTTTGTACTTGTTAAATTTCAGATGCCTACAGGGCTTGCAGTTCAATATGTCCAATAAACAGCTGGAGATGTGAAACCAGAGGACAGGATGAAGATTAGGGCTGTACAAATCGATTTAAGAATCATCAGCACAGAGATGTTTATTGAATCCACGGGAGGACAGCTGTAGCGGGCCAGCTTTGCACAGTTCCCTGGGGAATTTCTTCACCTCTGTTCTACAGAACCTGAATAGGAAAAGGGGAGGAAGATGGTAGAATGCAACATGGTTTCATTTTGTCAAAGAGTGAGTGGCAATAGAGAAAAGGGACAAGAGATTCAAGAGTAATGAATACTGTAGATTTGGACCAATTCACTAAGCGATAAAGAATAGGAAGGGATAAGAGTGTAGACAAAGCAGTAATTGAGGCCTCAGGGTAGTTGTTGTTCAGTTGTGTCTGACTCTTTGGACCCCATTTGGGTTTTTCTAGGCAAAGATCCTGGGGGTGCTTTGTCATTTCTTTCTACAGCTCATTTTACAGATGAGGAAACAAAGGCAAACAGAGTAAAGTGACTTGCCTAGAATCACACAGCTAATAAGTGTCTAAGGCCAGATTTGAACTGAGAAGACAAGACTGTAAGCCTGGTACTCTATGGACTATGGTGCCACTTAGCTGCCCCTCTGGAGGTAGGGTGGGGAACTGTTCACTGGAGGTCCTTGAAGTCAGGATGATTTAGCACAAGGTGTGTATTTGTCTGAATCAGATTCAAAGGGCCAGATTTGAGGACCTAGAGGGCCACATGTGACCTTGAGGCCACAGGTTCCACACCCCTGATTTAGCATTTGCATGAACATGGACTTGGAAGACTTCAATTCAAACCATACCTTAAACACTTGCTACCTGTGTGACCTGCTTCATTTTTTTCACCCCTAAAAGGAGTAGGCTAGAGAAGATCCTCTTTCCAGACCCTTTGGCTCTAACCCTATGATCCCATGATGCTTTCCTTCTAAAATGCTCTTCTTTTCTTCTATATATACTTGTATATGAGAGACAGCCAGGTGAAGTGACCAGGAACTGATCTCAAAACCAGGGAGACCTGGCATTGAGTCCTGCTTCTCCCACATATTGATAGTAAGACCCTGGGCAAGTCATTGCACCTGTTGGTGAGCCAGGAAACTCTTGAAAACTGGACATTGCAGAGGATGTGATGACAACATTGAGAAAGGCACTTTGTCTGCCCAGGATTTCTCCCCACATCACTGGTCCGTGTGTGTGTGTGTGTGTGTGTGTGTGTGTGTGTGTGTGTGTGTATGTGTGTGTGTGTGTGTGTGTGTGTGTAAAACAATGCCTCATACACAGTAGGTGCTCAATAGTTGCTTAACGATCAATTGTGAATCAAAGGGATATATTGTTCTTGCTTAATAATCACTTGTTGATCAACTGGTTGACCCATAATTTCCTTATCTGTAAAATTCAGATAATGGTGGAACAGAGGATACAGTGCCTGGTCTGGAGTTAGGAAGATCTGAGTTCAAAACTATCCTCAGACACTTTCTATGTGACCCTGGGCAAGTCATTTAAGTCATTTAAGCTTATTTGCCTCAATTTCCTCTAAGGAAAATAAACTGGAGAAGGAAATATCAAACAACTCCAGTACCTTTGCCAAGATAACCCCAAATGGGGGCATGAAGACCCTGAAATGACTGAACAACAACAAAAGTAAGATAATTGTACTTGTGATACCTCATGTTGTGGGGATTGAACTTGGCAAAACTGTTCTAAATCAGCCTGTCTTTGTTTATGTATGGAAATAAAGGAAGAATGTGATTTTGGAAGTCTGGGGACTCCTGGCATAGAAGATGTGTCTATTAAGGCCATTTGCAACCCATCTGCTCCTAGGGAATTGCCTGAAGTAACTATGATAAATAATTTATGATAAAAATAACAAGCAGAATTTGTCTTGCAGATATGTGGTTCATGTTGCTTCCTCAGTACTGCTCAAGAAAACCCAGGACCTTTGCTGAAAAGTCTGTCCAATGGTACTTGAACTTCAGTCAGACAGCAATGTATCTTCCATACCATGTTGACAAAATTGACCATGCCGAAAATCCGGGTACGCAGCCATTTCTGCAGGTGGTTGTGTCTTCGGTACTAGAAATACAATTTTGGGAAGCCTCTGTTAGACACAAAGAGAAAAGCCCCAGAAAAGAGCTTCATTGCGGGATGACCTTAGTCACCCTGGTGTCTCTAGGATCTTATCAATGTGGGTGTTTCCTCCATCATGCCTACGGCCAAGAAAAGATTCAATAACCATAATGGCAGAAAACAGTTCTTTTTCCTCCTCTTATCATGACTTTTAGTCAATTCTCCGAAAAAGCCTGGCCCTCCAGTGACGAATGAAAGAGTCAGTGGTCTCTAAAACATCATATGGTGCAATGTATATTTGAAGAAGATTCCTTCTAAAACATGAATTTTAAGTTATTGAAATGCTAGTTTGTATCACTGAGTCAACTAGATGGTGCCATAGCGCATAGAGGGACTGGAGTTCTTGAGTTCAAGGTTGACCTTAGAGCAGCTGTGTGGTGTGACCCTGGGTAAGTCTTATTGCCTCGGTTTCCTCCTCTGTAAAATGGGCTGAATAAGGAAATGGCAAAACATTCCAGTGTCTCTGCCAAGAAAACCCCAAATGGCCCCACAGAGAGTTGAACATGAGTGAACTACAAAAATGTCAGTGAGACGTCACTCACATCAGGATTAAATTGGCCTCTTTGCAACTTCTACCTTTTCTGTCTGCCTTCTGGTAGCAAACATAACTAGTCTAGCTCCTTAAAATGGCAGACTTTTAACACTCGAATAAGCTCTTAGGTCTTCCCATGCTCCCTCTCTTCTGCACATGACAAGAGCTCAGTACCCTTAATGATTGGCTTTGTCCATCTCCAGTTACTCTCTAGCTTTTCAGTAACTGTTTTCAACTGTAGTGCCCATTGGAACACAGGGTTCCAGAAGAGGTTTAATGAAGGCAGAATATGGGGAAACCATCACCTCCTAATCCGTGGAAGATATCCCTCACTGGCACCTTGTCAATGAACTATTAATAACCCCAGTGTGAGTCCGATCATACAACCAGTTTTTAATCCGTTCCATTTTATTATCTAGTCAACATCTTTCCATCCTCTCAATAAAAATGATAGAAAATACTTCGATAAAAATTGTTAAAATCCAAGCAAATTATATTCACTGAATTCTCTTCATTTACTAGGTTAGAATCATATCAAAAAAGGAAATATCGTTAGTCTGACATGACTCAATTGTGATGCAACCATTCTGGCTGTTGTAATTACTGTTTCTCTTTCTAAATGTTGAGCAACCATCCTTTTAATGACCCACTCTATGATTCTCAAAGGAATCAAGGCCAACTTGACTGGTCTACGCTTTGTAGACCCTATTTTCTTCTCTTTTCTGAAAATTGGGATAACGTTTACCATTTATCTAGAAAGGACCTTGCCACTGGGTCCTTGTAGTCATGTCTGACTCTCTGTGACCACATTAGGATTTTCTTAGTAAAGATACTGGAATTGTTTGCCACTTCCTTTTGCTGCTTATTTTACATGTAAAGAACTGAGACAAACAGGGTTAAGTGACTGACCAAGGTCACACAGTTGGTAAGTGTCTGAATTTGAATTTGAACTCAGCTCCTCTGGGCTCCAGGGTTGGCACTAGCTGAACAGAAAGAGCTTTAGAGTGTACATAATTCATTACCTCATTTCTCAGAGGAGCAAATAGAGATCTAAACAAAAGGCATCATTCTTCTCAAACCCACAGAGCGTGATGATAGCAAAGCAGGGAGTAGAGCTCATGACTCCTGACTCTCTCTAGTACCCTTTATGCTAATATCCTTCTAACTATGATTCAGGGGATCTAGAGACCCAAAGTATAAGGAAGCAATATTGCAGTGACTTGGCTTACTTACTAAAAAGTCTCCCAGGGCAGAACCTCTCTGGGTCTGTTTCCTCATCCAGTACATGAAAATGCCTACTCTAGTCTACTAACATGCAAGATTCTGGGTAGGTTGAAAGGAAGTAGTAAATGAGGGGAAAGGGAATATGTACTTTTGAAGCACCTATCAGGTGCCAAGCACTGGCTAAGTGCTTTACAAATATGATCTCATTTGTTCTTCATAACAGCCCTGTGAAGTAGCTATTATCATTGTCCACGTTTTACAATTGGGGAAACTGAGGCAGACAGAGGTTAAATGATTTGCCCAGGGTCACCCAGGTAATAACTATCAGAGGCTGGGTGTAAAAATAGGTTTTACTGTCTCCAGGACCAGGACCCTGTCCACCGTGCCACCTCTATTGAGGCAAATGAGAGGATATAATTATAAGAGATCGAATTAATAGTTCTTTTGAGGTCTGCTATTACAAGCCCTCCCTTTTCCTCCACTTTTTCTAATTTTTCCTTCATCTTTTTATCTTTGCTTTTGGTTTATTAATTTGTTTACTTCTAATTTCTTTTTAACTACACACTCCTTTTTTTTTCTACTCTTATTAATGTGCATTTAGGGATGTGTCATTGTTTTTCTTTGCCGATCACAAGAGATGGTGTTGCAGTAGATAGAGAGCCAGCCTAAGGGTCAGAAATACTTGTGTTCAAATCCAACTTCAGACAAACTAGCCATTTGGTCATCCAAACTTGTAGTGCCTCAGGCAACCCTCTAAGACTAGTTCTTGGTGGTTTTTGTATTTACATCACACTTATTTCTGGAAATACTCCATACCCCCTTCCCCAATAAACAAAGATCCACTTTCATTGAAAGAATTTCCTGATGGAGTGGCTATTATAATAAAAATACAACTCTGATTAAAAAAAAAAAAAGACAGGGGTGGCTAAGTGGCTCAGTGAATAGAATACCAGCCCTGGAGTCAGGAGGACCTGAGTTCAAATCCGGTCTCAGACACAAAAACTAGCCATGTGACCTTGGGCAAGTCACAACACCAATTGTCCTTCAAAAAGCAAAAAAAAAAAAAGAAAAAAGAAAAGAAAAGAATACAGATCATAGACGCAAAGCTGGAAGATTCAATTGTGAGCTCTTTTTGGGAAAGGACTATCTTTTGCCTTTTTTTATATCCCTAGTCCTTAGCACAATGCCTGACACATAGTAGACACTTGATAAATGAATGTTTGTTTATTGGTTGGAAGATAGCTTAGAAATCACCTAGTCTGACCTCCCCATTTTACAGAGGAGGACACTAAAGCCCAGATTATCACTGGATTTTCTCAAATTCTCACAGGTAGTATTGGGCATAGTTGGGTTTTAACCTCAGATCTCAGGCTTCAAATCAATTGCTTATCCCATTACATCATGCTTCCTCCTCTGCATCCCATACTTTCTGATGTGGCGCATTTCTATCATCATTATTTTTCATAAAAGTTGTTATTTTTTCTATAATGTGATCTTTAATTGCAAACATTATTCTACAAGTCATTTAAGTGTCCCAATAATTATGAAAAGCTACCTATGTGGTAATGGATAAAAACAACAGATGATGAGAACTAAGAACTAGAACCAAGTGCCATCCCCTTCCCTTCTATCACTTCTGTTTATTTAGTATCTCAGTGCACTCAGTGGTGAACCTATTACATCCTCTTCAGAGAATTTAAGGTATTTGAAGGCAGGGAGTGTTTTATTTTTGCAATGCGTTTAAAAAAAAAGATTTGTGGGTGTTACATACAATATTATAAAACAAGAAAGAATGGATTGAGAGGTCTGCAAGAGTAGGCACTGTCTTCTGTCTTTCTTTGTATACCCAGCATGTACAGTGTCTGGCATATAGAGAATCCTTAATAAACGTTTAATTTTTTTTTTTTAACTATCCAGAAAATTTGATGGTAGCAAAGTGAAAAAAAAATAGAATCAGGTCCAAATATATATGTATGTGTGTATGTATATGTGTGTGTGTGTTTACAGAGAGAGAGAGAGAGAGAAAGAGAGAGAGAAAGAGAGATTAGCTATATCCACATCTATATTTATATCTATCTAGATATAAATATATTTGGACCTGATTCTATTCTATACGTGTGTGTATGTGTATATGTCCACAATTGAGATTTCATTAGTACAGGGAATTCCCTGTTGTGATGCCCCATTCTATTCATCAAAATACAGACAATTGTCTAATCTTTAAAGCTTAAGAGAATTGTCTGAAGCACTAAGAAGTTAAGTGACTTTCCCAAGGTCACATAGTCAGCATGTGTCAAAGGTAGAACTTGGACCCAGGCCTTTCTTAATCCCAGATTGTTGGAGGACTTTCCATTTGATACATCATATTGCCTCTCATCTTATAAACCATGTAAAAGACTATGCGGGATACATACATAGATATGTCATACACATGTTATATGTACATTTATGTATATGTGTGCATATCTATTTATCTATCTATTATCTATCTATCTATCTATCTATAGTTCTGATGCATTATACAGACATATACACAAGGTTTCGAGGGAGGAGGAAGAGATACACAAAGTGAGAGAGAAATGTGGTGATGTAGGATGGGAGGGGAAGGAATTGTTTTTTGAATGTATAGAATTTATAGCTATTATGATTATACCTTTAAAAAATCAAAGAGAAGGCAGCTAGAATGTCGAGGAAAGACAGCGTTTGGCCGATTTACAAGATTTCATAAAATGGCTTGTTTTGAAGTCACTTGTCCCTTTGGAATCAACAACAAGGTGTGGGCTTTGTCATCCATGAGAATGTCATTTGGAGAGGTCAGAGAGAACAGAAAACGAGCATGAACTTCTTGCTTGTGGGGATTGTCAAGTGTTATTTTATGAGAGAATCCTAAAACAATAAATGTATAAATGTATAAGAAGTCTCTAAAAAGCATGAGATAAATTGAAAGAATATTTCCTTTAATCATTGAAGAGAAGATAAAGAGAAGACTGATTTTTAAAAAGACCATAAGGAAAATACTCAAAAGACTTTCATTAGGATCTGGAGTGACTGAATGAAGTAAGAGCTTCAAGAGAAGTGAAAAGGAATCATCAGCTATCATAATGAAGGTTTGAGGGGACTCTGGTGGTGATGCTGGTTATAGCAAAAATATTGAATATAACTGCTGATGTCTTCATATTATGAATGCTTTTGTTCACTTATAATTGCCTGTGCCAAGTCACTTTAATGTTTAATTATATACAAACAAGAGTAACTGCATTTGGGAAAACTTGTTCCATTTTATTAAATGATTAATATTTTATGAATTTGAGTTGAGACTTGATCTAACTAATTAATGTGATTACAAGATTATTGGTAAGAAATAAATTATCACATCATACTCCTAGATTACTATTGCTCTTCAGAGGATAAAATGAAATATGCAGTAAAAATTCAATGGGAAGGCTGAGGTTGGGTGACCTAAAATAATGAGTATAGTCAGATTTCTATAATCTAATTAATACACATACATGTATACATACACACATACAATATACCCCACTATAAACAAGGGATCATGGGATTATATCTAATACATACACACACGTATACATGTCCCTCTATGAACAAAGGTTCATGGGATCACATCTAACCTTCCAGGTAGATAGCTAGATGGAGGGATAAATAGAAAGATACTTACTTTGGTTATTGATATAAATAAAAAAAATCATACGAAATCAAAGATATTGAAATGTCTGTTCCAATTGAGAAGAGTTGGAAAATTCTAAAATATTTAACCAATCAAATCAAATCAAAACTATAAAATGGATTAATTTTAGCATATAAAATATTTTTCACAACAAAAAGAATGCATCTAGAATTGTTTAAAGAAAGAAATGAGTTAAAATTATTGTTATAAGCATCTCTGACAAATATTTGATATCCAAAATCTTTGAGGAATTGATGCAAATAAATGATGATGATTTTGATGACAATTAGCATTTGCAAGGCTTTATATGAATATTATGTCATCTGATCCTCACAATAACCTTGAGAATGGATGCCATTATTATTCCTATTTTACAGAATAGGAAACTGAGGCAGAGAGTTTCTTGACTTGCCTAAGGCCATATAGCTAGTAGATGTCTTGAGACCATATTTGAACTCAGGTCTTCCCAACTCTGTGTCCAGTCTTGTATTTACTTTGTTAACTTTCCAAAAACACAAGAATGAGATCCATTTGCTTATAGATAAATACCAGAGAACACAAATACGTAGTTCTCAAAAGAAGGCAAACCTGGAATAGCAATATGAACCTTGGAATGAGAAAGACTCGAATTTGATTCCTGCTTCTGACACTTCCAAGTTTCCATAGGTGAATCATTTAACCTCTCTAAGAGGTTAAATCTGTAAAATGGGGATAGTAATATGTTCATTAAATCTTTGCAGGCTAATGTTAGACTTAAGAGAGTTAATAGGTAAAAAAAAAAAAAAAGCATTAAAATTAAGGAACTCATAATGTGCATAGTCCACAGTATTTATTTCAGACCTCTTCTTCTCTACTCATCCTACTTTCACCTCTATTCATTAACAGAAGACTTAAATTCAGCAACAGGAGCTATCACTATGAACTGCCTCTTCTCCCAAAATTTCTACATTAAGTCCTTTCAGAAGACCCTAGTCCTTGCTAAACCTAACTCCTCTATTTAAAGAAAAAAAGAATCTTGGTATCTTTTGTATTTACATCAAACCTGTTTCTGGAAACACTTCAATATCCTCTTCCCCACTGAACAAAGAAAAAGAGAAAAACAAGCAAAAATACTTGATTTGGTTACTATTCTTACAATATACCATATTCTGCAAAGAGAAGTTTTGCCCCTTATATCCTTTCAAGCTATCTTCATAGGTCTCCCCTCCCTTTGATCACAAAATCAAAGGGGGAGGGGCAGAGTAGGACTATTTGTTGTTTACAGTTTCTTACCTACTTCATCTTTCCCAACTTTGTACAGTGGAGTTTCGGCCCTCATTATTGACCAAAATTGCTTCCTTCTGGGTCAATAGTGTTCACCAGGGCTGTAAGAGCACTTTGAAAAATTTACAATCCTCCATAAATATAAGCTATTTTTATGATTGTTCTAGCTCTTAATCAACAGTCGTACAGAACCCTAAACACAGAATAAACATCCATTGCAGAGACCATCCCAGTGGAGCTTAGGTTGGAGCCCTTCAGTCAAACCTCCAAGACCCTATACAATCTCCAAGAAGTACAATGTGTTTATTGAAGTGTTGGATAACCATTAGACAATTCCTTCGAAAACTTACCAAGGCGTGATCAGCAACAAGGAAGAGCTCAATATACTTCTTTTCTTTTAGGTACATCTGCATCTTCAGGGTAGATTGAAAGAAAGCAACTGTTAACAAGGCCCTTCTTGTCAATGGCTTTCACTTTAATAATCCCACAACAATATGGAGAAATCTGTTAATTGGCACGTTATAGAGAAAGCAAAGGAAGATGAAAGGGGAAATGGAGAGAAATGTTTAAATACAAATGTGACTCTCTTTTCTGATTCCTCTCTCTCTGTCTCCCTCTCCCTCTCCCTCTCCCTCTCCCTCTCTCTCTCCCTCTCCATCTCTCTCTCTCCCCTTCTCCCTCCCCTCCCCTGTCCCGTCCTCTCTCCCTCCCCTCCCCCCATTCCACCCTATTTCTCTTGATTGAGTTATAAAACATGCGAAATATTTTTTTTCCCCACAGAGAAAGCTGCTAACAACCAATTATTTAGTGTCTACTATGTGCCAGGTATTATACTATATACTGTGAATTAACAAAACAAAAAACTAAAAACCCCTTACTTCTAAACTGATGCCTGCCCTGGAGACGTGAGTGAAGGCCTGTGTCTTGGAGAAGTCGTCCACCACACAGCTGCCATTGCTCGTGTCTTGGGCCTTCTGGTCGTATTTGAAGATGACGTGCTCTCCCTGATCAGTGTTCTCCAAGGGTTCAATGTGGTACCTTTGGTCATGCTTCCTGAAGTATCCCCTGTGGAGCATGAGGATTGTGGACAGGTGACCATATTCTTTTCCTGGAGCTTTGACTGCTTCAACTTGAAAGGAATGATCTATAATAGCATGGGGAGGGGGGACGGTGGGGACTATGGCTCCAGATATAGTTGGTGAGTAGGGAAGATGTGGAAAACATGCTTTTTTTTTTTTTAAATGAGGCAATTGGAGGTAAATGACTTGCCCAGAGTCACACAGCTAGTAAGTGTCTATGATCAGATTTGAACTCAGGTCCTCCTAACTCCAGGTGCTAGTGCACCTAGCTGCTCGAGAAACATGTTCTTCTTACAAAACCATAATTCCCAGTCAAGCCAGAATGCTAAGAATCAATTTTTTTTCTGAGGGTTCATAGGCAGAAGCCTGGCTGCCACCCCTAATTTTGTCTCTTCCCTAGGCACAATATGGAATAACCACAGAAGAACAAAATGAAATCCCAAATGTCAATCCCTGACTTCCTGCTGCTCATAGGAATATAAATTTAGAGCTAGAAAGAATTTATTTGGCAAATCACATCATCTAACCCTGTCACTTTACATGAGGGTCAGAGTGGTCTACATTTTCCTTAAGGTCACACAGGTCACTAGAGAATAGAGCCTTTTCTTCATATCACATTCCTCTCGCCATCGTTTTTAGAATCTTCTTCCCTTGTACCTACTAGTGCCTTGGCTCTATATGATGAAAATTTAAAGCCATGTGTAAGTTTAGGGCCCAGATAACTTGTTTTCCTACCCAAAGGCAAAGACATTTGAAAGTTGAATCCAGTGTGCCCTTAAAGAAGGATCTGTGAGGTAATGTGTATAATGGAAATAGTGCTGTATTGGGAGTCAGAAGCATTTTGTCTGAGTCCCAGCTAAGCCTCTACTCATCATGGTTTCTTTGGTGAGACACTTCTCTTTTCTAGATCTAGGGTTCCTTAAAAAACTTTCATACCTCTTCTAGCTCTGATGATGTAAGGCCTCTTGCTGCAAAACTTTATTTTTTTTTTCTCCCTTGAACTTTATTTTCTCAGGTTTTACAAAGCTAGGCCATACTCATTACCTCTACAACATCAACCTGTCACTTTTTGCCAGTTGGTAAGTAAAGGAGGTCCATGAATCATTCCTGCAGTGCTGGTAGGGTGCCAAGGAAGGACATGGCAATTTATTATTTTTCCTGAAATAATTGTATTTCAATGAATCACAAAAAAGACCAGAAATCCCACCCCTACAATTTAAGTTGGTCTATTCTAATTGGATATTAAATGTGCTCAGGTCCATCAGAAGTCAAACAGATTCACTATTTGTTGTCAATTATGCTTAGTCACAAGAGGGAGGATTGAAGATCTGGTTCTTACCTCAAGCCATCACAGGTACTAATGCTAGCAGCAGAGTCCTTTTCATGAAGAATATGTCCTTGGTAATAACAATGATACTACAGGAGAGAGAAAGAGAGAGAGAGAGACAGAGAGAGAGACAGAGACAGAGACAGAGACAGAGAGACAGAGACAGAGAAAGATGCCGAGAGAGACAGAGAGACAGAGACAGAGGGAGACAGAGAGAGACACACACAGAGAGACAGAGACAGAGACAGAAGGGGAGAGACAGAGAGGAGGAAGAAGAAGGAGGAGGAGGAGGAGGAGGAAAAGGGGGGGAAGAGGAGGAACAAGAGGAGGAAAAGGGGGGGAAGAGGAGGAAGAGGAGGCAAAGTGGGGGGAAGGAGGAGGAGGAAGAGGAGGAGAGAGAGAGAAACAGAGAGAGAGAGAGAGAGAGAGAGAGGGAAAGGAGGGACAGACAGACAGAGACAGAGAAACAAAGAAAGAGGAGAGAGAGGAAAGAGAGAAAGAGAGACAGAGAGACAGAGAAAGGTAGAGAAATATTATAATATTATATATAAGTTTTTTTATTTTTCTTGGTCACATTTCAACTTAATTCTACTCAATAGCAACCACAGTAACAAATACCTGCTCGTTTTACATATAGCATAAACCAGCCTCAAATTCTTAATTAGCCTTCTGTTTGCAATTGCAATTTTACAGGATCATAGATTGCTATTTGGAAGAAAAAAATACTTTTAAAGGCATATCATCCAATTCCTTTATTTAACAGATGAGGAAACTGAGACCCAAATGACTTGGCCAAGGTCATACCAGAAATAAAGATCAGAGGTGGGATTTTAACCCAAATCATAGGACCGTGGATCCAGAGCTAGCGAAGGGAAATCAGAGTCTAGATGAGCCAACTGAGATCCAGAAACAGTGAGCAACTGACTCAAGGTCACACTCGTCATCAGCATCATAGGCAGAGATTGAACCTGGGTCCTGTGAGTCTGGTGTCAGGGTCTTTCCCTGTGCTAGGGCTGTCTGCCTGGAGCATCTACTCCAAAATCCTTCTTTTAGAGATGAGGATCAGCAGTGGAGTTTGGTCCTTTCGAGTGATTGTATAGGATGGGAATGTTCTAGACAAAGCATTTGTGTTCAGAGGAAATAACCTTAAGGTGGCATCAGGGGTGATGATTTTACCGAAGAACCAGTGAAACTGATTACTCACTACCCTAATGTTATTAACCAAGCATGTTTCTATAATTACTAGCTGCGTATTTCATAAGTTTTAACATTACAAAGAATTTGTTACATAAAAACTCAAGAGAATAGAAGGTCCTTGAAGGCAAGGACCCTCTTCCTTTGTATCCTAGGGATTTAGCACTCTAGTGCTCATTTGGCAATTAATGCATCCTTTGTGAGTAACTGAAATAAGCACTCTAGTTAATTATGCTCTACCCTTTTCCGATGCAGAAATTAAAAGTACGTTAGAATATTTTTCTTGCCCAAGAAAACCAAAGATTAATTCTTTTTTGTATGTGAATTCATTTTGCAGTTGATTATTACCTTATTCTGTATTTTAGATAAAATCCCAAGCCTTTTCTTTGGCCCCGAGTGAAGAAGGTTATGAGTTCAAAAGTTGCCTTCCTCTTTTGTAGTTAGATCCCAAAGTTTATCTTTCCTTTCAATAACTTTTAATTAAAGAAAAGCTCTGAGCTAAATTTAGTGGTTCAATACTCTCATCAAACACTTTAATTCTAAGGGAATTGTTACCTCAGAACCACCAGCAAATCACCTTGTGCCAAGGAAACTTGTTATCCCTCAGAATTCCATGTCCTGAGAAACCCCATGACATTGGTATGTTATCCTTGAGAGCATGCAAGCTGAACTGGTCCCATCTCTGTTTCTCCTTGTCCACTTAAAGGTGGTTTTATTTCATTCCCAGAGATAGGTGAGTCCACTATTCTTGAGCAGCCTCAGTATGCATCTGGGTCTCATAAATCCATAAAGCATCCCTCTAATACAGAAAGGGGGTAGCCTTGGTCCTACAAGTGAGTGTAAATCCCTTCCTTTAAAGTAACTGATCATGCTGCCCTTAGCCCCATGATGCCAGCAACCCTAAATTTCATTATTTCCTCAGCTATCTTGTTCTGGTTTTTGGCTCTATGTTTACAAAAAGGAGGTGCATCTACAATTCTTTGTCTTAAAAGTGAGGCAGCCATTAACCTGCTTTATTCATATATTTGTGCCCCGTTAATAAACACTCATATCACGTGGAGTAATTTGCCTTAATCTTCCTCTGTTGAATTTCACCTGTGAGGTGCCCAAAAAATGATAACTGTCAGATGGTGAGATTCAAAACCACCAGGTCAAATATAAAACCCACTCCCTCCACACTGTGTCTCCTACCATGAGCTGAGGATTCGTGGTGATCTCCTCCCCTCCTTGGGAGTAATGTGTCTCACTGTAGTTTGGGGAAACAAGATCTCTGGAAAGAGAACAAAAAGATAGTTAGTTACTCTGTCATAACTCCAATAAGAAAGGTTTTCATGGGAGTATTCCCCCAGCTGTTCTCAACTTTGTGAAGTCCTTTTTCTTCCTATCATAGAGGATGTGAAATTCACATAATGTTTTAAGAGCAGTGTAAGTAGACTAATCTCAAAAGATGAAAGTATAATTAATTGACTGGGTAGTCTGTCATTTATGGACATCATTGCATAAGTAACATCATCATAGAATCTCAATTAACCAATCTTTAAAATGGGGATAATAATGCCTGAATATGTTCCAGCGAAGAGGCCTAATTTGCAGCGTTTAAGAGAGTAATGCAAGTATCAGGGGAACATTCCATTTCCTGCAGAACTAGGAAGGAAACCTACTGATATTGGGAGACAATTAGAGCAATTCAATCAATAGGCTGTTTCAGGAGCTCATGCTAGGCTTGTGATCATGGGAGATCATGGGATTGGAAAAGAGGGGACAGATGAAAGTGATGTTGAAGGAGAAGCGTTGACAGCATATGGTAATGGTTTGGAAATGCAAGATGAGGGACAGACAAAAGTGATGCATGGCTTGAGGTTTTACCTTTACCTTCCTGGGAGGAGGGGGGTGCCTACAACAAAAGGGGGGAAAATTGTAAAGGAGGGCATAATTATGGAGGGAAGGTTTATCAACAGCTAGGTGGCACAGTAGATAGAACACTGAGCCTGGAGTCTAGAAGACCTAAGTTCAAGTCCAATCTCAGATACTTGCTACCTGTGTCACCTTATATAAGTCACTTAACCTCTATTTGCTTTAGCTTCCTCATCTGTAAAATGGACATTATAATAACACCTACCTCCCAGGGTTATTGTGAGGATCAAATGAGATATTTGTAAAGTGCCTGGCACATAGTAGGCCGTATATAAATGTTAGCTATTATTAAGAGGATGAGTTCATCTTGGGGTGTGTGGGTACACTATCTTTTGGGGCTAATCTCATCTCTCTCTGTCTCTCTGTCTCCGTGTCTCTGTCTCTATCTGTCTGTCTCTGTCTCTGCCTGTCTCTCTCTGTGTCTTTCTGTCTCTGTCTCTGTCTCTGTCTCTGTCTCTCTCTCTCTCTCTCTCTCTCTCTCTCTCTCTCTGTCTCTCTCTCTCCCTCTGTCTCTCTATCTCTCTTTCATCCTCTAGGCTCCAGTCAAACTAAGTTTCTTTCTGTCATGGGAACATAACTTGCATTCTCTTCTCTCCTCTCCTTTACTTATACACTAGACTTAGAGTCAGGCAAATGGGTTCAAATCCTGCCTTGTACATTTGTAACTGATTTAACTCCCTGAGCCTCAGTTTCCTCACCTCTAAAATGATGGATATAGTCATGTGACCCCCAACTTATATTCTAGATCTGTGACCTAGGTGTGATCCCTCCTTTGGGAATATGCTTGTTCTCCTTTTGCTATTAAATCCATACCTGTTTTTTTACCCAATCCCAACACCTCCTCTGAGAAGTCTTCCTGCTCTACCCTTCAATAATGATCTTTTCCCTTTTGACTCTTACCCTGACCCAGAACTTTGTTTTCCACCTCTCAAGTGTTCTTTGTATTTAAGATGCTGCCTTCTTCTTATCTGTGTGTCTCCTAGAATGTGTGGTGCAAACCACGCGACTCTCCTTCTCTAACCTCTTCTCTTGCAGATCTGTTCTCAGCACAGCTGCTGAAGTGATATCCATAAAGCACATCTGACCAAGTCACTCCCCTGCTCTAAAAGCTTCCATGCCTCCATATTTCTTGTAGCATCAAAACCAAACCTCTCTGATAGACATCCCAAACTCTCCATAGCCTAGTTTTAGCCTCCCTTGCTAAGCATATCTTATCACTTGCTTTATCACTTGCTCCTCATTCTAGATTTTAGTCAAACTGGTCCATTCATCATTTGTGACATCCGATCTTTTCTCCTTCTGTCTTTGTACAGGTTTTTCCCCTATGTCTGGAACATCTTCTTTTTCTCTACCTTTCAGAATCCCTACATCCCTTCAAAACTTAGTTCTAGAGTCACTTCCTAGTTGACACCCTTCCAGATTCACCCAGATGCTAGCATCTACCCCATCACTTTGTATATATTCTATTTATTTCTCTGAGTACATTTCATTTCTCTCAGGTGAATGAATGCAGCTGATTGAAAGTAGGGAATATTATTTTTTAATTTGTATGGTTCTTTCTCAGTGCCATAGAGTAGGTACTTAAAGGGGCCTTGTGGTATAGGGCACAGGGTACTGGACTTATAGTCAGAAGGACCTAGTTGTAAATGCTGCCTTAGCTGTGCGAACTTGGCTAGACACTGAAGTCTTCTGTAGCTCCAGTGTAAATTGGATTGAGTGACCCCTAAGTCCTGGATCAATGATTTCATGATCTCTAGTCCTAGGAAATGCTTCTTGATTGATTAATTGGCCTTAGAAGGAAGAAATAAAAACCACGGTGGCTGGTGGGAGGAGAAAATAGGAACTGCAAAGATAGAAATTGACACTCCACTTAATTCCAGGAAAACCTTTCTATTAATTAAAACATTCCAGAAATGCAATTGGCTCCTACTGGACCTAGCAGATACCTCATGCCCTGTAGCTGCTGAGGTTTTCAAGTGTGGCCTGGTCTGATATAGGGCCTAAGATTGGCCAGATACAGATCAGACTAGAGAACTTGGTACTGTGAGACTCTACAAATCTATGAAACATCTACAAAGAAATCTTCCTAATAGGAAGGAAGATTTGGGATATTTATTTGCCAGAGAGACATTAAGCAAAATGTGAATAATTCTATGTAAGTTTCCTTATAATCTTAAAACTATGCCACTCACTCTGTCCTTCTCAGGTGAAGCACCATTTTTTTGCCATGAAGAATCATCTCATAAAGGACCTCGGCATCATATTTTTCCTGAAAGAGAAACATGCATTCCAATTAATTCAAGATAATTAGGGCAATCTGCACCTACCCTGTGACTTACACGTGGGAGGCACTTAATCAGTGTTGTTGTTCTTCTTTTTTAATAAATTAAATTTTCCTTGTTTCTTTTCTTTCTCATCCATAACTATATGTAGGGCATTAGAGACTAAATGCTACTCAAAGTTCAGGGGATGAATTCTCTAAGATAAATATTATAGAGCAGAAAGAGACATTGAAATCTCATTTCACTATTATAAAACGGAAAAAAAAAGTAATTGATCTGAGAAAGAAAACAGTATAGAACACATGAGGATGTCAGAGAAGGTCTGTGAAGCAATGATGGTGAGGAAAGGAATAGCTGGTAGTAAAGCTGTCCCAAGCTCACAGAATAGCCTGCATGCCGAAGGCTCTTACATGACCAAAGCCTTTGATACAATTGGAGTGAGTGATCTCTCACCTCTCTGGTTCTTCCTCTGACAATCCACAAAAGAGTTTTTTGGTGTGAAAGGTCAGAATAATGTGACCATTTTCTTTTACAAGCACAGAGTTCACAACACTCAAATGTGACTTTAGTAGGCATATGGTAAAGCAGGAGAAAGTGTTGGATTTATGTTAGAGGACCCAGACTCTGTGACTTATTACCTGTGTGCTATGTGATCTTGGATAAATAAATCTATCTGGGCCTCAATTTCATCATCTACAGTAGATGCTCAGTGACTACAAAGTACCTTTAAAGGTCTAAATCTGTGGCAGTTTCAGAGCATAGTGAATAGAGCCATAGTGACTGGACTCAGGAAGACCTGACTTCAAATCTAGTGGCAGACAGTTAATAGCTGTGTGGTCCTGGGTAAGTCACTTAACCTCTCTCAGCCTGAATTCCCTCATGTGAATTCACTCAGTTTCATCACTGATAAGGTAGTCTCAATCAGTTAGTCATTAAGCATATCTTATGCTCTCCCTGTGTATCAGGCACTGTGCTTAGCCCCAGCGATACAAAGAAAGACAAAAGAGAACCACGGTTTTCAAGGAGTTCACAGTCTAATGGGGCAGATAACATGAAACCCAATATGTACAAACAAGCTACATCCAAGATAAAGTGGAGATGATCGATGGAGGGAAGGTGCTAGTATTGAGTGGATTGGGAAAGGTTCCTTGTAGAAGGTGGCACTTTAGCTGAAGGAAGCCAGGGGAGTCCAGAGGAAGAGCATCCAAAGAATTCAGGACACCCACTGAAAATGTCCAGAGTCTGGACATAGAATGTCCCAAGAAAGGAATGACAAGGAGGTCTGTCTAATACATTTACTTTTTTTCTAGGTAGAACACATTGTTTAAGATACTTAATAAAATCATATAGAAAGAAGAATAGTAACAAATTCCCTGTCTTCCCTTTCACATGATAAACCTGGGATATTCTTTCTCACAAAAATATACTATGGAAGTCACAGCAAAGGAAATGCCTAGGGAATATCAATGAAGGGGCTAACACCCAGGGAAGATGGGATTGGATATGAGAATGACAAAATTGGAAAACTGCAGCCAAGTCAAACTCACACCACAAAGGAATCCCCTCTATTGCCTATCTGATAAGTGGTCACCTAGGCTCTACTCAAAAACATCAAAGGAGGGAGAAACCTTCACCCTTCCAGGTAGCACGTTCTACATTTGAACAGCTCTAAATATTGGGGCTTCTTCCCCAACATCTAGACTAATTCTGCAATTTTTCCCCATTGCTCTGGCTCTACGCCTTGATGCCAAGCAGAGAAAAGGAACTCATTTTTCAGGTACTTAAAGACAACCACCATGTCAGCCTGGAGTCTTCCCCAGGTAAACCTTCCTAGCTTCTTCAGATCTCGTCATATGCCATGGAGTTAATGCCCTTCACAACGGCAGTTGAATCATCTAGATCATCTCAGTCTAGAGAATGTCTTTATTAAATGTCAGTGTCTTTTTTAAACCCTGGCACCCCAAATTAAACACAATATTGCAGTATTCTGAGAAGCCAGGCCTATCCTAAGGCTGCCATTTCAGTTGCCAACTT
Organism: Pseudochirops corinnae; assembly: GCA_028646515.1. Classification (NCBI taxonomy): domain Eukaryota; kingdom Metazoa; phylum Chordata; class Mammalia; order Diprotodontia; family Pseudocheiridae; genus Pseudochirops; species Pseudochirops corinnae. Next base: position 15,276,246 of record CM053585.1, read on the forward strand.
CCAGCCATCCTCCTCACAGAGGAGCACACATGTGGTGAACAGGAATGGCCAAGGATGGAACACAACCGTGAAGATCGTGCTTGTGTTTCCAGTTCTGCACAGTTGCTGATATCATTACGTATCGTCATTGGACTGCTTCTTTTTGTTGCTCCTGCTGGGCCTCTTCACCATTGGTTTACTGTAGTAGTAGATAATCTCAGCTGTGTGTGATGTATCAGTCCATGTTGCGGTGGTACATGACATCTTGTAGGGCCCTGTTCCCAGCTTATCTTGAACAAATGCAACTCAAGGTTGTTCTATTTTCTCCCTCCTCAGTCCCAGGCCATCCAAACCTTCTCTTGTACTTGAATAGGAACAGGTGCTAGCCAGGCCCCATCCGAGACTAAAGATCCAGATGAATCAAATGTCATGGAATGACTCTGAATTTCTGTGTTGGTGTTCCTTTACCATTCCACCCTCCTACCTCAACACTACCACTCCCTCCCACCAGCCCCTTCCCAGTAGGAATGACTGCAAGTCAACAGTTCAGGGTCTTATTTCACAATGATGGTAAGCAGTGCCTCTCCAAGACCTCTGCCCAGAGGAATGGACAAAACAGTTTGCATGAGTTGGATAACTTGGGAGTGACCAACTGGAATGCTTTCAGGAGATAATAAAGTCCTAAAATCTAGCCTGCTGCTTTGCCCTCCATACACTCAGCAGGGCCAGCTGACTAAGGACCTCGTGTCCTTGTCATCTCCCCTACAAAATTTCCTTAGTATTTGCGGGGCTCTTCCACTTTCCCCAAAGGAGAACTCTTCTTTGTATATTGTCTCCCCCAGTTAGAGTGTAAACTTTTTGAAAGGAGGGTCAACCTTTCTTTTCTATTTATGTCTCATCCTGAACACTCAAAAATATCAGGATTGTTGTGAGGAAAATGAAAATTCAGAAATTACTAAATGAAAAACAAGAACTCCACTGAGTCTACCAGCAGGATAATTCATCCATCCCTAAGAGGGCAGTGGTTAACTCCATCAAAAGTAAAGTGCAAGCAAAGCTTAGAAAGATGGAGGATTCTTGACTCAGTAAGAAGGAAGATGAAATTTAGTTTTAAGGTGATAGTAACAATCTAAAGCACTTTTTTGATGCCATGAAGGCCATTTATAGGCCAAAGACCTATGGTGAATCTCAACCACTCAGTGCTGATGGAGCCATACTTAGTAATAAGGACATAATGCTGGAGAGATGACTGAACATTTCCATAATGTTCTCAACAGACTATCATCAACCTATGATGATTCCATTGTCTATGTATGTCAGTTTGAAGTCAATTCCTCTCTGAAGTTCCAACTTAAGAAGAGGTTTTATATGCCATTAGGCTCCCCTCAGTGGCAAAGTGCCTGGTGCTGATTCTATTTCACCTGAGATTTACAAGGCAGGGTCTACTCTGCTCATACAAAAGCTGACTGAGATCTTCTGGGTTATATGACAAGAGAAGGTTATTCCCCCAGGGTTCAAGGATGCCACCATTATCCATCTCTATAAAAGGAAATAGGCTGCCCTGTGACAATCACAGGACAGTCTGGCTCTTAGTCATTGCCACAAAGATTCTTGCCAGAGTCCTCTTCAATAGGTTGATCCTTCACTTGGAAGACAGCCATCTACCTGAGCACCAACATGGCTTCAAAAAAGACTGAAGAACAGCTATTTTGGTGTTTCTTGCTCACCCTCTCCAGGAGAAATGCCAGGAGCAGAACAGAGGTCTGTACACAATGTTTGCCTATCTGACCAAGGCTTTTGATACTGTCAGTCATGAGAGATTGTGGGAGATCATGGCAAAATTTGGTTGCCCAGAGAAGTTCATCAGTATTGTATATCAGTTCCATGGCCTAATACTTGCATGGATTCTGGATAATAGATGATGCTTTCACACATTCACAGACACCAATGGGGTAAAGCAAGGCTGTGTGCTTGCTCCCATGATTTTTAGCATATTTTCAGTGATGTTGTTGGATAACTTCAGTGAGGATGAACACAGCTGTATCAAGGTCAACTATCACATTATGGTAAATTGTTTAACGTGAAAAGGCTACAAGCCAAGACAAAAGTGGAGGGGTAGTTGTTGTAAACCTTTTTGTTTGCAGATGGTTGTGCACACAACACAGCCTCTGAGGCTGAGAAGCCATAGAGTACTGATCAGTTCTCTGAAACTTATGCTAATTTTGTCCTGACAATTGGCATAAAATACAAAGATTCTCCACAAGCCAACATCACACCATCCATACATGGAAACATCAATTACAGCACGCAGAGACATTCTGATCACTATGTATAAGTTCACTTACCTTGGCAGTTTACTTTCCATAGATATACACAGAGATGATGAGATTGTCACACACATTGCCAGAGCTCGCTCAGTGTTTGGGTAGCTCCAAAGGAGAGTGTGAGAGAGAAGATACATTAAGCTGCCTACCCATCTGAGGGTCTACAAAACTATTGTGTTGACCTCATTGTTGTATACCTGTGAAATCTGGACAGTCTACCAGCGCCATGCCAGGAAACTGAATCACTTCAATTTGAATTGTCTTAGGAAGATTCTGAAGATCACGAAGCAAGATAAAACACCAAACACTGGGTAATTTCCCTAACTGAACTACCAAGTATTCAAACTCTCCTGCAGAGAATGTGATTCCAATAAGGCTAGCCATGCTGTCTGAATGCCAGACATACCAAATGTACATTTACCTGAAAGATCATTTTACAGAGAACTCAGACAGGGAAGGTGCTCACATAGTGATCAGAAGAAGTGATATGGGGACATTCTTAAGGTCTCTTTGAAGAACTTTGATTTCAGTGGTGAGACATGGTAAACACTGTCACAGGACATTTAGCATAGTATGCCCATATCAAAGAAGGCACTGTGTTGTATGAGGAAAGCAGAATTGCAGAAGCTCTAAAGAAATGTGAGATACACAAATTTAGAGACATTTCTATCCTAAATGTTCATAATGGTTATTTGTGCCTGATCCATGGTAGATCCTCCCAAGCTCATATTGGTCTGATCAGTCTCATTTGGATATATTGTACCTTGACCCCAACATAGTAATGGCATCTTGATCCTCTTTGAGTACAAAATACAACAACCTAGTATAATTCTTGGTAATAATTTAACATCTACCAGTTAGAAATACCTAGCAAGACACAACCTGGTGACCAGACTTTGGTGTCAAGCAGAGCTTTCTTTCATAAAATATCAGAAGACAAATTCATGTCTATACATAGACACCACAAAATAGCCTTAAGAACCTAGCATATAAATTCTACTGAGTCCAGAGAATCATCTCAGACAAAGCTGCTACCTGCAATCACCCAGGCATAATATTGGACCATTAAAATTTAATAGCAATATTTTTAATACATGTTACCATACCAAAAGGTCACAGTCTACAAAGATTGTGGAATAAAAAAGGCTCTAAATATAGAGACCTAGCAAAAAAAAATCAAATCCATGTGGAAGTCAGATGGAGTACATATCATCCCTATGGTTCTAACTGCATTGGAATTGTCCACAAGATGCTTTTATTGAGCTGAAGAAAGATGAGTTCACATTGATACTGCTATCAAAATTTAAAATAGTCCTTTTATCCACATGTGCAATAACCTGAAGAATTTTAAATTTAAAGAAACCAAAATTTTGACTTGTCCTAGAACATTTTCTCAGTGAACCATTGAAAAGGAAGAAAAGACGAGATGATAATCAATTACAAAATTATGGTATTCTAGAAAGTAATCATTGAATCTATCTGCATAATTTTCCACAGGACGTTACAATACAGAAGAAGAATAGCCAAATATTGATTCATCCCTAGGCTACTTCTAACTATTAAAGAAGATGAGAATGAGATGATAATAACCCTACTGTCTCTCCTAGGCAAGATGCGTTGAACATAGAATTACAAAAGAGAAAACCGTGACTAACTATTGAATCTCACTGGCATCCTGAAATCAAAGCTCAATGGGAAGAACTTACTTAAAACAGTTACGAGCATCAGCCTGGAGTCAAGCGAACCTGAGTTCAAATCCAACCTCAGACACTTACTAGGTCTATGACCCTAAGCAAATCACTAAACCTCAATTGCCTCAAAAAATACTTTAAAAATATGATTATGATCTACCAGTCCAGACAGATACTTTCAGAATAAGAAAATGAGTAGTAATAGATTTATAAAGTGTCTTAAACATTTGTATAATAGCTTAAAAATAAATCTTAATAATGTCTCTTATTTTTAAATCATTTTAAATCGTATTAAACTTCTCCCAGAGCATCACTCCTTATCAAAAAGAATAAAAAGAGAGAAGATGCAAAGCTAATTACTTCTTAATTTGCCTTAGTGATTATCACACAAAGAGGAGGAACCTTTGAGGGGAAATCCAATTTCAGGCCTGATACAAATGTGTGTTGTAACTATTATCATGAAAGCAAATGAGACTTGGGTAGAAGATTTGGATCATGGGAACTGAGTGACCAGCAGACTGCTAAGAGGTCTTTTGAGATTTGCTTGATGGAAAATCACAAGAGAAAATGACCCCGGCAGAATTCAAGTCTATTGATGTCTCTGGGGCTCAGTGTGACAGAATTGGCTTCCCAGAGCAGCACTTTTTGTGCCCCTAAGTCTGTTTCCAGGCCTACACCTACTCTCAGTGAATAGGTCACAGACATCTCTATTCTTTTACTCAGGGACCAGTGTGGGCTTTTGTGCTGAAAGTGCAGGGCATCTCTCTCAGTGACTCACAAAAGGAATTAATACATAAATGGGCATTTTCTCTGATATTCCTCCATGTCTGGAACACTTTCTCTCTCTTCTTCTACGACTATTGATCTTCCTGGCTCCCTTTAAATACCTATTACAGAAAACCTTTCCCAACCCCTCCTAATTCTAGCATCTTCCTTCTGCCAATTACTTCCTATTTATCTTTGCTTTGCTTTGAATGTATCTGTTTGTATGTTGCCTCCCCCATTAGACTGTAAGCTCTTGGAGGGCAAGGATTGTTTTGTCCCTCTTTTTGTGTCCCTGGAATTTAGCTGAGTACCTGGCACCCAGTAGACCCTTAAGAAACGTTTATTGACTGATTAGAGAGAAGTCCTACCTGTGGGTCATGCTTTTGGCTTTTCTCAGTATCTCTTTTATGAAGCACAGGGTGCTTTTGAGGGTAGACCACTTCATAGGCCTCTTTCCTGAGGGCTTCAGCTTCTAGAGGAGAAAAGAGGAAAGAAAACATTTAACATTCACAACATCTCTGCAGCAATCAATAATGAGCAGACATGGGTGCCTATCACATCCCTGGGTTTATTTTTGAGAATACAAGAAACCTTGAGAAAAATGGAAAGAAAATTGATGAAATATATTCAGGCCTTTTCGCAGTCATTGTTCTCTGTTGATACTGATGGTCACACTCTTCCTTGATACTTTTCTCTCTAGATTTTCACGCTGCTGCTCTCTCCTGGTGTTCCCCTACCTGGTTCCCCTGTCTACCCTTTTTCCTCTTTGCTAGATCTCTCTCCAAGTCATGCTCAGTAATCCTGGGTGTCCCCCAGGGCTCTGTCCTGGACGCTCTTCTTTTCTCCCTTCAGACCATTCCATATGATGATCTCATCAGCGCCCATGATTCAATGATCACTTTTATGCTGTTCATTCTCAGATTTACTTATCCCGTCCTGACCTCTTTGTTGACCTCTAAACTCACATCTTCAGCTGCCTATTGGGCATCCCAAACATAGACAGACATCTTAACCTCAATACATCAAAACTCTGAAAATGTCATAATTTTCCCGATAACCTTTTCCATTTCCTAATGTCCTTATTACTGTCAAGAGCACAACCATCCTCCTAGTCCCCCAGGCTGCCAATCTTGATATACCCTTGAATGGTCCACGTCACTCACCCTTCCCATCCAATTTGTCGTCACGCCTTGTACCTCTTACCTTCATAACATCTCCTGCATGAGCCCTTTTCTCTCTTCTAATATGCTGTTCTTTACGCCTGGACTATTCCAATAACTTCTTAGTTGGACTTTTATGATATCTTGTTGGTTGATCTCCTTGCCACAGATCTCTGCCCTGTACTATTCATCCTTCATTCAACTTTTAAAGTGATTTTCATAAAGCACGAGTCTGACCATATCATCACCTGACTCGAAAAACTCCAATGTCTCTCCATCACCTCCAGGATCAAATATAACATCCTCTGTTTGGCATTCAAAGCCTTTCATAACCTGTTCCCCATCCACCCCTCCACATTTTCAGTCTTATAATATTTTTAAATCCCCACATATACTCTAGGATCCAGTGACACTGGCCTCCTTTCTGTTCTTGAAATAAGCCACTTCCTCTAGAGACTCTGGGGATCTTCATAGGCTGTCCCTTGTGTCCAGAATTCTCTCCTTCCTTAAATCTTCATGATCCCTTCCTTTCTCAAAGTCCACCCCGCTCCATTAAAGTGCCTTCGCTCTGTTGATTCTTTCCCATTATACTCTAGGTAGCTTCTTTGTAGACATTTGTGTGTATCTTCTCCCTCATTAGATAGTAAACTCCTTGAGGCAGAGACTTTGCCTTTCTTTGTATCTCCAGACCTTAAAACAATGCCTGCATACAGTCTCTGCTAAATAGTCTGATTCCTGGGTCCCCCCACTCCCCTTAATTTTTCCAGAAATTCTCTCTTTTCTTCATAGTTCTTCATGAGTCAGAGATTGGTACTGCATTCTCAGAATGATCTTTGAAACCAAGTCTCCCTTGATTGCTGGTCGAGTACATTTTTTTTTTTGTCTTTTTGGAGGGGGGAAGGCAGGGCAATTGGGGTTAAGTGACTTGCCCAAGGTCACACAGCTAGTAAGTGTTGTGTCTGAGGTCATGAAGAGGTATAAGTAGGGGGGATTTCTATTGAAAACCTTTCTAGGTTTCTCATCTGAAAAGAATTACCAGGCTTAAGCAATCTTGGCAGTTTTATAAAAGTTTATTACATTTATCAGTGGGCAGGAGAAAGTTAAGAAAAGGCCTGCAAAGAGCAAGAGATAGAGATACAGAATTTAAAGACACAAAACTGTCAGTCATAGGTTTATTAGGCTAATTAGGTGTACAAAGGTGGAGTTAGGGAGGGACCTGGGAGGAGCCAGGGAGTGACTAATACTTAAAGGAACACGCACCCTTCACATCAACTGTGCATGCGTTTTGCCCATAATTCACTGGGAGAAACTGCAGGGTGCAAGGGGCAGGAGGTGTGGTTTTTGCCTTGAAACGTCATAAAGTCAACCAGCAGTCAGATTTGAGGTCAAATTTAAATGAGGAGTACCCATCCAGTCTGCAAATGGATGAGTCTTGTTTCAGCCGGCTACTAGAACAAAAGGAGGTAGTGCCTTTAAAAGATTCTTGTTATCATAGCTATAGAGTTAATGGTTTCAGAGGAAACACCTCTAGGCTGGAGGCAGGGAAGAGATAGAGTTAATGCTTTACAGCTGGGGATGAAGAAATGTGGCTTTTACAACTTAACACAAGACTGAAATTACAACAATGTTTCAAAATTATAAAAATCACCCCTCAAAATATTACAAAGGCCATTCAGCACCGCTTCAGTCACATTTGAACTCAGGTCCTCCTGACTGCAGGGCCAGTGTTCTTTATTCACTGCATCACCTAGCTGCCCCAGTACAGTACTTTTATTGCCATACCCTGAATGGACCTTTTTATCAAGTGGACTACTTCTCTCAGATTATGCTCCTGTCTAAGTCCCTGCTCTTACAGAAAGATCTAATATCGGTCATTTACATTTTAGAGTGAATGGACAGCACATTAACCTCCTCAGAGAGAGATTTATATTTGAAATCTGCCTTCTGATTGGGTGAAAGGAAGCCTGATTAGTGGGATGAGAACTAGTCTGTAAGTCAGTATCGAATTAAACTTCTGCCTCTAACAAGTACTGACTATGTAAACATGGGCAAATTCCTTGACCTTTCTGATCCTAGCAATCAATGAAACGATAAGCATTTATTAAGTACTAAGTGCTTACTTTTGTTGTTATTCAGTCATTTTTAAATTGTGTCTGACTCTTTGAGACCTCCCTCAGAGTTTTCTTGACAAAGATGTTGGAGCAGTTGGCCATTTCCTTCTCACGTCACATTTTAAAAGACCTTCTTGTGGTATATGTATAGTAGTGGAATCTCTAGTGCTAGAGTATGGGTATATTAATTGCTTTACTTGCATAATTCCATACTGCTTTCCAAAATTATAATGACTCACAGGTGACTTGACCAGGACCACACAGTTAATAAATGTTTGAGGCTAGATTTGAACTCAGGTCTTCCTGACTCCAGGCTGGGTGCTCTAGTCATTGTTCCACCTTTACTGCCCATATGGAATACTGTGAATATGATGAATTCAGAGAAATATGAAAGACTTATATGAAAGGATGCAAAGTGAAGTGTAGCTAAGAAAACAACAGTGATAATTACTACAGCAATCTAAACAGAAAAAATATTCATGAAAAAAAATCCAAAGTCCATGTTTCAACTAATAACATTATTACTCTCCTGATTTCTGCACCACCCCCCTCCACAGTTGTTAGTGCGGATTCCCTCCTGAAATTACTTTGTGTCTAGTTTATGCACATTTTTGTATTTGGTTAGATATATACATGCTTTTCCACCAGTAGAATGGAAACTCCTTGAAGACAGGGATTATTTCAGCTTTGTCTTTGTATCCAAAGCATTCAGAATAATGTATAATATGGAATAAACATTTAATAACTGAGAGAAATGATTCTTTCTCTCATATTAAATTATTGAATTAGGAACAGGATTTTTACAGAAGCCTAGAGGTTGTTCAGTGTCTGAAGGACATTGATGGTGGATGATTTGCTCAAATCCCACAGGTTGATCCTGGATGGGAGTTGTCCCACCCAACTAGGAAACCTTACAAAGAATTTAATGTGAATTCAGCCCATTGTGCTCCACTCAGCCTGGTCTGGACTAGATTGCTTTAGGCAGGTAGACTCTTTGTCCAAGACCGAGTGTTGAGTCATGTCCTCAGCTCCTCATTAGAATAGGTCTGCCTCTTTTTATAATATTCATTTTTCTCATCAATTGTTAATCAATCAGAGTTAATTACCATCCTTAGGAGCACCCACTCTTCCAAGGGCATATGAGCACTGAATGGGTTCCATGAAGGGTCTTTGGCATTTGAGACTGTCACTGACCCCTTTTATTAATTATTGTGGCATGATTAATAAACAATTACCCAGAAACTATATCTCTAGAACTTTGTTTCTGTCACAAACACTTTCCAGATTAAGTTGAATTGTTTAGTAGAAGAAAATAAGATAAAGGAAACAGATTGGGAAGATTTGATTGTCAGCATAAATGACAAGTTGTTGCAGTTTCAAAGAGCAATAGAGTAGATCCTAAAGGTTGCCTTGCCCAATTTCTTCATATTATAGGTAAGGAAATTAGGGCCCCAAAAAGCAAAGTGACTTGCTCAAAATCATATAACTATCTAGAGGACAAGACTGTTTTGGGATGTGTTTTTATTCCAGAAGTACATTTTAGCCCTTTGGAAATGCTGTCTCCATGATACAAAGCACAACAGGAATTTGTTATACTCCACATGGAACTGTTCCCATTCTTCCAATGTCAAAAACTACATATATCCTAGGAAGCCTTTGGGCTCAGGACATCAGTGTGTTAAAGAGGAGCTACTGGACATGTCCTTTTCCAGCCATGAGTCAATCAATGGAAGCCTGTAAAGTTAGCAGCTGGACTCAGTCCTATTCAGGGATTACACCCAAGGAGGGAGGGCGGCTTTTGAACTCTGTGGTATGTTGGCTCCCTGTCTCCAGAAAGGGCTTCTGCAGTGTGTGGGAGGCTGGACTAGGTTCATTCAACATAAAAACATTTAGTGAGCCCTTGCTACAGACAGAGCTTTGTACTGGACATTTAGACATATACAAAGTTTGGATAAGACCAGCTTCTTCATGGAGTTCATGGTATTCAATACAAGCACAGAACAACATAAGATATAGCATTAATGCATGATGAATTCATGAAAGAGATATAGAAAAAAATGCTACGGTAAGGTCAAGGGTGAAGCTTAAATGGTGTTTCAGCACTTTAATACTTTGGCCAATTCACTTAAATTCCATTAACCTCAGTTTCCTTATCTGTTAAATGGGGCTCCCAGGTACATTTCAATTCCAGATCTGTGATGCTGTGATCAGGCACCATGGTGAATAGAGCTCTGGCCTAGAATCAGGAAGACCTGAGCTCAAACTCAGCCTCAGACACTTACAAACTGTGTGTTCCAGGGCAATTCACTCAACCCTGTTGGCCTCAGTTTCCTCATATGTAAAATGATTTGGGGTTGGAAATGGCAAACTATTCCAGTATCTTTGCCAAGAAAATCCCTAGTCATGACATCTTCTTCCTGATGTCATGGTCCTCTTTGAGAAAGAAAGACAAACAACAAAGATCGAAACACAACTGAACAACTGGGATTGTTGGATGAGGGCATTATGTTCCTCTTTTTAAACACAAAGACACTGATGCTTGGAGAGGCTTAGTGACCTAAACACAGCTAGCAAGCATTTAAGGCAGGATTTGAACCCAAGTCCAATGTTTTGTCCATTATATCAGACTGCTTCTTAGGTTAGTTAACTCATTAGGAAAAATACATAATACCATGAAGTTTGGTTTGATCCCTGAAGGGTTTTCTGTTAACACTCAGATAGTTAGAAAACTAAAGTCACAAACCTCTGCTTTACCAGAGCTCTGCTGCACATTCTTCATCATGTTGATATATTTTATTTTGTTTAACTTTTGTTTAACTTCCATAAGTGTCAACCATAATCATCATTTATCTACAAGGTCCTGTTTAACACTTGAATGATTTCAGGTTGTTGTTTTTTTAAGTGGTCATTCTTTGTCTTTATTCCCACATCAACCTTGAAGTTTATGTTCAATTCAGCTAAATGGATATTTCTTCCATCGCTCTGATAAATAGAGACAGTTGCAAGGTTGCTCAAGTTGCTCATACAAGGCCAGCCCCAACCCAGCTAGGTGGAGCTGCCAGGAGCTCTCCTCCCTCAGAAAAACCTTGTTTTTATTTCACACGTATTTTGTAACTACTTACATAAGGATGCATTGTATCTCATGCTAGCCCATAAGCTCTATGAGGGCAGAACCTGTCTCATTGCTGGCTTTATACTTCCAATGCCTAGTACAGTGCCTGGCATGTAAGAGACACCTGAATGCTTGCTGACTGGTTGATTATTTGGTTACCTGAATAGTTGATTCCTGAAACCTTGAGACCCCAATAGGAGACATCCACCCAAAGGCAAACACAGAAACCACTGATAAAGATGTGAAATCCTACCTTTGATCTGAGAAATGAGCAGAAATTTCCACAGGAGAAAACCCCAAAGCATGCTGGATGGTCCTGGCACAGGAAGGGAGGTTGACAGAATCTGGAGAAGGGCTGTGTGTCCTCTGGCCTTTGGCTTGCCTTGGATTGTGAGCCAAGGTGGGGGTGGGTGGTGGGAGAAGAATCAGAAAGATATGTGATGTTCTTGTCTGGGCACACGGAAATGTTCCCTGAAGTCATTAAACAAGTTTCTAGCAGCTGTCCTGACAGGGCTGGCCAGAGCTATTGCCTTTGGGCTCCCAAGCACTAAACTCCCAATCATTCAGTATGTTTGCATTTTCACAGATTTGCCTCAAACATTCTCTCCCAGGCTAAGAGTGCTCCCATCTTCTAAAGAGTAAGAAAATCAAGTTTGAATTTGGTTCAGAACATGGAAGACAAATGCTGTGGATGGAGCAAACTTCTTTCCCAAGCTTGTTACCGATCTTATTTTTCTTCCTTTTTGCCTTCTCTTATCTGGTATATAAGTCTGGAAGTGAATGAATGAAACGCAACAAATATAGGGTCATCTGAGATCTGTATGCAAAGTCTCAGACCATTAAGGGGATTATTGAAAGAGCTAAGAATAGAGCCAGATGTTCTGACTCACTAGCCTGAGCACTCTCTCTGTCTCTCTGTCTCTGTGTCTGTCTCTCTGTCTCTCTTTCTCTCTGTGTCTCTCTGTCTCTGTCTCTCTGTGTTTCTCTGTCTCTGTATTTCTCTGTCTCTGTCTCTGTGTCTGTCTCTCTGTCTCTTTGTCTCTCTGTCTCTGTCTCTTTGTTTCTCTCTCTCTCTCTCTCTCTCTCTCTCTCTCTCTCTCTCTCACTCTCTCTCTCTGTCATCCATATTTTATGTACCCATCAATGTAAAGAATATCAATGTGCTGTAAAGAGCTATCCTGGGACCCAGAAAAATTTGAATTCAAGTCCTGCCCCTGATACATACTGGCTTTGTGATCCTGGGCAAGTCACTTACCTTCTTGTTGCTCTAGGAAATTCTAAAACTATAGTTTGCAAAAAAGTTGCTAACCTACATGTGTTGAGAGAATTTCCTCTTCTAGTAATACCCTATATCAACTGAATCACAGGTTCAGTCCTTATCCCAACTTATATACATATAAGGGAAAGAATATCCCTTTTAACCAAATAGCTAATGTATTTTTGGTTCAATTGTCACTTAATAATTTATCATCATTACCATCATTATTGCCAATGGCATTGTCACTGTCATTGTTATTTGCATCATCATCATCATCATCATCATTATCATCATCATTGTCCAGAAATACTTATTTTACCTTGTGACCCCAAACTGACTTATTTTCTGTTCCTCAAACTTAGTACCTGATTACCTGCCTCCAGCCTTTGCACAGACTGTTTACCATGCCTGGAATACACTCCCTTTTTTCCCTTTCTCCCTCTTAAATTCCTTGACTTTCTTCAAGGTCTAACTCACATATCTCCTCCTCTGGGAATCCTTCCCTTATACCTCTAATTGTTAGTGCTTGCCCCTGTCTAATTATAATATATATAATTATCTGTTAATATCTTGTATACTCCAATTCCCAGTAAACTATAAAGTCCTTGAAGAAAGTGTAATTAGAGTGTATATTCTTGTATCTGTCCTCAACATCTCTCATAACACCTTGCACAAAGTGGGTCTTTAATAAATTCTTGTTGGGTTAGATCAGTGTGCTGGATTGCTTGTAGGCCTATGGAATCTTAGAGTTGAAAAAGACCTTACACATAGTCTAATTGAAGCCTTTCATTTCCCAGAGGAACCTGAACCCCAAGGAAAGTAGATTAAACCTAAGATCTCACAGTGAGCCAGGAGGGAAGCCAGACTATGGTGTGTCTCTTGACACATGACCATATGATTTGACTACTGCCATCACCTCTAACTGATGAAGGCTTTCCCCATTCCAATGTATTTTCCACACATTAGGAAAAGTGATATTTCTAAATTTCATGTCTGTCCATGTTTCTCTTCTACTTAATAGACACCAGGATCTGTGTTACATCCAGTGTAAAACATAAACATCTCTATTTGTCATTTAAAGCTTTTCACAATCTTATTCTAGCCTTTCTTTCCAATATAGACTAGCTTACTTCCCCTAAGTAGAAAAGGTGCATAATTGGTAATTAGTATCCATGGAGTATGCCAGTTGTAATGGTAAGGGGATTTGAAGATCTTTCCTGCCCCTTAATATGCCTAGGGAATTTGAAGATCTTTCCTGCCACTAATGGGCCTCACTTGGAGTCCAACAAGAGAAACTTGCTTAGAGGAGACGTGTTTTTCAGGAAGGCCCGCGCCTTTTTTTATTTTGTAAATAGGCAGTGGGTTACAAAGGTTTTGATGTGCTCTGACCCTGCTCACTTATGGGAAGAGTTGTGTGATTTGGCCATATGAGACTCTGGGTAGCCATTGAGCCCCCCCAGCTTTGAAAAACCCAGATGTTGATGCTTCTCTCCTTGTGCTTGATGCCTGGAATGCTCTCTGTCCTCTTTTCTACCTCTTAGAACCCCTAGCATCCTTCAAGTCTCAGCTCAAGTACCTCTTATTACATGAAGTCCTCCAGGATCCTACTTATGGTGCCTTCCTGTTTACCCTTCTCCCTGCAATGACCTTGGATTGACTGTGTATTTTATCTAGCATATACATATTGTTTCCTCCAGTAGGAGGTGACCTACATGAGAGCAGAGACTGTCATTTTGTTTTTTGCATTTCTACTGCCTAACATGGAACCTATCGCTGATTTGGTGCCTAACAATCATTTGTTCATTAATTGATTGACAAAGTCATATCAAGTTGGTTCTGCTGGCATAGTCACATGAGCCAGGTTGGACTGGATCTGAACACAGCGATGATCTGAGGGTAACTGTGGGGATTCTTTGGGAAGGAAGAAAGACACAAGCAGGGTTAGAAAGAAACCCCCTCACGTACCCCAGGGGTGACTGGGGAGGAAGCTTATACTAAGCACCCTGACCTCCATAATCTCTCCTCTTTGTAAATGTTTTCTTCCCCACTGGAATTGAAGCTTCTTGAGGGCAGGGATTGGAATGTTTTTCTTTTTCACTGAATCCTGAGTTCTCAGCACAGTACTTGGCCCATTCTAAATATTTAATAAATGCTTGTTGAATGAGTGATAGGTTATGTGTGCCCTTCCTAATCCTGATCCTAATCCTGATCCTACACCTGATCCTAATCCTCATTTCCCAGTTTTTCCAAAGAAATGGAGTCTCTTCTCCATTTCTGTATTTCCATTTGTTTTCCATTAATATCCATTTCATCCTTACCATTTAGTTCTAGAGCAGAAACCTTCAATCTGCAAAGGGTTGGTTGTTGTCTTTCATCCTTGAAGAGGACCAAAATGACATCCCATAGTAAAGTTTCACTATGTCCAACTGTGGTTGGTCAGACTAATAGAAGTTTGGAATGTTCTGCCACAGGTGGGGCACAAATAGCCCATGTGAACATTTGGGGTGGATTCTCCAAATTTGCACATCCCACGTTTCCTTTGAGCTGTTTCATTTCTACTTTGCTCATCTTCTCTGATGTGGGCACACCCTGCTGAGTGGTCCTGTGCCAGTGTCTCCCATGTCACACAATCAATTCCAAAGTTCTTAAGAGAGACCTTTAGAGTGTCCTCATATTGCTTCTTCTGACCACCATGTGAATGTTTGCCCTGTGTGAGTTCTCTTTTTGGCAAGTATATGTTGTGCATTCAAATAATGTGGCCAGCTCATCAGAGTTGTACTCTGCAGTAGAGTTTGAATGCTTAGCAGTTTAATTCAAGTAAGGACCTCATTGTCTGGTACCTTACATGCCAGGTAATCTTCAGAATCTTCCTAACACAATTCAGATGGAAGCAATTCAGTTTCCTGACATGGCACTGGTAGACTGTCCAGGTTTCACAGCATACAACAATGAGGTCAGCACCATGGTTCTGTAGACCTTAAGTTTGGTAGTCAGTCTAATACCTCTTCTCTCCTGTACTTTCTTTCAGAGCCTCCCAAACACTGAGCTAGCTCTGACAATGAGTGTATCAACCTCACTTTCAATGTGTACATCCCTGGAAAGTACACTACCAAGGTAATGAACTTATCCACAGCATTAAAAATGTTTCCATTTGCTGAAACCAATGGTTCCATGTATGGATGGTGTGGTGGTGGCTGATGGAGCACCTGTGTTTTCTAAGTATTGTTAGGCCAAAATTACCATTAACAGAAGGGAATTGATCCATAATTTACTGCATCTTGGCTTCAGAGGTTGCATTGAGTACACGGTCATCTGCAAACAGATAATCGCACACCAACACTTCTTGCACTTTGGTCTCTCTCTTTTCTTTTTGCTTCTGTCCTTATATTCTTATCCTCTATGCTTGGACAATAGTAGGTACTTAACAAATACTGTTGATTTCACTTGCTTCATCAAATATTTAAAGATCTATCATACATAAGAGAGATTAGATTAATTCTGCTTGATCTCAAAAGGTAGAATGAGAATCATGAGTGGAAGCTGTTGAAAAATCAATTTAGTTCTCCTCCTAATAATTAAAGATATCCCACAATGGGCTTCTTGGAAATGCAGTGGGCTTTCCCTCACTGGAACTTTTCAAGGAGAAGTTGGATAACCATGTAGCGGTTATGTTGGAAAGAAGATTCTTGGCAATACATGGGTTCAATCAAAAGGGTTCCAATGTCTCTTTAGATTCTACAAAGGGTTGATCCCACATTTCTTTAGTCCTGCATTGTTGTGGTGGTCCCAATGAGTCTCCTCGCTTCCTGTATATCTACTGTCACCATTTCATCTTTTTCATGGCCTCCAAAGAGTCTTTCTAATGCAAAGGTCATAGGGTCATAATGCTGAAAACTCAAAAGGTCCTTTGAAATCATTTGACCTAATTATCTTCATTTTACAGGTGAGGAAATTGAGCCCCACAGAGATAAAATTACTTGTCCAAGTAAACAAAAAATTGACTGGCACAGTATGACTCATATACTGAAAAGCTTTCAGTGTCTTTCAGCATGAATTCATCAAAACTGCCTACCCTTTCTGTCTAACAGAATCCTTTTCTTCTTCCAAGATGCCATCTGCTCTCTTCCTGATCCCTGCAAAGTAGCATGGTCTAATGGATTTGTTTTCAAAGTTTCCAGGGACCTGTTGGGGTCCCTAAGGCACTTTCATGTGATCAATAAGGTCAAAGTTATTTTTGTAATAATACTATTGTTTTAATTTCTAATACAGAGTATATCAATAGATTTAATTCACAGAACCAAAACTCTTTGGGTGGAGAGGGTCCTCAAAATTTTTATTTTTTTATTTTTTAACTAACTTTTGTTTATTTTTAGTTTACATCATTGATTTCCACAAGATTTTGAGTCACAAATTTTCTCCCTGTCTTTCCCCTATCCACCCCCCAAAACAGCGATCCCACTGTATACCCCCTCCCCCAATCTGCTCTCTCCTATATCCTCCCCCATCACCCCTCTGACTTTCCGGTAGAGTAAGATGAATCTCCCTATCCCAGTGCCTGTATATCTTATTTCCCAGTTGCATTTAAATAATAATAATAATAATAATAATAATAATAATAATAATATATATATAAACATATGATTTTAGAACTTTAAATTCTAGATTCTTTCCCTTCCTCCCTCATCACCCACCCCCACTGAAAAGACAAGCAATTCAATACAGACCATACATGGTCCTCAAAATTTTTAAGAGTTCAGATGGATCTGGAGACCAAAATCTTTGAGAGTGACTGGTGTAGAGGATAGAGTATCGGACCTAGAGTCAGAAGATCTGGTTTTCAGTCCCACCTCAGACACTTACCAATGTGACTCAGGGTAGGTCCCTTAAGCTTTCTGGAACTTGGTTGCCTGATCTTTAAAATTAAAGGATTGAACTTAATTGTCTTTGTTATCCATGTATGTATGTGTGTATATATGTATGAATACTTACACACATGTTTATACATCTATGTATATGCATATATATCTCACATATACACACCATCTGCTTAATTACATTCCATGTGCATCCCAGAGAATTTGGCATGGGAGCTCAGCTGCAAATTACTGGTATGTATATAGAAGGCAGAGAGAGAAGTCAATAAATGCTCAAGTGTCTATTATATGCCAAACATCATAAAGAGACAATCCTTACCCTCAAGGAGCTTACAGTTTAATAGGGGAAAACAGCACAGGAAATAAGACTGAATGTTGGGGGTGGCAAAAAGTCCTCAAATGGGGGGGGGGGCATAGCAAAGTCTAGTCCAAGCATATATGATAGTAAAGGAAGAGTTGCCTGGTCTAGAGCCCTCAGTAAGTGGAAGTTTTTGGAGTTCTTTCCTGTATCCTCCAGCCATCCAATCAATGCAGCAGAGGATACTGAGTACTAAAGATGAGTGAGCACCAATGCTAATGAAATTACATGAATTATAAATTTAGCAGTGAAGAGATTTCTTGGGAGAATGAGGATATTGACTGTTAGCTGTCATTCATGTTTAAAAAGACCATGATATCTATATCAGGAAGGTGGTTCCATGACTTGCAAATCAATTGGATTTAAGTGAGGGAGAGCTGTGCAAAGTCACCAGCCTCACTTATTTCTCTGAAGCCATCTGGGTCCAGGGGCCAGATATGGATCAAAATGACTAGAGATGTCTCCGATGAGGATAGCAGAGTCCAAGTCTAAAGAGGCCAGATGGTGAGGAATGAAGTGACTTACCTGAGGCCACACACTCAATATTAGAGACAGGATTCAGATGGTCTTCTTGAGTTCAAGGTCGGTGCTCTATCCACTTCCCCACCAAGCCGTTTAAGCCATTGTTCTGCCTTAAAGAATGTGTAGGACTTTAATGCGTGAATATTATTGAAGGTGAACTCTCCTAGGTGGAGAGAATGATATTAACAAAGGTGTACAGCAAAGGTAAAGGAGGGGAACTCAAAGCTTGGGTTTGGGGAACATTGGCTGGAATAGCTAATGGAATAGATGGCTGGATTAGATGGGCATGAGTGGGAGCAGGGGATATTCGAACAGGAGCAGTAAGTGGGAGTCAGATTCTGAAATGCATTTTCATTTTATTTTATATTTATGCCCAATTACACACATATGTAGGGGCATATGCACATATGTATATACATACTGTGTATATTCCTACACAGAGTGTTCCAAAAGTCTTTGCGTAACTTTAAACGTTTTGTTGGTCAGTCATTTTTTCAGTTGTGTTGGACTCCTTGTGACCCCAGTTGGGGTTTTCTTGGCAAAGATACTGGAATGATTTGCCATTTCCTTCTCCAACTCATTTGACAGATGAGGAAACTGAGGCCAACAGGGTTAAGTGACTTGCTCAGGGTCATATAAATATGAGTGTCTGAGGCCAGATTTGAACTCAAGGAAATGAGTCATCCTGACTAGGCTCAAGAGTCTATCTACTGCACTATCTATATTTAAGCAATTTTTTTGCAATTAAAGTTTTTTTTTTTTTAAGTGACTAAAGCTCAAGGTGCATTGTAACTCTGATGGGCTGGCTACCTTATTCAAATGCCCAACATGCACTTACCTAAAAGACTATTTTATGGAGAATGTAACAAGGCAAACATGCACATGGTCAGGTGAATCTGCATGAGTACACTCTCAAGTTCCCTCTGAAAAAATTTGGAACTGATTGTGTGACATGGAAGATGCTGGCAAAGAACCACCCAGCATAGCATACCTACATTAAAGATGGCGCTGTGCCCTGTGAGCAAAGCAGAACTAAAACAGCTTAAAAGAAACACAAGGTGTTCAAATTCAGAGAATCCACATCAAATGTTCAGGTAAACTATTTGGACCAGCCCTGTGGTAGAGCAGTCCAAGCTTGTACTGGTCTGGTCAGCCATAGTTTGACATAGTGTGACTTGACTCTAACATAGAGATATCATTTTGGTCCTCTTCGAGGATGGCAGGACAACAGCTATCCAAACAATTGTGGGTAGACACATGGTGAGACAAACAGACTCAGAGACAAATTAGCATATAGATAGTCAGAGAGATCCTACAGCAATATGATTTTGTGGATAGAAAGACAGTCTTAGAGATGGGAAAGCCTGGATTCAAGACTCCCATTGGCTATGTGACCTTGGACCTTAATCTTCCCTGGTCTCATTTTTTTCATCTGTACAATGGAGATGACAATAGTAACTGGTGGAATACTTGTACCTGTGGCCCCCTTTTCCCATCAGTGAGGTGAGTTCTTCCTGCAACCTCATTCTTTTTGTTTTCTTACTATTTTATTCATCCCTAATTACACATAAAACAATATTTATTATTCATTTGTAAAACTTTGAGTTCCAAATTATCTCCCTTTTCCCATCCCCATCCCTCTCATTGAGCAGGGAAGCAATTTGATAAAGGTTATACGTGTGCAGTTATGCAAAATGTATTTCCATATTAGTCACATTGTGAAAGAAAACAGACCAAAAAAAAAAAAAACCTCAAGAAAAATTAAGGAAGTAAAAAAAAAATACTTCAATCTGTATTCAGACACCATCAGTTTTTTTCTCTGGCCATGGGTACGATTTTTCATCATAAGTCCTTTAGAGTTTTCTTGGATCATTGCATTGCTAAGAACAGCTAAATCATTCACAGCTGATCATCTTACAATATTGCCATTATTTTGGACACAAAAGGGTTCACTTTGCATCAGTTCATGTAAGTCTTTTGAGGGCTTTTTTTTTTTTTCTGAGAGCATCTTATAATGCAAGAGTATTCCATCATGTAGCATACCACAACTTGTTCAGCCATTCCCCAACAGATGGGTATCCCTTCAATTTCCAGTTCTTTGCCACCAGAAAAGAATTGCTATAAATATTCTTGTATGTATAGATCCTTTTCCTTTTTTAAAAAAATCTCTTTTTGGCTACAGACCTATGAGTGGTATTCATAGGTCAAAGGGCACACATTGGTTTATAGCCTTGTGGCATAATTGGAACCGCATTCTTAAGGAAGAGCTGAGACCCTGGTCTCGTGCTAACCTCTCTTTGATTCTCAGTTTTCCTTTAATGTGTTGTCTCCTTGCACTAGAGTGTAAACTCTTTAAGGCCAGACATTTTTCTTTTTGTATATCTGGATCCTCAGCAATTAGCAAAGTATGTAAATGACACATGTAACTGCTTACCAAATATTGGTTGTCTGGCTCATAGGGCTATTTCAGGATCAGATGGCATGGTATATACAAAGGGTCTCACAAAATTTTAAGTGCTTTATAAATATCATTTGTTGCAATGAATAACTTATGGAGTCACCAGGACTTGCCTAGTAGAGAAGAGAGCCACACTAATGAACTACATTTTAGAGAAATATGAAAATTCATTCATTTTAAAATCATAATTAAAATATGTCGCCTCATCCCACCCAACATAGACAAATTAGATTCTCTAATTTTGGAAATAATTCATTTTGGGATGAGAGCTGTGAAAAATTTTGAATGATTAGTTTGATCTTTAAAAAAAACATCCCCCTCAGTTTTGTCATTTCAAGAGCCAAGCTTTCTGATGGCTAAAAAACTGGCCTCACCCAGGTTGGGAATCCAAGCCCTTCTCCAAGCGAACTTCCATCTGTTTGACCAGCTCTTAGTGGAAGGTCAGAGCTTTGCTAAAATGCATGAGCTGCCTCTCATTCCCTGGAAGAAGATGTGCTTTTAGAAAAAACAAATGAACTTTGGCTCTAATTTCAATATCAAAGGGGCCGGGCAGAAAGGGACCATCAGACCAAAGGCTGATTTCAGAGAAAGATTAGAGAGAGAAGAAGATGTCCAGTCCCTTTGTTCTCTGCTCCTTCCTCTGCAGTGGACAGAAGGCAACTCCTTCCGCAGGAGGTTTGCTTACAGAACTGAGATGCATTTTCCTGAGGCTGTCCAGCCTCATGAGGTCTGTGCATCATCTGGCTGGGAATGCCTTAGGCAGAATCATGAGGTCATGCTCTTAACAACTAACATTTCTATTGGATTTTGAAGTTGATAGATTCCTTTACAGGTATTATCCTATCTGAGTTTCAGTCTTCCCACTGAAACTCTTAACTGTGAACTTTAAAGTCTCCACTTCACAGATGAGGAAACTGAGTGTCAGAGACAGAATTTGAATCCAGTTCTTTCTGACACCAAGTCCAAATTCCATGCATTGTGGACACTGCCATGGTACTCGATGATGGTCACTAAAATGTTCTCAAAGAGGGCACTATATCAGTGCAGGCTCTGGCTACTATACGTGTTGTAGGCTGAGCATGATGCCCTTATGCCCTCCTAGTCAGTACTGACTTAGGCCCTACTGTATCATTCTCTGATACACTAGGCCTTACTCTCCGCCCAGTGACTATTTCCCCTCATCTGACCATCTGACCTGCCATTGCATCCTGGGGTTGCCAGGGTTTTGCCATCTGTCCTGCAGCTCAAAGAAGCTAGGTGGTGCAATGGAGGTGGTACACTCTATCCCTGGAGTCAAAAAGACCTGAGTTCAAATCCAGATTCTGACTCTTTCTTAGTTGTGTGATCTCAGGCAAGTCAATTGAACTTCATCTGCCTCAGTTTCCTCATTAGAGTAATTGGAATAACAATAGCATCTACCTCCCAGAGTTGGAATGAGAGTCAAATGAGATGATACCTGTAAAGCACTTAGTACGGTGTCTGGCCCAGGAGGTGCCTAAAAAAATATTTTCCTTCTTTCTGAAGCTGCATCATGAAGACTATCAAGCCCTTCTCCCTGCCCTGCAATGAAACTGTCTGATATATGTTGTTGATCCTGATTAAAAGATGAGTTCTTTGAAAATAGGAACTGTCTTTTTTTCTCTTTGTACCCCCAGTGCTTAGCACAGTCCTTGATGCACGATAGGTCATTAGTAGATGCTTTTTTTTTTTTTTACCCAGAGAAGACTTTATTCAGTAGACTGATACCACCCATGGTTTCAATCTCAAGTAATCTCATACATACAACTTTTACCCATTACAGGGTTATTTCTCTTAGTCATAGGTCAAGACACACTGCTTGGGCCACATCCCTAGCCCCTTCCTGGGCATCTGAATTTCAGGTTGAGGCCTATGGACTGTTTGAAGGCTTCCAGACTTGCTGAGTTTCGGGGGTTCTATAGGCAAGCAGACTAGTGGTCCCTAGGATGGGGACATATGTGATTGGGGTTGTAAAAAGCCCTGGCACTGGCTGCAAGGTGCCCTGAGGAAAGGGTCTTGAGGCCCTGTAGGGAGCAGGTAAACCCTTCAGGAGGGCTGTAATGGTAATAGAATTTGGAGATCCCCCCGTGTTGGGTTGGTTTATGGGTTGAGTGTTAAAACCCAGAGCTTGTGAATCCCACTTGTGGGATGGACTTGTTGATGTGAAGAGAGAGGGCTGGACTGGGAGGAGATGTGAAGGATAGAGGGACTTTTGGGAGAGTAGTGTTGTGGACTGCTGAAGGACAGTTGGAGCTGCCCAGGACTTTTGAGAACTGCCACTGAGAGCTGCCAAGAACTGAGGAGGCATGGCTGTGATGCCGGTATTTTGTCTATGTTTTGATGTTGTTTTGCCAGATTCACCTGCTGGTGAAGGACAGTGCTGTTGTTGCAGAGGTCCTGGAAC
This sequence comes from Pseudochirops corinnae, assembly GCA_028646515.1. Taxonomy (NCBI): domain Eukaryota; kingdom Metazoa; phylum Chordata; class Mammalia; order Diprotodontia; family Pseudocheiridae; genus Pseudochirops; species Pseudochirops corinnae. The sequence continues at coordinate 15,299,280 of CM053585.1, forward strand.
CTTGCTGTTGCTTCAGAAGCCTTGAAGGAGGATTTTCCTGTTGTACGTTTACAGAAATCCTGGAAGAGGGCCTTGCTGATGTTTTCAGGGGTTCTGGGACTATTCTGCAGGCAGAGTGTGAATTAATGAGGACACTGACAATGTCTGTTGTGGCTTTGTTAGGCTTTGTCTCCCCAGGAACCGGGACTGCTGAGTACTTGCCTCAGGTCACAATGAAGACAGGCCCTCTCCTTGGGTTTTCAATGCTGGGGTGATATCTTAACCTTGTTGTAGCTTAAGGGTAGATGGCCTTTTGTCTTCTCCTGCCCCTTTTGAGAAAGTGCTTTAATAATAAGAATAAGAATAATAAGAATAAGAGCATGCTGAGACCTGGGTCCAAGGTAAAATTTAGGTGTGGATTTATTGAGCAAGTGCGCAACTACCGGAGTGTTCACTCAAATTGGCAGTGATCAATGGGGGTACCACTTTGGTTATAAAGGCTAAAACCACAAAAACCACAATCAGGGAGGGGAGCTAGCAGAAGACATGACTTACAGAAGCAAAGAACAACCATTAGTTAGATCTATAGTTCAAGGCTAATTTTGGAATATGGTGCAAGGGTACAGGGGTGCAATCTTCCTGTGGCTCAGGTATCTCTCAGAAAAGCAGAGTGGAAGATCATAGTCAGTGCTTTCCAGAACAGGGTGGAGGGCCATGGGGTAAGGGGGAACTAGAGGGGGACTGGAAATCCCCAGAAGAGGCGGGGGTCATGTTCCGGGCAAAGGGGGGTCAGCGGAACAGGACAGGGTGGTCATAATGATGAGGTGTAGGCTCTGGGACCCCCCTTGAGTTCTCCTTAAATCTTTGAGGTACAGGCTCTGGGAAACCCCTTGAAGTCTGATTGAATCTTCTCACTTGATGAGGCATCTGCAGAGGCCATAAGTATTTCATTGTGGCTGGGCCCAAACCTCTGTTACTAGCCTGGCCACCTATTGTCCATCTACTTCCCACTCTTGCACTGACCCCATTAACTCCTCCTGAAGACCCTCCCCAAACTCCTCCTCTAGAACACCCCTAGATTCCTCTGTATATAAGAATCCCATCTCCCTTCCATGTGGTGTGAGAATGCCACAGAATGCCCTAGCACAGACTTGCTCTGTGAGAGCACCACAGAATGCCCTAGCTTGGACTTATTCTGTGACAGACTTACTCTGTCTTGTTTGCCCAATGCAAGCATCACAGATACCTAGGCTTCTTAAGAGTCTACCCAATATGGCAAACTATTAATAAACTTTACTTTTCTTTGGCTGAGAAGACTTGAGTAGAATTCTTTTGGCAGGACCCGGCATGTTGGCATTTTGGGGTCTCAGGCAACCCTAACCCTCTTTGTATAAACCTCTTCAATAAGATCCTTGCACCAGAATGATTCAAGGAAAATATACAGAATGCTAATTTGAGGAAGGAGGCAGGGAACTACGCCTTTAGCAATGCCCATGCATGCCTTTAAGCCAGTGGTTCTCAACCTTCCTAATGCCATGATCATTTAATCCAGTTTCTCATGTTGCGGTGACCCCCAACCATAAAATTATTTTCGTTGCTACTTCCTAACTGTCATTTTGCTACTGTTATGAATCATAATGTGAATATCTGATATGCAGCATGTATTTTCATTGTTATAAATTGAACATAACCCACAGGTTGAGAACCACTGCTTTAAGCAGTTTTAAGCTATGACAAGGTATAGGATAAAGACAAAGACAGAAATAGAAAGGGAGCTTAATTGTGGGCCACAAATCAGGTGGTCTATAGTGGCCTGGGATTTGGATTTCTGCACAACAGTGCTTGGTGTTAATGGATGGTGCAGTACTGTGATTAACCAAATGAATGTACTTTGTTTATGATTGGAAACTGATCCCCATTTGAGAAGAGACTTTGACTGACTAAGTGAATGTACTGCCCAGGAGTGGAGTAGTACCTGGATTGAATTGAGAACTTACTTCCTAAAGGAATGAGTTACACTGTATTTTGATTTTTTCTGTTCTGCCAATGTTTGCCTTAATCTGTCACAGAGCAAATGGGATTTGCTATGCTGGTATTCCAAACCTTGGAAGTTCCCTTAGCTTGGCATTACAGGGGCTCCCATGGGAAGAGCTGAGCAAGAGAAGGCAAAAGAGGCTTGCCTCTTTGCTTCAGTTTTTCTAACTTGTTTCTGTTCAAATACTTGTTTTTTGCCCTTCGATTCTAAAACAAGATCTTGACCTGTCTCTCTGTGAGGCTCAGAGAGCTGGAGAACTTTACTAGCTCAGGAATGGGCCGGTACTGTTTCTGTTGGAATTTCTGTTCTAAGACCAGTCGTTGTGCTGTTGTAGAGGGTATCCAAGGCTTTTGATTTCACTTGTGTTGTCGAAGGGTGCACCGCGAGGGGCTGGGGGGCCCTGGACAGGAATTCATTGGGCCTTTTTGGTCTAAGATCCATGAGGCTTCCCCTTCCTCAAAATGGGAGATCACATCTCTGAGAACTAGAACTCCCAGGGACATCAGGTTCTGGGAATTTTCTTGCATCACCTCCTTGTACAGCTGTTTCTGAGAATGGTCCAAGAGGCACCACTCCTCCTGGGTGAAGTCCACAGCCACATCCTTGAATGTCAGTGACTCCTGCCAGGGCCATCTCCGAGCTCCAGGGGCCATCCCTGAGACCTCTTCCAGCTTGGCAGGGGAGGGGAACACATCTCTGTGCTCACCCCGAGGCAGGGGCCAGCCCAAAGTCTGCTGGCAAGGACGAGGCCCCATGCAAAGAGTGTCCAAGCCTAAGCAGGGTGCTGGCCAGGGCCTGGCTCCAACCTCCCGGGCCCTTTCTTGGGCACAGCAGCTCTGCTTCCTGTACACAGATGACCCAAGCTCCAAGGGCTCGGGCCTCCGCTAATCTGCTCAGAGAGGCTCCCGTCCCTCCCCACAGCCCTGTCCTGAGTCCCTGGGAGACTCACCTTCTTGCCGGATGCCCCGCCCTCCACCCCCCCCAATAGATGCTTTTTTAGACATTCATTCAGTCCATCCCTTCCTAGAGAAGTTGTTGTGATACTAGTAGGTGTTCAACATCGACTGCTTACAAATGCTTTCCCTCTGTCCCCACATACCGAAGTTTGCCCATATGCTAGTTTTAATTCTATAGAGCGTATACTTATTTAAGTCCTATTTTTCTCTGATGAGCACTCATGCATTCAATTTTTTCTTTCAATATCTAAGAATGTGAAACATTTTCAAAGCATCATAGGCCTAGAGCTCGAAACGACCCAGTACTAGTCGTGTTATAGCTCAACCCCCTCCTTTTAATCAGTTACTAAGTAACATTTAGTTATTTTATTTCTTTAAAAATTTTTTTTGAGGGGAAGCAATCCAGGAGAAGTGACTTGCCCAGGGTCCCACCTACTCATAGTATATGATCTTTACTGTAATGTCCTTAAATATCTAATTTAAATCTATAAAATTAAATAAATAAATATCTAATTTACATTTTTTTTGCATCAATGTTCATTAAGAAACCTCATTTATAGTTTTCTTTCCCTGTTTTTTTTTTTTTCTTTCCTTGGTTTAGGTAGCAAAGTCATATCTGTGTCATAAAAGGAATTTGGTAGTACTCCTTTACATTTTTCCCAAATGGCTTAGATAGTATCAAGATAAATTGTTCCTTAAAAGTTTGGCAGAAATCATTTGTAAGTCTTCCTGGTCCTGGGAATGTTTTCTTAGGGAGCTCAAGTGATGTTTGTTCAACTTATCTATTTGTTTATTCTGCTTTTTGGAGGGGGGGAAGGTAGGGCAATTGGGGTTAAGTGACTTGCCCAAGGTCACAGGGCTAGTAAGTGTTAAGTTTCTGAGGCAGGATTTGAACTCAGGTCCTCCTGACTCCAGCGTTGGTGCTCTATTTACTGAGCCATCTAGCTGCCCCCAATTTATTCTTCTAAGAAAAAGGTTATTTAAGTAATCTATTTTCTCTTCTGTTAATCTCAGCAATTTATGTTTTTGTTTTTAATATTCATCCAATTCACTTAGATTTAGTCACTTTCCCTGGCATATAATTGGGCTAAATAATTCATAATAATTGCTTTGATTTTATTTTCCTTGGTGCGTCACTCTCCCCTTTAATTTTTGATATTGGTAATTTGGTTTTCTTTCTTTTTTAAAAAGTCAGATTAATCAATTGCTTATCCATTTTACTGTTTCTTAATAAAGATCCTAGTTTTAGTTATTGCTTTAATGGTATTTTTAGTTCATACATATGCATCTCTCCTTTGATTTTCAAGAGTTCCATTTTGGTGTTTAGTAAGGGATTTTTAATTTGTTCTTTTCAAGTTTGATTTTGTTTTTATTTGCATATCCAATTCATTGATCTGTTCTCTCTTTCTTTTATTGATATATACATTTGGAGATATACATTTTCCTCAAATAATGATGAAATTCTTAGAAGATATATATGCATGAGGAGGTAAACAGTTTAACCTTATTGAATTCTTTATGATTTCTCTTTCATGTTTACCTTTTTAGGTTTCTTTTGAGTCTTGCATTTGAAAGTCAAATTATCTATTAAGCTCTGGTCTTTTCATAAAGAACACTTGAAAATGCTTTATTTCATTAAATATCTATTTTTTTTCCCTTGAAGGACTCTATTCACTTTTGCTGGGTATGTCATTCTTTGACCTCCCCGAATACCTTATTTCAAGCTCTCTGATCCTTTAATTTGGTAGTTGCTAAATCTTGTATGTTCCTGATTGTTGCCCTACAGTATTTGATTTCTTTTTAGCTGCTTGAAGTATTTTCTCTTTGACTTGAGAGCTTTGGAATTTGGCTATAATATTCCTTGGAATTTCCATTTCAGGATCTCTTTCAGGTGGGGATCAGTGGATTCTTTCCATTTCTATTTTGCCCTCTGATTTGAGGATATATGGGCAGTTTTCCTTTATGGTTTATGAAAATATGATGTCCACTCTCTTTTTTTGATCAGGGCTTTCAGGTAATCCAATAATTTTTTTCTTCCTCAATCTATTTTCCAAGTAAGTTTTTTAATGGGATATTTTACATTTACTTCAATTAATTTTGAAAATTCCTTTGACTTTGTTTCTTGATGTCTAATGTAGTCATTAAGCTTTCATTTGCTCAATTCTAATTTTTAAGGAATAATTTTCTCTAGAGAGCTTTTGTACCTCTTTGTGCGTTTGATAATTCTGCTTTTAAAGGAGTATTTTCACCAGTGGATTTTTGTACCTCTTTTTTTTTTTTTTTAACCCATCTGGTCAATTCTGTTTTTTAAGACATTATTTTCTTTAGTACTTTCTGTGACTTTTTGAACAAGTTTTTAATTGTCTTTTTATAATTTTCTTCCTTTGCTTTTCTTTTCTGTCTACTTTCCCCTTGACCACTCTTTTTTGATTTTGAAAATAATTTTTTAGCTCTTCCAGGAATTTTTACTGGGCTTGTATAAAATTCTCTTTTTACTTTGAGACTTTGCTTGTAGCTATTTTGACTTTATTGTTTTCTTCTGAGTTTGGGGCTCGATCTTTCCTGTCACCACAATAGATTTTTATTATCAGCTCATTTTTTTCCACCTTATTTCTTGATTTGGAACTTTCTGTTGATGTTAGACCCTATTCCTAGGGGAATAGAGGGGTACTGATCAAAGCTTCAGGCTTTTTCACACTGCTGTTTTCAGAGCTAGTTCTGGAATTTAGGAAAGAAAAAAACAAAAAAAAAAGAGAAAATACTGTGCTCCAATCTGCATTCAGACTCTGTAGTTCTTTCTCTGACTGTGGATAACATTTTCCAACATGAGTCTTTTCGAATTGTCTTAGATCATCGTATTGCAGAGAAGAACTAAGTCTATTAGAGCTGCTCATCGCACAATATTGCTGTTACTGTGTACAATGTTTTGGTTCTGCTCACTTCACTCAGCATCAGTTCATATAAGTCTCTCCAGGTTTTACTGAAATCCACCTGCTCATTCATATACCACAACTTGTTCAGCCATTCCCCAATTCATGGGCATCCCCTCAATTTCTAAGTCTTTGCCACCACAAGGGAACTGTTCTAAATATTTTTGCATATGTGGGTCACTTGACCTCTGTTTGCCTTAGTTTCTCCATCTGTAAAATGTAGATAATAATCACACTGACTTCCCAGGATTGTTGTCAGCATCACATGAAATAATGCTTTTAAAGTGTTTAGCACAGTACCTAGAATACAGTAAGCACTATTATAAACTTTAGGTGTTATTGGGATTAGAGATTCAAAGCCCTCCAAGGGCAGATATGTCACAGGCCATATAGTCCAACTCCTTGAGCTTTCAGAGGAAGCCACTGAAGCCCCCTGAGGTGAAGTGACTTGTCCAAAGTCCACAGGTGTTCCAAATTCCATCAAATGTGGGGATAAGCCTAGGTCCTGTGACTATAATGTCTGTGTTTTTGCCATTTTACGGGCACATTTGTCTTCTACATCAAAATGGAAGTTTCCAGCAGCAGCCAACACCAACGAATGGCCAAAGAATGGAATTTACCCCAGCCATCAAGCTAATTTCCCATCCTTTTTTACACAGTTCTAGCACATTATTTAGAAAGAAAAGAAAACCCATCAGCAGGAACATGACCCTGCCAGAGTCCTTTGTTTCTGCCAGTTGAGCCACAGGCACTGAACTTGGGGACCCTGGTGTTTCCTGGTGCTTTCATCAAATGCACCTGTGAAAGAGAGTCCTCCCAGCCTTCTCTCCTTTAATCTTCCCACGCCAGAGGCTAAACCTTTTCATCAGGGTTGACTGAACAGTACTCAGAGGTCATCTGCCAGTCCTTTGTTCTGAAACTAGTTTTTTACTTCTAAACCCCTTCACCTCCTACCCTAAAACAAATTGAGGCTGAATGCTCTCCCTACTTCAAAAAAAGAAAAAAAAAACACCCCCCATCCCCCACCCTGTGTCCAACTCCTGCCCAAAACTCTGAGGTCCAGTTTAAGTCCCAGTTGCTTTTTGGTGAAAAAAGGGGAAGGAACCCCTGGCCCTCAAATTCTGTGACCACGTGGCAGTTGTTGCCTTCCTTGTTTCTGTAACTCAACTTGTCAGGATCTTTGATGATGGCATCATGCATTTGTGCAGGGTGGCCTCTAAGCCCCCAAGTAAATAGACTAGGCTGTCACCTTCTGAGGCAGTTAGTATAGTCCTAATAATGGAATTACTACTACTACTACTACCACTACTACTATTACTACTACTACTACTACTACCACTACTACTACCACTACTACTACCACTACTACCACTACTACTACCACTACTACTACCACTACTACTACTACTACCACTACCACTACTACTACCACTACTACTACTACTACTACTACTACTACTACTACTACTACTACCACTACCACTACTACTACCACTACTACTGCCACTACTACTGCTACTACTACTGCTACTACTACCGCTACTACTATCGCTACTACTACCGCTACTACTACTACTACTACTACCACTACTACTACCACTACTACTACTACTACCACTACT
>CM053585.1:15307301-15327762 GCA_028646515.1 Pseudochirops corinnae
ATATATATATATATATATATATATATATATATATATATATATATATATATATATATATAAATTTCCCATTTTGTAAATGAAGAAACTGAAGGTCAGAGAGGTTGTGACTTTTCCCATTGTAGCCAGTAAGAGACAGAGACAAGATTTAAGCCCAGATCTTCCAGATCAGTAAAATACCAGAACTTCCATCAGGGCTACCCTCCTCTTCTGCTACTCTAAGGTTAGTGACTCTACAGGTATCTCCAAGTCCTCATTTCTCCTTGGAAAAAGATCAACATGAAAAATAAACATGAGGGCAGATTTGGCATTCATTCTATGTTAGTGCCTCCATCTTCAGCTTGAAGGTATGTGTTCTGAAATACAAAAGGGAATTTAATACTTTAACAGTATCAAGTTAGATAACTTGACTCACTTGTTTTGGTGTAGTTGAAAGACCACATTTTCACCATTTAAGGTAATCTGATATTGTACTTCAGGTTCATATTTTTCCTGGAAAAACAAAAAGTCATGATTAGCAATCAAGCCAAAAGCTTTTTTTGAGTCTTACACGTTGATTAGTGAGACTCTAAGCTGGCATAAAGCTCAGAATACAGCTAGTTCAGCAATGATCAATGCATTTTCAGGAAGGATTTATAATATCATCAGCCTGTCAAATACCCAGTATTGAAACATCATCCCTGCAGATCACAGCACATCAATGATTTAGAACATAAATTCTAGAGCAAGGATTTTTAAAAGGGCATCCATAAATGGGTTTTGTGAACTTAGATGGGAAAAGTGAAAACTTGTTAACTGACCAAAATCTGTATTTAAATATAATTGATGCAGTTAGAGGTTGTGGATTTGTTTGTTTGTTTTTTTTTTTTTGTATTTTTATCATTTCATTAAGACATCTAGTCATTGCTTGTCTGTGAAATCAAAGTGAGATATTAATTACAGCCCTGGTGCTATTACCATGTTAATCTGTCTGTCTGCAAAATTCCAACTTAAGATATCAGCTTTGCCTCTGGTATTGGCTAATCAGTCTATTATTTTACTTAATGTAGATATTCCCCTTCTGCTATCAGTTCTTTGATGTATAAAACTTTCCCTTTGCCTTCAGTCAAAATTCTACTCACATCTATCCTGCCTCATCCTATATAAGAGTTCTAAAAATGCTACTCATAGCCATTGGTTTTTGTGCACCACAGGACTGTGCTCCAAGCATAAAATGAAGCAATTGTTAAAATATCTCTCTATGTTGAGAAGTATGACTGTCAGCAACACCTAGAAACAAATCCCTGTTGGTGGTGGTGGTGGTGGTAGTGGTGGTTCACAGCATTGATTTCCATTAAGATTCCATATATTTTATTTTATGCATTCAAAAACATTGTGAGTCTATAGTCTTCACCGACTGTCAAATGAGTCTATATAAGAAAAAAGGTACAAGCCCTTGTGCCAGGACATTATCTGAAGGATTAAATGTCTTACCAAGCTCAATTGAATAATAAGTGTCAGAAGGGGGATTTGAACGCAGATCTTCTTGACCTGCCCAGCATTATATTCTCTATGCCAAATTGTTCCCATGACTCTTATTTCACCCCATAAATTTTATGTTTTTAAGTAGACTGGGAATGGAATTTAAGGCAACTAGTGAAGTACATTTATGAAGTTTGGGTAGGCCAAATACAAAAGATTAAAGTTAATTGTATGTCCTTAGAAGGATAGCTAGATAAACATGGGGCAGGATACCTCACACAGCTCTAGACATATGATTGCTACTCACGGAAAGTGTGTTATAACCTGACCATCTATTATTCACACTTGGGCAAAGCCTCATGGGTTGACCCATTCAGTTAGGTAACACTTTCATGCTGAGGCACCTACCTCGATTGAAGACATAACACATCAAAGGAGGTAAAGACTTCCTGGAAAAGTCAAGGTGCTTTTATGGAGGAGCAGATTAGAGTTTTGTGCCTGTAAAGTCAGGAAGACCTGAATTCTGATCCTTTCTCAATATCTTAGCAACTATGTTACCCTGGGGAAATGACTTAGCTTCTCTTAGCCTTGTTTTCCTCGTCTGTGAAATGGACATAATTATAGCACCTATCACATAGACCTGCAGTGAGCACAAAATGAGGCAGCACATGTAAAACAGTTTGAAAAGTTTGACAAGCTAGATCAATGCAAGACATTGTTGTTTGTCATTTTATGGCACTCGCTCACTATATGAGTTCAGGCTCCAGTGAGATGAGGCAGCACAAATGAGATGGGCATTTGGGGCTTAGGGATTCAGCTGTGAGATCGTATCCATCCCAGAAAATTTGATTTGAGAGGGACTGTGTTCTTTGCGTTTTCAGGCTGAGATGACTACCCCACAGGGGCATCCCCATCATTTACCTCCTTTCCATAAGGCTCCATCGTGTTCTCTTGGATCTGTCTTTTTTGCATGACATGTAGTTTTTGAGGATAAACCACTTCATATTGTTTGAAATCCTGTGGTTCATTTATAATCATTGCTAGCAAGGAAGGAGAGACATTGAATTAAGGATGTGGTGACCAACTTCCTCTTGAAGAATGGGGAACCTAGCCTAGTTTGTGATCTGAATAGCCCTTGAAATTTACAGACATTCCCAGATCCTTTCTTTCATTTAATCCTTTCAAAGAGTCTCAAACTTTCAGGCAGAAGAGGGCTCAAAAATCATGTAATCTATTCTTTACAGGCAATGTGAACATGTTCAAGCAGCCTCCAAGACTGGATGACCTTTATATGTCAGAAATGCAAGGAGATGGGGAGCCTGTTATCATTCTTACAGGTCTAATCATTGAAGAATTCTTTTCATTGGGTCTCAGTCCCTTCCTGTCCTTGGTAGTGTGGTTTATCAGAATAATTGGTATCAAAATAAATTCAAATCACCTAGCACTTATTAATTACCTACTATGTGCCAGGCACTATGATAAATGATGGAGAAAAAAAAAGATTCCCTATACCCCCAAACTATTTATTATAGATGTTTTTTAGTAACACTAATTTTCATTGTTGATCACCTCCTGCGTTGCTGAATAACTAACTGTTTCACAAGTCTCTGCACTGGATGCTCCTCTCCTTCTGCTCTATTATCTCTCTTTGTGATTGCATCAGCTCCCACAAGGTTTGCTAATCATCTCCAGGTAGATGTTTCTGAGACCTGGCCCTAATCTCTCTCCTGAACTGTAGTCATACATCTCTAGAATCTCTTAAATTCAGCAGGCGCAAAAATAGAACTCACTTCCCCTTCCCCAGATATTCTCTTCTTTCTGACATTGTTCTCTCCAAAACTCTGGCTTGAAAGCTTGATGTCATTCTTAAATCCTCTTGCATAGTCCCTAAATAGCCAATCTGTCGATGTCTTGTCCTTTCTTCACACCATCTCATGTAGATGCCACCCTCTTCTCTCCTGTCCCTCAGTCACAACCCTGTTTTAAGCTTTCATTATTTCATTCTCAGATGACGGCAACATGCCCATAGCTTTTCTCTCCCTCAAGTCTCCTGCTCACTTGAACCCACCATCTACTCAGTTGCCAATAAAGTACCTACTGTGTGCCAGTTAGGGCCTTATCATGTCACTTCACTTCTTGCTGAGCTTCCCCACTTCTTTCAGGATTGTCAGTATAAGTATTTCCTCTGCTGACAGTTAAAGTTCTTCATAACTTGCACCCTGTCTCTCCATGATGCAACTCCATGATCTTCTTTCAGTCTCTCAAAGTCAGCCCTCCATCTCGAGTCACTATGTCTGCGCTGGCTGTTCTCCATGCCTGAAATGCTCTGCGTCCTAACCTCCACCTCTTGTTTTACTTGTATTCCTTCAAGTTGTTACTGTTCAGTTATTTTTAAGTCACATCTGACGCTTTGTGACCCCATCTGAAGTTTTCTTGGCAAAGATACTGGAATAGTTTGCCATTTCCTTCTCCAGTTTATTTTGTAGATGAGGAAACTGAGGCAAACAGGGTAAAGTGACTTGCTCAGAGTCACACAACTAGTAAATGTCTGAGGCCAGATTTGAATTCAGGTCTTTCTAACTCCAAGTCTGATACTCTATCCACTGTGCCACCTAGCTGCTCTCCATTCCTTTAGGACTCAAGTCAAAATCCATCTTCTGAAGGAGGACTCTTCCTCTGCTCAGCTTTCAATGGTTTCCCTTCTGAGATAACCTCATCCATATATAAGTGCCTCCTCCATCTTTTGGTTCAATGTAGCCTCCTGATTCAAATTCAAAGCCTTTAACATCTATCTTTTATTAGTGAACATGAAGAATGGTATACCTATCACATTCAAATAACATGTTGATGTAATTGGAGAAAGATTCTGCAAAGTGATAGAGCTAGTTAATGTTTTACTGGTGCAGCTATCTGAATCTTGCCCCTGGATGGCTGTCAGCAACTTGATGCCACTTGTGAATATCATGTAATTAATAAACATTTTGATTTGACTCTCTTTAATTTAATTTAGTAGAGATAAAGATGCATTTAATGCTAGAAACTATTTCATTGAGGTAATAGGTGACACAATGGATAGAGTACTGAACTTAGAGGTAGAAAGACCTGAGTTTAAATTTGACCTCAGACACTAGCTACATGACCCTGGGCAAGTCACTTGCTTAATCTCTCAATGCTTTGGTTGCCTCCACTGTAAAATCAGTATAATAATATATGGCTCCCAGAGTTGTAAGGATTAAATAAGACAAAATTCATAAAATGCCTGGCACACAGTAGGTATTTAAGAAATGCTTGTTCCCTTCCCCTCCATCCCACTTATTTTGTATATATTTTCCATTGGATATACACTATTTCCTTCTCCCAAGTAGATTAAATTGTTATTATTCTTATTTCTATTATTCTGTTCATTGCTTTTAATTCTGATATGCTACCAGACAGTGATACAATAGGAGAGAAACAGCTCATGCCTCAGATTGGGTCTTGAAAGTCATTAAAGGGTAAGAGAACTAACAATTCCTGGAGATTCATTCTGAGAGTTATCCAATAGGCATTTGGTAACAGCCTACTTTGTGTCCGGGCCCAGGAATATGAAGACATCAAAACAAAAACAATCCAGGCCCTTAAGGAACTCTTACTGCAGAGAGTGGGCAAGGTATACCCACATAAAAACAGGTATGTGTTGGAGAATTTCCTGGAAACTTCTGAGGATTCCAGGGACATTATGACTCAACACTTGCCTTCCTGATTGCTTTTGACATCTGCCTAGGGTCAAAGGCTCTTGTCAAGTGGGAATGATAAAGACAATTCTGAGTTTTATCTTGGTTGCACCAGCCCTAAAACTCCCACCTCATCAGTACCTTTTGTCACCACTGTGGTTGGAGGATGGAGCTTCTCCTCAAACTTGCGTTTAGAAAGGGCCCCCAGGCCAGCTATCTCTTCATTTCCTACCTGTCTTCTCTCCTTTAGTCTTCTCCATCATAATCCTCCCCTGGGTACCTTTCCATCTCCTCTCTTTTCAGCTTTTTGGTATGTGCTGCCTTCACCCATTGGATTGCAAGCTCTCTGGGGGCAGTGTTTAAATCAACACTGTGCCTGGAATTTCTCAATAAATCTTTTTTTGACTGACAGTGATAGGGGGACAGAGTGTCATATCTGTTACAGATATATTACATTATATTACAGATATAAAAAAGCCACTGGCTCTCTCTTCCTTTGATCTCTCAGGGAACATCATGAAACTCTAACACTGTGAGTGAAGGAAGGCCGAGAAGTCATCTTACTGACTGTTTCCACATGTTACTCAGTGTAAAAGAAGTCCACTGAAGAAGTTTGGGTGTAGAGGCCTCTGGCTGAATTTTCTGTTCGCAATTTCCTTTTCTGAGTAGATGACTGATCATCTACCTTGAGGTGGACATGTCCAATCTTGGAAGTGACTTCAGGAGAAGAGATCCTTAGATCTTGGCTCCTTATATTAAACTGAGTGGAAGGAAGGGGAGAGTGTATTCATTGGACAGGATAGCCATCAATAAGCGGTAGAGACCAAGCCCTAGCTTGGCTTGTTAGAAGAGAATGATTTGGAAGGAGACAGAGCAAAACTGAGGAGAAATAGAAAATGCCTGATCAGAAGTCTTGCAAACTTCTGTCTGTTTCTGATGGGGTTAAAGTGTTAGCTTCCCTTTGGATTATTAGTTGTTACTGAGTTCCACTTAATATCATTCTTTCAATGTACATTGTGACTCTCTAGTATTTATTTTGTGTGAAATATCTGTCCCATAATCTAATCATGTATAACTTTATATAGGATATTGAGTATCTTTATATAGGACATTGAGTATCTTTCTACTCTCCTCTTTCAGAAGACATAGACATGAACCCAAAAATAAACAAAAAGGGAGCCTAGTCCTTCCTTTCCTCCCATCAAAGGCCAGGCTCCCCTAGGAATAAACCTGCCCCAGACCATAGACCTGAGGCTAGAGTAGACAAGACCTTTAGGCAGAGGGAGTGGACACAGTACCTTCCCAGACCCTTCACTGACTTCCTACCAATTATAAATTATAATATGATGCAATATAATACAATGGAATACAATACAGTACAATGCACCATACATACGATATATATGATATGGCATGACATGACACAGTCCAACACAATATAACACAACAAACATGTTTAACATAGCATGACATGGTACAACATGAAATTATATATTATGATATACCACCCCCCATCCAGAGCCTTCAATTCTTCTGCTTCAGGCTAACCATTTTCAGATGCTTCAAGCAATCCTCATATAGCAAGAATTCAAGGACTTATGAAGTCATGCTTGCCCTTCTCTCTTTTTCTTTAGCTCTTCTGTCTTCCCCACCCCCTAGCCCAGGAAACTAGGTGACACAGTGGATTGAGTACCAGGTCTGAAGTCAGGAAGACTTATTTTCCTGAGTTGAAATCTGGCCTTAGACACTTAATTAGCTGTGTGACCCTGGGCAAGTCATTAACCCTGTTTGCCTCAATTTCCTTACCTGTAAAATGAGCTGGAGAAGAACAGAGCAAACCACCCCAATATCTCTGGAAAGAAAACCCCAAGTTGGGTCATGAAGAGTTGAACACAATACCTCACAAGCTGTGGTCTGATCAGGTCAAAGGACAGCTGGACAGAGGCCTTTATATTCTGCTTCTTTTAATGCAACCCAAGCTCCCATTAGTTTTAGTTTTTTTAACTACCACATCATACTACTGCCTCATATTTCAGTCCATTAAAACTTTCAGATCTTTTTCAGAAAAACAAAAACAAAGACAGCTTTCTGACTATGCTTACCCCAATCTGGACTTGTGAAATTGATTCTTTGCAGCCATATGCAAAACTTTCTATGTGTCCTTATTAATGTTCATCTTCCTATTTGCAGTCCAGGGCTTTTCCATCAACTAGACTAGTTGACAACTGAGGAAGCTTACCTTGAGTGTGCACCACAAGCCCCAGGATAGAAAGCAGAAGGCCTAGAGCCATCGTGGCTGAGGATGAGAAGTGGGGCCTGCTCTCACAAATGCTGCAGCCTCAAGAGCGTCTCTGCTTTATATCTTCCTAGCTTCTCCTTCTAAACCAAATGGTTCAACTCAGGGTCTCTTTCTCAGTCTTTAAATGCTGTAGAATTTCGTAATGGAGCCCTTTAGCTGCCTGTAAACAACTAGGGTATCACTCTGAGTAACTTCCTGACAGAAGACAGGACCACAGAGTTGGAGAGCTCCAGACAGTTCTGGGAAGTTTGGATTCAGTCAAAGGATCACCCTTGAGGACCTACAGGGCCATATGCGGCCTTGAGGCCACAGGTTCCCCACCCCTGTCTTAGTCCAATTCCTTGTTTTCTACAGAGAAGAAAACTGAGGCTAGAGGGGAGGGAATGACAGTGCTGACTTTAGGAAAACTAGGCTTCTTCTGACAGTTACCAGGTCTCTGGGACTCCCACAATGAAGCACTGCCTTCCTCCACTTACTGAAAACAAGGTGTCTAGGACCCCATTCTCTCTAGGCATTTTTTTTTCCTATGGTAATATGAGTATACTAAGCGGTTTCTGGGGACTAAGCCTTGTATTGGGTTCTGAGGATATAAAAACAAAACAAATAGAAAAAGAAAATGGAAACAATGTTTGCCCTTCTGTAAAGTATGTTCAACCCCATTCAGTAAACATGTATTAATTATTTACTCTATGAGTCCCTGTGAATCTCAGAAAAGGAAAAGAAAGAAGGAAGGAGGGAGAGGAGAGAGAGAAAAATAAGGGAGAAACAGAGGAAGGGAAGAAAGCTTGAAGGGAGAAGCAGAAAAAAAAGGAAAAATCTGCTCTTGAGAAGTTCACATTAAAATAACAGAAAAAATGAACAGATTGATAAATGAGCAAAAGGTATTTCAATCTTTTGTTCTTATATTATTTTAATTTCCCAATATATTGAGAGCTATATCATATAACAATGATTTTTAAAGATATAGAGAGGAAAAAATATTTCAACAAAAACTAATCAACATATCACTTAACTATGTAAGTTGCCCCAGGCAACTCTCTAAAACAGAGATTCCCAAACTTATTTAACCTACTGTCCCCCCCCTTTTTTTTTTAGAAAAATACTCAGCATCCTCCCTGGAAATCTACTTTCTTTAATGCTCTAATAGTTTTCATAAATTTACTTCATTTAAATATAGATAGATAGATAGATAGATAGATAGATAGATAGATTGATAGATTTAAAAGGATGCATCTTAAATTTAATAATTATTGTAAATGTGTGGGTTTTTTCTGCATTGAACTTTTGATGACATAATGTTGTGTTATGTAACTATATAGTATTGCATTGTAAACAAGTCATTACATGCACAAATGCCTGCTGATGCGTGCTGGACTTCCAACAAGTCCAAATAATGCAGTAAAAACAATATCAGAAACACAAAAATATTGAAAGACCTAGGAACATGGATCAATGCCCAATCATGATTCTGGAGGATGACATGTGATAAGGCATGCCATTCCCCAAACTGTCAGAGAGGTGATAGTCTCTGCATGCTGAAGGGTTCCATTACATATTGTTTTGGACATGGCCAATGTACGGATTTGTTTGGCTTGACTATGGGCATTTCTTGCTAGATACTTCTCCATTTAATTGTTAGTTCAGACCTTTCAGTGGATTTGACCAGTGCTCAGTTATAATTTGCATTTTTTGTATTTATTTGGAAAATAATGTAATCACTATGATTTTAACTCTGTTACATAACAGATGCAACATGTGTGAATTTTTTTCAAAATTTTCTTATCTTCTTTCCTTATGTTTCCACCATCCCCTTATTTTTTCAATTATTACTGAATTATTATTATTCAATGCCCCTCTCAATTGCACCTGACACTACTACCACCCCCTGAATCATTACAGTGCCCCTCAGCGGGGCAGTATCACCCACTTTGGGAATCTATGCTAGAATAATAAATTGCAATTAAGGTGTAGATGTCCATTTTTCTTTATCCATATTTACATATCTATACCTATATGTGTCTGTATGTATATTGTGTATATGTACATATGAGGTATATATGTATATTCATGGATATGTGTATGCATATGTGTATATGTATGTATATATATTTCCCTTCAAACTTTCCACTATTTTTTTTTTAAATACTGGAGGGGAGGATGGGAGGAGGTGAGATTATTTCTCAAAGCTCTTCCCTTGGACCAAAGTCAGCTATTAAAATTACAAAGTAAAGTTTCGACATTCTTTTTGTTGTTGCTTATTCTGATCATGCAGTATAAGCTGCTGAAAATTGTTGTTGTATACTTGTTTCATTCATGTCCAACTCTCAGTGATCCCATTTGAGATTTTCTTAGCAAAGCTATTGGACTGGTTTTCCATTTATCCCTCCTAAATTGTTTTTAAGATCTTTAATGAATCACCTTGGATCCCTTGTTATATTCTTTTTTTTTTTTACTTAATTATTTCTAATTAAAAAAAAATCTCAATTTTCTTTCCCTCTCACCACCAAACCCTCCCCTAATTGGGAAGGTGAAGAAGTTTCTTGCAAGAAATGTACATAGTCAAGCCAAACAAATTTGTACGTTGGCCATGTCCAAAAATGTGTGTCTCATTCAGCAGAGAGAGTCCATCACCCCTCTTGCAGTTAGGGAAATGATATATCTCATCACATGCAATCCTCCAGAATCATGGTTGGGCATTGATCCATGTTTTTAAGTTTTCCAATAGTCTTGTGTTTGCAATATTGTTCTTACTGCATCAATTATTCTCCTGGTTCTTATCATGTTATTCTGGCATCAGCAATATTCTTCTCAGACATATCTGAAAATACCCTCTTCATCCTTTGTTATAAGAGATTGTTATTCCATTATCTTCACATGCCATAAATTGTTCAGTCATTCCATGGCTGGTGGACTCTCCATTTTATTGTACCTTGTATGGTACTAATCTGTTATATACTGTGTTAACACTTAAACACACACACAGACCTGTACATACAGACAAACATAGTATATAAACTGATTGAGGGCAGGGCCTTTTTCCCCCGACTTTGTTTCCTCAGCCTTGTAGAAAATAACTTCCTAATAATTCTGTTTACTAAAAAGACAGGAAATCAAGAGTGAGGGACAAAATGTAGAAGCCAGGATAAATTGAACAGTTTGGCCAACAGACAGTCACTAGTCAACAAGCATTTAGTAAGGATTCACCCTGTGCCAGGTCCTGTGCTAAGCACTGGGGATCCAAAAAAAAAAAAAAACAAACAAACAAAAAACAGTCCCTACTTTCAAGGAGTTTACAGTCTAATGGAGGAGACAACATACAAATGAGCATATCCACATGCATGTACAGTATAAATTAAAGATAAACTCAGAGGGAGGCATTGGGAAGAGGTAGAGAAGGTGGAGTTCAAACTGAATCTTAAAGAAAGCCTCAGAAGCAAGAGGGAGAAGGGTCAGAATTCTAGCCTTGTTGATCAGCTAGGGCAAAGGCATGGAATTGGGAGAGAGGGTATCATGTGTGAAGAATAACAGGAAAGCCAGTATCTTTGGATTGTAAAGTTTAGGGTAGGAGAGGCCATTGGGAGGAAATAATTTCATTTAAAAAAAGCATTTGGAGGATCATGTTCAGTTCTGGGTATCATATTTTAGGAAGGATGTAAGTAAGGTGGGGAGAAGCCAAAGGAGGATAACCAAGACAGCCAAGAGCTTAGACCTGAGGCTGCACAAGAATGGTTGAAGATAATAGGAATGTTGTGTTAGAGAAGGAAAGGGTGGAAATAATGACTGCCATCTAGAAGGATACAAAAGTCTGTGCAGTGGAAAAGAGTTAACTTGATTCTACTTGGCCTCAGCGGGTGGAAATGGGAATAATGGCTATTTAAATTCCAGAAAAGCAGATTTAAGCTTTCTGTAAGATCTTTCTAGCAGAACTATCCCACTATGGAAGAAGTTGCTTCCAAAGCCAAGTCAAATCTAGAAGCATTTATCAATCATTGACTGTCAAGCACAGGCAGAAATTTTGGTGGTTTTCAATTAGAGTTTGCACAACCACTGGTTGGAGAGTGCTTTAGAAGAGATTCCAGTTCAGATATAGGCTGCATGAAATGGCATATTACTATCCATCCACAATGGTCAACATTGAACTCCTCACACAGAAATCTCTGTCTCCTATGTCTATTTACATGCCTGGAATGCGTTCTCCTCATCTACTCCCTTGAAATCTTTGGTGAAAAGTGCCACATTCTACAAGGGACCTTTCCTTTCCCCCCACCTACTAGCACCATCCACTTCCTTTTACTCTGTATGCATTTTGTATGTTCATATTATATATTACCTAGGAGTTTCCTAGATCAAAGAAGTCAAGGATCCTGTCCCTATCCTTATTCTAACTAAGGAATAGATGATTCCTATGCTCCCTTCTCACTCTGAGGTTCAGCAGTTCTATGAAATCTTAAATCATCTTGTGAGGCTCTGGAAAGCTCTCAACAGATGTCAGTTTATATGAAGTCAAGCATGAGTATGAGAAGTGTGGCAATATTTTGGGGAGAGTTCATTTGTTTCCCGATCCATCTGGAAGAAATTAGAAACAGCCCGAATGTAAATGCTCCATTGGATATACAAAGGAGCTACAAGAGCTAAACTGAGGACTGGAATGGAGGTCATGAAATGACTAATCTCTGACCACAAATATTTTATCCCTGAAGAGCCCCAGGCAACCTGGGTCATCGAGAAGTGTACAAGCAGAGAAGAAATATTGCGACTCGATCTTGGAAAGTCAGCAGAGCAGCACTGTGACCATTCCTGGCTAGGGAGATATAAACATAGATAGGGGGTGGCAAATGTGAACTTCAGAGAATCCCTGAAAGGGACCAGATGGCGGGTGAAAAAATCAGCATCAGCAAATATCGGCACAGGACAGTCAGGGTCCTCCTCCTACAGCAGAAAAGGAAAACATGGGTAATAAACTTTATTAAGAACACAGAAATGAGTTTGGGGGGACCAGACTTAAAACCTAGAAAAGGAAATGAGATGGGAATCAATATCTTTAATAGTAAATGCAATATTCAACAAGTGTAAAATGGAACTTAGCATTCACCAAAGCCCATCTCTCCATTATCTCCTTATTGTTGCGGAGAGCAGCAGCATCCTTCCAATCACCCAGGTTTGCAGCTGTTGTAATTACGTCTTCACAATATTGGACTTCCAAATGCATACCACATTCCTCGGGGTAGTTTTTCAAATCACTATAAATCTTTATTTATAAAAAATGCCTTTGTATTATTATCACTGGTTTCTACATGACCTACATTTCCTCCAGTATCTTCACTTTTCCCTAGATATTCATCCCTTAAAACAAAGAACTTTTTGAAAAGAAAAAAGAAGAAAAAGGGGAAAAAAAATCACTAAAAAAAAAAAACCCTAGACTTTATTTGCTATATTCCACATTTATCTGCAAAGAAGAGTAGGAAGAAGTTGTGTTCTCATCTCTTCTTTAAGGCCAAACATATTCTTTAAAATCTTGTAGCATTTCATTGCAATTGTTTTGTAGGATTTTCCCCTTCCATTTAGACTGTTGTAGTCATGTATATTGCTTCCTCTATTTCACTTTGTATCAGGTCAAATAAGCCTTTGCATGTTTCTCTGTATTAATTACATTCATCACTTCTCATACCACAGTAATACTCTTTTTCATTCATATCACAGAATTTGTTTAACGATTCCCCTATGAATTGACAGCTATTATGCTTTCAGCTCTTTAGTATCAACAAAAGTACTATGATAGTTTTTCTGATGTAGCCTTTCTTTCTCCAAACTTCAATAATTTGGTTTCCATATATTTAAGGTTGTCATAGTTCAAACCAAAGTGTGGCCAAATTGGTAAAGGATGAATGGGTAAGTACAGTATCTTAAGATAATGTGATCAAATTATAAGGGAAATTATTAACCTTTGTAAGGAACAATGCACATTTAAGTACTTTATGAAGAGCATAGTGATGGTTGAGGAGAGCTCACATGTCTTCCTCATCCATCTGGAGGAAATAAGAAACAGTCAGAAGATAAAGACTACATCGATTATATAAATGCCCTGCATGGGTAACCTAAGGATTGGAATGGGGATCAATGATTTAGCACAACACTTGGCACATGGTAGATAATAAATTGTTTCTTTCCTTGTTAACTTTACATACACCCAGTTATATAACAAAACCTGATGTTCTAACCACATGTACAATTCACATATTCACAATAAGTAAATATAAACCATAAGTCCAAAGTAGTGATGGGGAAAACTAATATCAACTGGGGGCAGGGAGGAGATATCTAAATAAACTTTACCTGAAAAATGGTACTAGAAGTGAGCTGGAGAGTTGGAACATCATGAAGGAGAAACAAGGAGCAATCCATTGAAAATAGACCACAGAATGCAACAAGAATACTGATGTGCAACAATTCGCTAAAAGTAATTTGCACCCATATTGGGATGGGCTTAAAACAGCAAATAGAGGAACTTTTCTTCCTCTACCTTTTTGCAGGGTAGTATATGACAAGAGATATCACAGAGCATTTCAAGAACTTCTTCTTTGCAACATCCTGATGATAAGACTCAGAAACCTTTATACTCCTGTTGCTTCTGGCTACACATCCCATCTTTCCTAGGCTACTCTTCCCCAGACTGTGTTGTGCATTTCAATCCCTTCCTTTCCTAGAATCAGACTCTACAGTGAACAAGTAGTGTGATGGAGTAGAAGGATGACCTGCAATCAGGAAAACACTGGCTTCAACTGCTGCCTCTCCACTTAGTGACTGTGGAACTCTGGGAAATTTTTTGAGCATCTCTGAACCTCAGTTTCCTCATCTATAAAATAATGTTAATCTGTCTTATAGTGTTGTTGTTGTTTTGGGGGTGATTCACATAAATTAGTCAACGAACATTTATGAAGTAGGTGATGTTTTTCAGCCACCAGTACTAAGTACTTGGGACATGAAGAAAGGCAAAAATATAGTCCCTGCCCTTAAGGAGGTCACAGTCTAATAGATTTGTTTTGATTATCCCAAGAGCACAGAGCTGGGAGCAATGAACTAAAGTTTTGAAGAAGCAAATTTAGACTCAATCTCAAGAAAAATCAACCTAACAACTAGATCTGTCCAAAAACAGAATGGGCTGCTTTGAGAGGCAATATGTTCCTCCTCACTGCATAGATTTTGGAGTCTAGAGTCAGGAAGACCTGAGTTCAAATCCAGCCTCAGACACTTAGTAGCTATGTGACCAAGAGCAAGTCACTTTATTCTGTTTGCCTCAGTTTCCTCATCTGTAATGAGCTGGAGAAAGACACAGCAAACTGTTCCTGTATATTTGCAAAGAAAACCTCAAATGGTGTTGCAAAGAGTCAGATATAAATGAACAAACAACAACAAATATACACACATATGTATATGTATATATGCATGTTTATAGACACATATAAGTATGTTACATTAAATACATTTACGGATTATACCCACTTTATGATAAGTCTCTTGTAATAAAGTAAAATAATTAAGCAGAACTAACCTCATCTGAAAGTTCATGTAGCATTCCACATCTGTAGCACCCTATCTCTATTTTAAAGTTGCTTTTAATAAATAGAAATTTATTCCATTTCCACCCTGTAACAAATCAAATTCCTTGTAAAAATATCCATAGTCAAGTAAAATAAATTGTCTAATGGTCTGCATGGATGAATGTGTGGAGAGGGACAGAGACAGAGAGACACAGAGAGACAGAGAGAGAGAGAGACAGAGACAGAGAGACAGAGAGGGTTAACTTTATAATATTGTTGTTATGGTAAAAAAAAATATTCCCTTGGTTCCATTCACTTCACTGTGTATTACTTCATACGGGCTTTTCCATGTCTCCAAAATCATATATTTCATCCTTTTTTTATACAGCACAATATTATAGTGACATAGCTATATACAACCTCTTTGTAAATCATTCCTCAATTAATAGGCATCCTTTTAAGTTCCATCCTTTTTAGTTTGTGGTTGTTGTTGCTGCTGCTGTTGTTTTAACACAACAACAAAAAAAGGGACTGCTATAAATATGTTTGTACATGGAGAACCTTTTACTATTTCTTTCGTTTGGATAAAGTCTTTGTAATTGTTTATTAGGGGTAAAAGAAATAAGACTGTTCTGTTATTAACGTTTTGGGTACAAATCCAAATTGTTTTCTTGAGTCCACCAACGTATACTGTACAAAGGTACATCAATGTGTCTGTTTTCCCACATCCCCTCTAACATTTCCCATTTTTCCTTTATTTGTTTTTTTGCCAATTTGATGAATGTGAACCTCAGAATTTCTTCAATTTGCATTTTAAAATTTGTTAGTGATTTAGATATTTTTCCTATGGTGATAACCTTAGTTTCTTCCCTTGAGGACTGTGTGTTCATATCTTAAACTATTTGCCTACTGCAGAATAATTCTTTCCCTTAAAAATCTGGATCAAGTCATTACTTATCTTGGAACTGAGACCTTTATCAGAGAAGCTTGGTGGAAAGATGATTTTCAATTTATTTCCTTTTAAATCTTAACTTCATAAGATTTATTTCAGGAAAACTTTTTCAAAATTTTCTGTAACTCAAGTTATCCATTTTATCTTCTGTGATCTTTTCTGTCTCTTATTTGTTCACAAACTTTTCCCCTATCAATACATCTGAGAAGTAATTTTTTTTCCATGTTTCTCTAATTTATTTATGATGTAACCTTTATTTTTAGGTCACATATCCATTGAGAACTTAACTTGTTATAAAACATAAGATGTAAGTTAAAAAATCTCATTTCTTTCACATTACTGGCTAATTTGAGATTAGCACTCAATCTGGTTCCCCCAAATAATACGTAAGAAGTACAGTATATTTTATCAAC
The DNA here is from genome assembly GCA_028646515.1 of Pseudochirops corinnae. Classification (NCBI taxonomy): domain Eukaryota; kingdom Metazoa; phylum Chordata; class Mammalia; order Diprotodontia; family Pseudocheiridae; genus Pseudochirops; species Pseudochirops corinnae. Next base: position 15,323,675 of record CM053585.1, read on the forward strand.
TAACAGATGACAAAATCTGCCAATATAGGAACCTTCCCCCCAAAAATACCCTTGAGATTCCTACAAATAAATTATGCTAGAATCAGAACATTATCACAAACAAAAGGTTTCCATTGGTTACATAGGCATAATATGGTTCCAAAAACATGGAAGAACAAAGTTTTTAATAGATGACACATTGAATACCTGCAACCTCCAAAGTATTTGCAGTCTAAAGCTTTTAAAAAAATCAGAGACTCGGGAGAAGAATTGAGGCAAGGGGGGAGGTAAGATGAATTACGTATGACTCCTCTCATGATCTCTGCTACCACATTTACCCTGATGAAGCTTTTCAATGAATGTCCATCTTATCTGCCAAAAGTCGTTCGAATGCAAAAACAAAAAATATTCCTGTGTAATGCTTCATTAAACAATGAATATTTAAATAAAATCAGCATAAGAGTGGAATAGCCTCATCCTCATACTATTTCTATGTGATCACTATAAAAAAAAGATGGGAAAAAATAACAGTAATAATGAAGATAATGTAATGACAACTGACATATCTATGGTGTTTTAAGATTCTTAAAACACTCCTATAATGTTATCTTATTTCAATTTTGCAATAAACTTGTGGCAATAAAACTATTTTTAATAATTCCACTTTCCAGATGAAGAAGTGGAATCTTGGGGAAGTGACAAGATATGCCTCCTGGTCACACAACTAGGAAATGCCTGATCTCACTCATCTTGCACTTTTTCAGAACTTTCTGAGTTTTAGTCACTAAAACCTAGCCCCGGAGGCCATTGTATTCTATGACCACAGGCATGGAATAAGATTAGTAGAGTATCATAATTAGAAGGGTGGACTGAACCTGGCATGAAAGTCTAATCTCATGTCAGACCACATTCCAGCATATCACACTGCCTCTCATAAGTATAGTATTAATTAATATTTTAAATTGAATTGAAATGAGTTGAAAAGGAATACATTGAGTTAAAATGAGTGACATTTTCAAATGAAGGAAAAAAATCATTTATTCACCATTTGTTTGGTGCCAGACACTTTGCAAATCACTTTACAAATATCATCTCATTTGAGCTTCACAATAAACCTAAAAGGTATGTACTATTTTTATGCCCATTTCATAGCTGAGGAAACTGAGGCAGACAGAGCTTAAGTGATGTGCCTAGGTAAGCTAGTTAGTATCTAAGATTGGAATTGAACTCAGATTTTCCTGATTCTAGGTTGAGCACTCTATCCACTGTGCTACCTAGATTCCTCTCGAACCTAAAGATTTCTAGATACCTGCTTGCCCTGGCTGTAAACAGTTGTTACCTCAGCCTTTATAGGACTTTGATTCCAGAAGAACTTCAGACCTTATTAGAGTGGTTACTTCATTTCCCTCACCCCAACGGACAGTTGATGACTGCTTTAGGTGGACAGGTACCTGCACTGGCCTTCAGCCTGAACACACTAGTTATTGGGAATAATGTCTTTATAAAGCTTTAATTTGTGCCAAATGCTTCCCATTCATGATCTGATTTAAACCTCCCCATAACCTTGTAAAACCAATGTTAACATTATCCCACCTTTACAGATGAGGAAACTGAGGCAGAGGTTAAGCTACTTGTCCATTGTCATATAGCTGGTAAGTGTTAGGAGCAAGATTCAAATTCACATCTTTCTAAATTCAGGTCAAGTCCTCCAATTGCAGCCCCCTGTGAAATCTCTTAATAACAGACCACCATTTTCTCAGGCTTCATTGATTATCTCATTCATCCCGTTTTGAAGGGTGGAAGTTGAGGCAGTAGAGACCCCAGACAAGAGATCTTGCTGGGTTAGTACTTGCTCTTACTTTCCTTTTTTATGTCACTTGTCAAAGCAGCATCTGAGGTGACTCCATAGATGGGTTTCATTCTTAGAAATAAGACTCCAGAGGCAGCTGCCAAGTTTATGTTGTGGTAACACTGGCGGTTTTCATGGTTCCTTATAGCATCTTTGCTGAACACATGCCATTGTCGCTTGATTTTATAGCCCTTCTAAATCACTGTGTGTTTGTATATTTTATTGAGCCTTATTCCTGGAAGGAACATCATGAAACACAACACTCCCTAGGACAAGAGTTTGTGAAAAAGAGAAATGTTTATTCCAAGAAAACTGTATGCTGAGTGCAGCTGACTGTCCTAAATAGTGGGATACTCCTGGTTGCTTTTCTCAAGTGACAACCCCAGAGAATAGTGAGGCAGGGACATTGTCTTGGGAAAGTGCTATCAAGCAAAAGAACAATCCAAGAACATGCAGTAAGAATAAGAAGTCAAAAGGCTATCTAGCCTACTCACTGGATAATCAGAGATTGGTCTCATTTTGGAAGTTTAACTTCATAGAATTATAGTCTCAGAGAAAGGAGGTGTCATTATGTCTAATTCCTTTCCTGAAGTATAAATTCTTGCCTGGCACAAAGTAAGAGCTTACTCATTATGCTGTCTTGTTGCTTACAATATTTCCTGAAAGTTTTCATCCAATCTACTTAAGGAGTTCCAGTGACTGGGAACCCTTTACCTTTCAAGTTTTTCCATTCTAGGGTCATACAGCTCTGATTTGGAAGATGTGATATTGAGCTAAAATATGCTTACTCTATCTCTTCAGACCATTGGTCCTGAACATGCACCGTGAAAACCAGAGTGTTCAGTAACTCTATGTCCAAAGGACAAACCTTCATCTCAGATTGTGATCATATTTTCTTCTAAATCTTTCTCTCTTGAGGCCAAACACCCCAAGCCCTTCAGTTGAGGCTATTACAAAATTGTTTCCTTTCACACATATAGGTTTTGATGATGATTATAACAATAGTTGTATCAAGACATAGAAGATAATACATAGATTGTTGGTTGTTATCCTTCATTCTTGGAGAAATTCAAAATGACATCATTATATTGGGTAAAGTCACAGTGTGTCTAACTGTGGCTGAGCAGACCAATATGAGGTCTGAAGGCTCTACCACAGGTCAGGCATAAATAGTCTATAGATGATAGAGAGAGAGAGAGAGAGAGAGAGAGAGAGAGAGAGAGAGAGAGAGAGAGAGAGAGAGAGATGATAGATAGAGTCAATCTCTTTTGATCCTTATCATTGCCCTTTGGGATAGCTGCCATTATTATAATTCCCATTTTATAGATGAGTACACTGAAGATTAGAAAGGCTAAATGAGTTGTAATAGACGTATGTTTAATAAATGTTGGGTGCCCAGGATTCTCTAGATTCTCTAGACTATAAATGCTTTGCTTATTTAATAATTTTCTCTTTGGATAGAGTAGGAATCGTGGATCCTGCTAAGGAAAGGGGGATTTCAAGGGCACATTCATTTATCAAAGAAAAGTAATAAAGAGGATATTCCCATGCCTTGAGGATGCTATGTTTGCGGGGGTAGTTTAAACAGAAGAGTATTTAAGAAAAATGAAATATATAGATGTTCAGAACATACTGTTGGGTTAGAACCTCCATTATTGTAAAAAGAATGACTGCTCCTGCAAAGACAATGGTGTCTCAGAGGGAAAATAAAGATGGAAGAATGAGTTGTAGCATTTAAGTTGAGCTTTCTTCTAGGATCTTGGAAATTCTCAAACTACTCACATTGATCTAGGATATCAGCCTGTCAGGCTGTCTTCAGCAGGAGATTTGTTTCTCTCTGTCACTTTGTGGGTCCTGTACCTCTAATATTTGTTTAGAGTCATTTTTCACAGGTCTTGGATGTGATTAGAGCTAGAGCTCAAGCAAGTTCCTGCTTTTACTCTGCCATCTTGGCTCTGCCCCCTGTTTTTGATTCTTGAAGAACAAGAGATATTTTGTCTTAATACTCAAACCATGGAAGGATTGTCAGAGAAAGAGAACCATAGATCAGCATGCTAAGGTATGAAATAAAATCATTAAAACAAAATGTTTAGCAGTAATAGAAGAAAAAAAGAAACTACAATGATGACCAACCTTGATAAACTGGACTATCCTCAACAACGCACAGCTAAAGACAACTCTACAAGCCTCAAGATGGAAGGAGATACCTAAACTCAGAGAAAGATATAGAAAGACTATAGTTTAAATGGAGACTGAAGCA
>CM053585.1:15335579-15376158 GCA_028646515.1 Pseudochirops corinnae
AAAAATGCACATATATAACTTATTATGATTGCTTACCATTTCATGGAGGGATAGAAATTAAAACTCAGAAGTTTAAATTAAAATGTTAAAAAATTTTAAAGTAAATAAAATAATTAATAAATAAATTAGCAGAATATGTGAAAACGTACCTGTCAGATCTATGGATGAGGGAAGAGTTTATGTTCAAACAAGAGATAGAAGTGATTATGGAAAGTAAAATAGATTATTTTGATTAGATGAAATTAAAAAGCTTTTGCACAAATCAAAAAATATAGAAGAAGACAAAAAAAGGAAAAGGAAAGGTCTTAGAATATAAATCCCTTGAAAGCAGGCACTCTTTCCTTTTTGATTGTGTATCCCTATAATCCACCAAAGTGCTGCACAGAGTAGAGGCTGAATACATGCTTGTTGGTGAATTCATTGATTGCTCAAGTATGAATTAAGCTAGATGACTTCAGTTCTGAGATTTCCTGATTCTTACCTAGTGCTTGTCACAGGGCCTGGCACATAGTAGGTGCTTACTAAGTATTTATCAACTGACTGACTGACTTCGCTCTAAAAAGTAGGAGATATAGCAAGTAATAAGATATGGTTCCTTTCCTTGTGGAATTTATTGTTTGGTAGGTAGACCTCTAGTTAAACAAGGTTCTGCTGCACTGCTTCCATCAATGTTGCTAGTAGGTTTTAGTACTACACTAGTCATGATCCTCTTCCTCAATGCTCACATACACTTGGGGCCAGGAGGTTTGCAAACCATTTTATCTCATTTGGACCTCTAAATAGCCCTCTCAAGCAGGTATGGCAACTTTTGTTAGCATTGTCGAGTTGGGACAATGGAGAAAGCCCTGGACTTGGAGTCTGGAAAACCTGAGTTCAAATTTTTCCTTTGATTCATGACCCTATACAAGTCATCTAAACTTTATCTCTCTTAGTTTTTTTATCTCTAACATGAGGATAATAGCGTCAATTTCCCAGGATTATTGTAAAGATAAAACGGGATATTTTTGGTAAAGTGATGCACATACCTTAAAGTGACAGAAAATTGTTAGTAATGTTTACTATTCCCATTTTTCCAATGGAAGAAGAGATATTCAAAGTGGTGAAGCAACCTGACCAACATCTTACCTTTAGTGGGTGTCATTGGCGTAATTTGAATTCAAGTCTTTTTGGATTTCCAGTTCAGGACTCTATCCACTATACCATGCTCCACTCACTATAAAACAATGTAGTCTTATATAGTGAGCTAAATATGATGACCAAAGTATCAAAGAACTGGACTTCACAGGGTATTCCTTTAGAGATCATCATATCTAGAAATGTAATATCTATGACTGAGGGGGTTACATTAGATGAGTGAATGAATGCAATTTTTTAAAACTTTTTGGAAGGAAGGCAGGGTAATTGGAGTTAGTGACTTGCCAAGGTCACATGGCTAATAAGTGTTAAATGTCTGAGGAGAGATTTGAGCTCAGGTCCTCCTGATTCCAGAACCAGTGTTCTATTCACTGTGCCACCTAGCTTCCACAATGAATGCAATTTAATAACATAAACATCTATAAAATGTCTACTATGTGCCAAGCAATATGTTGAGTGCTGGAGATACAGAAAAGTAGTAGGAAAAAAAATAGCTCCTTTACTCAGACAAGTCACAATCCAATAGGAGTGAATAATACATATAGAAGCTTCAGCTGCAAGGACTGTAGAGGACTCTGGAAGTCATCAGGGTACCTTAGTGGGAAAACCAGCAAAACCCAGGGATCCTCAGAGTGAGAGGGAGCAGTGTGAGATGAAACTCAAAAATATACCATTGTATATGAACTAGAATAAACTGGATTTGCAATTGATTTCATATGCAATGGGGGACCAAGGAAGGAATATAGATTTATGGATGTAGATTTGTAGGTGATTTAGAGAGATAAGTGTGTATTTTATATATGTTTATTCTTAGAGAAATAGCTAGGCAGATAGTATATAGATGGATGAATGGCTAGATCGATAGGCAGGTAAACAGATAGGCAGCTAGTAAGTAGATAGACAGACAATAAATGATAGATGGGCCACTGGGATGGAGAGAAAGAGGGAGAGATAGAGACAGACAGAGAGAGAGAGAGAGAGAGAGAGAGAGAGAGAGAGAGAGAGAAAGAGAGAGAGAGAATAGATGGGCTGCTGATGGATAGATAGATAGATAGATAGATAGATAGATAGATAGATAGATAGAAAGATGATAGATGATAGATAGATAGATTATATATATATATATATATATATATGAATATATAATACAATGTAGTATAATAGAAAAAATGTTGGGCTTATAATCAAGAAAGAAATATGTTTAAATCTCACTTCATACCTATTCCAGTTGTATGACCACAAACAAGTCACTTAATCTTCTTCAGCCCGAGCTTCTTCACTTATAAGGTGAGGACAATAATTCTTGTGGTGCCTATTTTACAGTCTTGGTGAGTGACTCAAATGAGATTAAGTGTTTTGTAAACTAGAAACAGATGTGCACACATCTGTAAAATCCCTCTTTGATTCCTCCTTGGGGTACAAAGTTGACCTTGAATTCTTGAAATATCACTGGAACAGATGGTTTGATAGGTCCTACCTGTGCCAAATATGGAGCACCAACAAGTTATGAGTTTGCTTCAGAGAGCCACCTTAGCTAGGCTCAGAGGGTCCCGTCACCAAGTTGGCCATAGGATTATGAATTGTCTACAGCCTCTTCTGATAAGCTATAGGTCTCATGAAACAGACAGGAAGGATTTGAATCCAAGTCTTCTGACTTTGGAGTCAATGCTATTTCCAAGAATGCTTAAAGAAAACTTTTCATTTACTGAGTTATGCAACCATGGCATTTTCCTCAGCAAAGAGAGAGTCCCCACAACACCAGGGTCATTAATTCTCATACTATGGAAGGATTTCAGGAGGGGTATCTATCGAACAGGAATTCTAATTTGATTTTGCAAGTCTGGCATAAAGGGAATTAGGCTAACTGGTTTATTATTTTTGTTGTTATTATTTGTGTCTATGGAATAAAACAAACATTTCTGTAACAGTATATTTTTTAAAGAGATGATTGCACATGAAACTACAAATTGTTTATGCACAATTTGCTATTAATTTAAATATATTATAAAGTTGTCATGTAAATTTATTTTTTTTCTTCCCTTCCCTAGAGATTAGACACAAATAGGTATATCTCTACCTATCTAGATGGATATAGATATACATATATATGTAAAATTAGTCCATACATATTTCTATTTATCAGTTCTTTCTCTATAATACGAAGCCAAGACCCAATAATCAAGGCATGAATCAATCTGAATGGAAAGAAAAAAATATGCAGCTCATTCAATATATAAAGATTTTTCTTTGAGCTAATCTAATATTTAGATAAGAGAGGAGTCACTTCTTACATCCTGGTTCTCTCCCATTGTTCTATGGCTTTGAATTATTGCCTCTACTTCCTTAGTTCAAAGTTTCCACAATTGCTAGACTAAGTCTTACACCATGAAGATTGTGTAAGATGTCTGGGAGAGACTCAGAAAGCAGAACTAGCCTTGGGGCCCATGAAAAAGCAGTAGAACATTGGGCCTGGCCTCAAAAGATATTGCCATCCTGCAAATTCAAGGATGTCCATTTCATGCTAAAAGGTCATTGGAGTTTCTGCCTCTCCCCCAAGCCCATCATGCATGCTAGGCATGTTGCTGATGTGAACTTCTACTCAAAGATGACACTAGTCGCAAGTCCTTAGAACACTGAGACAACTGCAAAGCCAAGTCCGTTTCCCATTCAATAGCAAGCATTTATGAACTATCTCTTAGGACCTAGGTTTCTGGAGAAACTTTACTGCAAAGGGAGGGGGAGATGCAACATGTAAACAGAGAAGTAAATGCAAAACAATGTCAAGGCAGGAAAGACAGCAATAGTCCTCTTCTGTCACTGATTTACCCTACAGCTCTGCACAAGACAGTTCAACTCTCTGGTCCTTATTTTCCTCATCTGAAAAACAAAAACAAAAAAATAATAGTATTTCAATCGAATGAGTTGACCTTAAAATAATCAGCCTTAGAGTCAGACTTCCATAGTGTCAGACTTAGAGTACTTGACTTGGAGTTCACATTTGACCTCAGATACTTATGTGTTGTGTGACCCTGGGAAAGTGCCTTGGCTCATATGTAAATTGAGAGTAATAAGAACCAACAGTAGCAACCTCATAGACTGGTTGCCTGCATAAAAAGTGATTGGCAAACTGGAAAGTTCTGTATTTTCTTGGTTCTGATTTGTTATTCATCATTAGGAAACTCCTCCTATCATTAATAATTAGTATGATAAATAATGCCAATATAGTACATTATTGTTTGCAAAGCACTTTATATATGTTATTCCATTTGGTTCTCACAACAACCCTGCAAGGAAGGTGTTGCTGTTATCCCTAGTTGTTACAAAGGAAGCAAATGAGGCAAATAGAGGTTAAGTTACTTGCCCAGGGTCACACAGTTGGTGAGTGTCCAAGGTCACATTTGAACTCAAGTCTTGTTGACACCATTCCCAGAATTATGTCCATTGCACCACCTAGTTATCTCTACAGTTTTTATCTGCAAATTTGAGTAATAATCCTAAAACACCTGGTCCATTAACCTCATCTTACATAGATGGAGAATGTAAGACCCAGTGAGAGGAGGTGACTTGCTTGAGGTTCTACAGCTGGAAAGTAATACAACTGGAATTTGAATTCAGATCTATGACTCCAATTTTGTGTTCTTTCTGCTATAACATGTTGGGATCTGTGATCTTTTCATAGGATATATTTTATGATTTAGGAAATAACAATTACCCTTCAAGAAGGAGACTTCAATTTCTAACCACTCTACTAAGACAATTCAAAATTCCCAACTGTTGGATATTTCTGCATAGGTATCCTACCAACATCTCAAATTTAATCAATCATTCACAACCTCTTCCCAATTGACTGCTTCCTAACCAGTTCACAATTTCATCTTTCTTGTTAATGGAATCCATAATTCAGTCACCCAAGTTCCTTGAGGGTCCATGAGTTGTCCCTCTACTTAGTCACTTTCTCCACATGCAGTCATTCACCATGACATACAGATTGGGGTTTTAATCACCTCTGTCATCCACTACCACAGTAGGCAGAATCTTAATTGGTTTCCATGTTAAAGTCACTTGGCCCTGCAATCCACCATACAGAACAGTTGATCAATTACTTTTACCAATGCACATTTCTGATCCTATCATTTCTCTTCATCAGATGCCCACTGAACATGAAATAAATTGGAAATTCATTTCAATCCTATCTATCTACAATCAATATATTTTCCAGTGATGTCTTACACAACTCTCTTTCCCTCTACTTAAATTGAAGGGTTCACTATTCCTAGGCCAAAGTTCAAAATATATATCTTCCTTGTGAATCTTTCAATTTAATAAGAAAAAAAAACTTTTATGAAACTCTTATTCTTTTCATGATACTATGTTAGTACTTGGAAGTGGAAAGGAAGAAAGGAAGGAAGGGAGGGACAGAGGAGGGAGGGAGAAAAGAAGGAAGAAAGGAAGGAAGGAAGGAAGGAAGGAAGGAAGGAAGGAAGGAAGGTATGGAGAAAGGAAAGAAAGGAGGGAGGGAGGAAGGAAGGAAGGAAAGAAGGAAGAAAGGAAAGAAGGAAGGAAAGAAGAAAGGAAGGAAAGAAGGAAGGAAGGAAAGAAGGAAGGAACAAAGGAAGAAAGGAAGGAAGGAAGTAAAGAAAGAAAGAAGGAAGGAAGGAAGGGAGAAAGAAAAGAAGGGAGGTAAGAAGAAAGGAGGGAAGAAAAAGAAGAGAAGAAGAAAGGGAGAAAGAGAGAGAAAGAAAGAGGTATAGAGAAAGTGAAGGTGGAAAAGAAGGGTGAGAGACAGAGACAAACAGAAACACAGAGAGGAAAGTAGCAGTTTTTGCTCTCTCAGAGCTTACATTCTAATGTTGTTTCAATCTTCCCTATGTCTGCAATACCTCTTTACCATGACTACCTACTGCAATTCTAATAGTCCTTAAAGACCTAATTCAGAAGTTCTATCTTCCTTGAATTGTATAATATAGAAAAAAAAAATCCAAAGATTCAGAGCCAGAGTACACCTAGATCAGGCTGTTCAGTGGCTTGGTGGACAGATTACTGTGCCCAAAGTCAGGAAGACTCATTCCTTAATTCAAATCTGGTCTTAGATACTTACTATGTGATCCTGAGCAAGTCATTTAACCCTATTTGCCTCAGTTTCCTCATCTGTGAAATGAACTGGAGAAGGAAATGGCAAAAACCATGCCAGTATCTCTGCTCTGAAAACCCCAAACGGGGCCATAAAGAGTCAGACGGGACTGAACAACAGCAACAACAAAACTCACCTAGGTCATGTGTGCAGTGGCAAGAGCTCTGTATTTACAGTCAGAGGACATTGTGACTTCCTGGACTCTGCAGTTCTAAGGTTTCTCAGGGTTCAAGTCCCACCTCTGATGCTTCCTACCTGTGGGAGTTTAGCTAAGTTGCTTCATCAACAAGGGCCTCCATTTACTAATCAATAAATAGAGAAGACAAGACCAAACAGCCTCTGTCCTTCCTTCCAGCTCCAGATACAGGAGTCTACATTCTCTAATTCATTTATGTAGCAGTAGGTAAGTCCTTAACTCTTTAGAACTGGTCTCTCCCACCTCTATGTCCCAATAAATCTTAACTCTGCCACTTCCTAATCATGTGACACTGGGTAAGTCATTATGTCTCTAGTCATAGGACTACTGCCTTATATAATGAGGGGATAGATTAAATTAAGTGTGCATGGGTGTGTGCATATGTGTGTGTGTGTGTGTGTGTGTGTGTGTGTGTGTGTGTGTGATATAGCCCTTTGGTGGTCTAGTGAACCCTTCCATCCCCATGTTGGACAAATGTTTCTAAATGCATAAGATTAAACACATCTGGTTATAAAGGAAAACAACTATTTGGTAAAAAAACAAAACAAAACAAAACAAAACAAACCTATAGTGTTTTTCCTTCCAAGTTTAATGATCCCCTGACATAGACCCATGTCTCTTGTGGGGGGAGGGCGGATTCTGTGGCCTCCTTTTCAAGGACGCATGAGCCAGGTGCTGTAGAGCAGCAGAGAACCTTAGAGGTATTCGGTAAAAATGACCTCATTCTGCTAATAAAGAAACTGGAGACCAGGAGAGTTAAGTGACTTGTCCATAGTTATACAAATAGTGTCTGAGTTGGTATTTGAATTCAAGTCCTGTGACTCTTTCTACTATATGGTATAACATTTCAAGCCATCTTCTAGCTCCTGCCTAGGACTCTATTTTCCATGGTGCCATCAGAAGGAATTCTTCCCTCCCCAGAGCTCACTGAGCATATTCCTGCCAAACTGAGGGCCAAGAAGGAAGGGACAATGGATTCTTAACTTTGTCTATACCACCTAGTAGAGGCCTGTGAGGAATGGGTGTTGACTGAATAAATCTAACAGGTAACATAACTGTCACTGCCTCTGGGCCGGGAGTTAGGAAGATCTAAGTTCAAATCCAGTCTCAGACACTTACAACCTGTGTGACCTCAGGCAAGATATAATTTCTGTTTGCCCCAGCTTCCTCATTTAAAAAATATATAGCACCCACCTCGCCCAACTGCTGTGAGGTTCAGATGAGATAATAATTACAAAGTGCCTAGTACAGGGCCTGGGACATAGTAAGCACTGTATAAATGTTAATATTAATAATATAATATAATACAATATAATATAATATAATATAACATAGTATAGTATAGTATAATATAATATAACATAATATAATACTACTCATCATTTATTACCACAATAATTTATTACTACTTATTTTATTTAATTAATTAAATTTGTTTGATTAAATTAATTATCGATGAATAATTAATAATGATATGATAATGTTATTATATGTAGGTTTTCACAGGCATGTGGAGACAGCAGAGAGACTATCTCCAAACAGCCAGATGAGCCTTGCCAAGAGCTGTGACCCCCGAGAGCTGTCCTAAACCACAAATTCCATTATCTCTAACATGTACCAAGAAGAATAAACAAGGATTAGTTCCTCTGAATTCCTCAGCCTTTCATAGTCATCAAAGCCAAGTTTTCTAGGCATAAATCCTTCACAAATGCCAAAAAGGAGGTGATTAAAAAAAATTGTTGTTTAGTTGTGTTAGATTCTTTGTGACCCTATTTGGGGTTTTCTTGGCAAAGATGTTGGAGTGGTTTGCCATTTCCTTCTCCAGATAGTTTTACAAATAAGGAAACTAAGGCAAACAGGGTTAAGTGACTTGCCACGGGTCACAGAGCTAGTGTCTGAGGCCAGATTTGAAGTCAGAAAGATGTCTTTCTGACTCCAGGCCCAACACTCTATCTCCTGTACCACCTACCTGCCCCCTTTTAAAAATACTGCTTCTAAAATGTGTACCAAATGGTGAAAATTAATATGGTTTAGGAGACAGAAGGATAATCCTTCAGGCAAGGAGCATAGTATAGAGGAGGGAAGAGTAATTAGATTCTCTTCTGGAACAGTCCCAGTTAGAGTGGAATAACAGGCAGATCATGAGACTTTTTAGTTGCTAAACATAGGGGGTTATGTTTTATCCTCAAGGCAACTGAAAACCAGTGAAGATTCTCTGGAAAGGGAATTAAAAGACAACTGTTCAGGAATATCAATTTGGTTAACTCTGGAGGATGTCTTTGAGAGGGGAAAGACTGAATTCAATGAGACCACTTAGGAAGCCATTTCAACAGTCCAGACAAGAAGTGTGACAGTCATGTAAGTGAGGAGAATGGACAGTGTGAGGGCTATTATGGAGGCAGATACAGCAAAAGTTGGTGATTGAATGGCCATGGAGACTGATGAGAGAGTGAGGAATTGCGGACTCTGAGAACCAGAAAGTACCACTATTGCCATTGATCTAGCACAAATGTAAGGGAATCTCCATGATGCCAGAGCTGGCCAGTGGTTCTCCAGTCTCACCTTGAAGCCTCCACCAACTCCTGAGACATCCCATTCCACTTGAGGACAGCTCTAATTATTAAGAAGTTGGTACTTGTTTTATTTTGTCTTATACTCTTCCTGTCATCCAGACTCAATTTCTCTCATAACACCTTTTCTCCAGGTGTTTGTACTACCATACAGGGCCAAGCAGTACACCACCTGATATTTCCTCTCAATGACAGTCCTTCAAAGGTCCCTTCTACTGCTTTCAACCTCACTCTATACCTAGTGTTCTTTTATTCAGGATCCCATTTCTCCAACTAACCCTTGTGCAACAGAGATAGTATTTCATAGACCTTATCATAGAGAATAAGCTAACTATAAAAATTCAGCCACACCAGGAAAACTCTTTTAGGCCTCTGGTGGCATAATTCACAGAATGCTTGTAACAGAATGAATGTATACTTCCAACAGAGGTTATACCAATCCCTTTCCTTAACTCATGTGACAGGTTTTAGATTTTGCCGAAAGGAGACAAAAGGATCCCAGAACTTATTGTCCTTTTTCCTTGGCAGCTTCCTGGGCCCCTAAGGAGGTGGTATAGTGGATACTATGCCAGACTAGGAGTCCACTGTTATTGCCAATATTATCAAAGGGCACAAGTCCCGCCCTCATGCAGTTGGAGTCCCCCCTTCCTGGTGAGATTCTGAAAACTGTGTAAGTCATCATCTATCACATCCTGCCCTGATAACCTACTTCAGCTGAGTTTCAATATCCTACTGGGCTTTCTCCAGTCATGGGACAAGACCCCGTATACCTCCTACCCCTCAGAGTCTCCTCCTTCATAAGAATCTGCAATCAGAACATCTCACCTTCCCTCTTCAAGCTTTTTCACTACCTGGTCCCTATCTCCAGAACTCTCCATGGCTCTAGTACTATCACCTCTTGCCCTCTGGCCTCTTTCAAGACTCAGCTCTAAACCCTTCTCTTACAAGATACCTTTCCTGATTTCTCCCCCCAGAGGCTAATTTGGTTCTTCTAAAATGATGCTCCATCCACTCAGTATGTATCTTGAATGTACTTAATTCTCTATGTTCTTTCCCTCATCAGACTATGAGCAATTTGAGGGGAAAGGCTATATCCTTTTTTTTTTGTACCTGCAATATTTTTATTTAATATTCCATGCTTATTTATGAATAATGGTAATATACATGAATGCGTGTTTAAAGTGCATAAGCACTTTACAGACTTTGTTGCTCCTTCTCTGCCCGTGTGTGTATGTCTTGGTCTCAGTCTATATCTCAGCTTTAACAAAAGGATATTTGCTGAAGAAATACAGCAAGAAGGGAAGGCAACACAGTGGATAAAATGCCAGGCAGGAAGTTTCATCTTCCTGAATTCAAATGTAGCCTTAGACACTTATTAGATGTGTGACCTTGGGCAAGTCAATTGGTACTATTTGCCTCAGTTTCCTTATCTGTAAAATGAACTGGAGAAGGAAACAATAAACCACTCCAGTATATTTACCAAAAATAATTTCAAATGGAGTCATGAAGAGTTATAGTCATTTCTCCCCAGGGCCTGGAGTTTGGGGACACACATTCTTGCCTATGCCCCGCTAGGTCTCTAAGGACAGTGGGCTTAAAGAAGTTCCTACACAGCATTATCTGAAGTTAATTTCTGAATGTTCATAGAAGGATAAATGACTCCTCATATTTTTTACTGCTCACCTGGACAAGGTAGGTTCACTCAGGCCTTCACATTTCACCATCTGGCTAGTAACAAGTCCTAGCAAGCACAGACCTCAACTTCCAGATGTAGGGTGGGTTCATTCTCCTGACTTGTCAAAGTTCACCTTCAATCTTAGAGCAGGAAAACATAAAAACAAAGAGACAAGGGCCTAGGCCCACATTCACTGGCCACATGTTGGTCCCAGACAAGGAGAGAAGGCTCAAATCCTCTCTTCTCACATATTGTTCCATTCACCTGAACAGCAGCCTCATCCTGTGGGCAGGAAATAGCTAAAGCAGGAGACCGTACCCCTGCATACACACACCCCCCCATGTCTTCTTGAAGGTAACTACAGTAAAGTCAGGTATAGAAAAAAGTAGACTCATTGATTGTTTAAAAACTGTCATTCACTAAGATAACAGAAGAAAATACTTTGAAACTAAGCTTAGCACAAGGAAAACCAGAGTTGACTATTTGGGGCATTAACATCTCGCTCTGCTGTGTCCTTTCATACCCATGACTCCATATAAAATGTGATTGATCGTTATGAGTCGTGTCAGTCTGAAACTTAGAATTATAATGCAAAATCTCACTAATTCATATTAACAGAAGGAAAAGCTGATTTAATGAAATGTTGATTTGACATTCTTGGGTGTACATAAGGATTGAGAGATAATATGGATTAATGCAAAGAAGGCTGGATTTGCCATCAGAAGACCTAGGTTTGAATGTAATCTGCTCATCATTCTCTAGGGTCACCTTGGACAAGTCAATTCAATTCAGCTCAATTCAGTAAACATTTATTAAGTGCCTATGATGAAACAAGTATCATGCTAGGTGCTGGACATACAAAGTAAAAAACATGAAACTGTTCCTGCCCTCGGGGGGTTTACGCTCTATGAAAGGGAAATCACGTATGTAAAAGTAAATGCCAAGTATATACAAAGAAATACAAAGTAATTTCAAGAGAGAGAGAAAGGGCCAGTAAGAGGTGGGGGGAAATTTCATTTACAACATAGCACCTAAGCTAAGCTTTTAAGGAAGCCAGAGAGTCTTTAAAATGGAGGTCAGACATGCAAATTCATTAAACTCTCTGGGACTCAGTTTTCTCACCCCAAAATGAGATAGCCAGACTAAAATGGCTTCCTCATCCTTTGCTATGGGAAAAGAAAGTATCTAACAGTGTTTGTATTGTCATCAGGTCTGAAACACTGGCTTTTTGTGAGTTTGCAAATGTACCCAGGGAATAAATGGGCAAGTTCCCCAGAGCACTCAGCCCATGTTAGGGAGTGGTTTGCAGAAGTCACCATCGAGGACAATGGGAGTATCTTATGGTTTGGTTTGGTTTTATTTTGTTTTTAAATTCATCATGGTATAGTGGAAAGAGATTTGTCCTTGAAGCTAGGAAAATCTGGATTCAAGTTCCACTTTTGACACATCCTGGATGTATGACCCTAGGTAAGTCAAATAACCAAGGTGCCCTAGGAGACTCTTTAAAATTTTAAGTTATAGAGAGGATGCTAACCTGCACTGGTAGAGGGAGTTTACTCACCTAGGAATTCCCTATATCAATGAAATCACAGGTTCACACTCCATCCCTAACTCTACACTCAAGCTTTGAACATTATCCCCTTCTTCTGTCTCTGGTGGACCAGGGAGCCAGCAAGTCCCTTAAATCAGCAGTCTACTCTGTGCCAGGTTTTTCTATTTTGCTCCACCTTCTTCAACAAAAGGTAGCATTCTGGAACATCGTGACAGTTCCACCATTGTTCCATGAGGACATATTCCTCTTTGGGATTGAATGTTTAATCTATGAAGATCCACCAGAACCTTGGTCCTGAAAAATGAATGGAGGTCTTTTCTTCTGTCCAGATTCCTTTCCTATCTTCTGGTTTCGTGGATTGTTCACCCATCCTTGTGCAGATGCTTCAAACTTGGGGATGTGTGCCCTAAAAGAGATAAAATGTCAGCATGAATGAATTTGTCAACAAGTAAATTTCATGTAAATGTTTTAACTGGAAAATAACGAACCTGAAATCCTCATAAGAATAATGGTAGTCAGTTTCATTGATTCACTTTGCATACCACATTTTGTGAGGACTCACTCATGGGGAAAGAGACAAGATTCACATTATCAATAAAGTCCAGAGAGACAGAGTAAAGATGTAAGGCTAGGGTGCAGTGGGGAACTGTGGAAAGACAGGGAGAGAGCAACATCTTGGCAGAATAGATAGTGTGCTGAACTTGGGGTCAAGAAAATATGGTTTAAATCTCATTTCTGACATGCATTTAACTTTGTGACCTTGAATAAAAAATCTCAATGTCTTTGAGCTTATGTTTCCTCATCTGTAAAATGGATGTAGTATAAATGTCTGTGAGCACTTATCAGTAGTCATTGAGGTTCAAAATGAGAGTATTTGTAAAGTGCCTCAAAAAGTTTAAAGGTCAATATTTAAACTGAATGCAGTTATGAGAATGCATTACTGGAAAATAAGGCATCAAGAGAATAGTTATAAATATAACAAATTAATAGGTAACATCTCTTAAGTGCTTTAGGGTTTTCAAAGTGATACCTATACCTATCTGTGTGTATGTAAAATCTTCTTTCATTTTCACAACAGCCTTGTGAAGTAGGTGTTAATATTACCCCTATTTTATGTAAGGAAACACACTTAGAGAATTTGGGGGCTTGTCCAAAGTCACAGAGTAAAATTAGTGACTGGAGTAGAATTCAAATCCATGTCTTCCTGACTCCTCAGGCCTGTGCCACATTCAACTTATCATCTTCAGGATTACAAAGCACCTTTCTCAAGGTGTTATAGGACCCTGAAGAGAGCGGGAGAATAGAGCATGTGCAATAGGAAATGTTTCACATTGGCTCCAATCCATTAACCAAGGATCTTGTGGGCTAGAAAGTTTCCTTTTTCCTCTTGCTTTCCCTTGGCCTATTGCTGAATGTTCTCCCAGACCTAGAGTGTAGGGACTGTGAATGGGGCACAGGCTAGTGACAAAAGACAACTTAAGCATCGTTAGCATTATTTGAGCCCTGCACTGGTATTTATTCTGCTCATGTCATACAAATATATTGGTGATAATTGTTAATTAAAGATCAAATTTAGATAGCATTTCTAATATTTGTGAAAAGCTTTGCATCCATTGTCTCATTTGGTCCTCATAATGAGAGATCTGGGTTCAAGTCTCACCTCCGACATGAACTACCAAATCTGGTAATCTCTGGGCAAGTCATTTAATCCGATTGAGACTCAGTTTCCCCATCTGCAAAATGAAGAAGATGAACTAGATGACCTCTGAGGTACTCTGACTTGTCAAGCCTCATATTGTTGATGTCTGAGAGCAATTTGAACCAGGTCTTTCCTTGTCTAACTCTGGATTCCACCTCCCTGCTTAGCCTATAGAACAGTGGTTCTCAATCTGTGGTTCATGACCACTTTGGGGTTGAATGACCCTTTCACAGGGGTCACCTAAAACCATCAGAAAACATATATTTACAATGGTCTTAGGAACCTCCTCTATCCATCTCCAGGCAGGTCTGCCCACATGCAGACATGCCCACATATGACTATTAAAGGGTCGCGGTATTAGGAAGGTTGAGCATCACAGCTCTAGAAGTACTATGCCATGGGGAGAGTTCATCCAGGCTTTTGTTATCCAAGATGCAGTCAGGGATTGTGTTTGAAAACAGGAAAGGAAAATGCTGCCACTCAAATTGCTTATGTTCACAAGTGGGAAATGCTAGACTCATTGCTGCCTTAAAAACATAAATCTTGCTGCCCTCTTAGACTCCAAATGTGACATTATAGATGAGTACTTGGGACCTCATATAAAAATAGTATCACCATTATTGTAGTTGGGGTCATTCAAAGTTACCAGAGGATGGGAAGCTGAATCTAACACAGAAGAAAGCTTGTCAATTAGAGATGGAAAACCCTCTAGACATAATCTAGTTCAATCTCTTAATTTTTTAGACTATGAAACTGAGACAGGAGAAGGACCATACAGGTGGTCAGTTCACATCTAGTTCAAATCTCAGTACAAATATTGTCTCAAGTGAGTGGAGAGAATATTGGCTCTGAACTCAGAGCCTTCTCCTCCACAACTATGACTACCACCTGTATTACATTGGGTATGTTACCTAAACACTAGATCTTAGTTTCCTCATCTATAAAATGGGATCCTGGGAAAAAGAAATGGCAAACCATTCTAGTATCTTTGTAAAGAAAACCCAAATGAGAGTCACATGACTGAAAATGACTGAATAATAACAACAGCATGAGGAAGAGGGATTCAATTTGTTCCATTTTTATGCAGAGGCAGAACCAAGAACAATAAGTGGAAGTCATAAATGGGGTAAATTTCGGCTTGGTGTCAGGGAAAAAAATCCATAATGATTATTATTGTTGTTCAGTCCTGTCTAACTCTTCATGAACTCATGGACCATATAAACCAACACTGTCCATGGTTTTCTTGGTGAAGGTACTGGAAGTGTTTACCATTTCCTTCTTCAGGAGAATAAGGCAAACAGGGGTTAATTGATTTGCCCAGGGTCACACAGCTTGAGTAAGTATCTAAAGCTGAATTTGAACTCAGGTCTTCTTGATTCCTGACTCCAGACCCAGTACTGAGTCACCTCGCTGCCTCCATGAATAGAACTGTCAGAAAGTGAAATGGGTTACTGTGACAGATGGTAGATCCTCCCTCTTGAATGTCTTTAATAAGAGGTTAGACAGCCACTCTTCAAGTATATTATTGGAATTCCTTTGGTCTATGTGTTAGACTAGGGAATTACTGACGTTCCTTCCATCTCTCAAATTTTTGATTCTATGGTTCTTCTCCTTATAGTCTTTATGAGGATAGCCAGGGCATACAAAGCACATGTACAAAGCTAATCATGATGCATAACACAATGTGGAAAGTACATGTGGAGCGGAAAACAGTGCCATTGTTCTAAGTTTGGAATGCATCCCTCATGTGGTCTTCAGAAGACAACATGAATCATTCAGAATCATTTGGTCAGTTACTTACTGGGTGGACAAATGAGGACCTAGTTGTAGGAATAAGAAGAGGTGGAAGAGTTGGCTTCATGATTAGCTAGGGGAAAAGAAGAGTTTGTTAGTTGAAGGATGTGACTACACAACTGTACATACTGAACTAAGACGAATTTTCCAAATGGTTTCATTGTCAAAGGGGGATGGCTTCAGATATGACTCTGTCCTCTGATATGCTGCAGACTTCAAGATTTCCTTACTTTTGTGAATATCCAGACTTCAATTGAAAGTTTATGCCTGAAGACTGCCTATCTCCTGACAGAGAAGTAATATACTCAAGATGTAGGATGAGATATACAGTTTAGGAAATAGCCAAAGAGTTTACAATTTGATGGGTGAGACAACAGGTACACAAATAGGACAAACTGACATTAGGGAAATTAGAAGGGAAGAAAGTTAAGAAGAGAGGAAAAGGGAAGGAGGGCTTCTGTTATACTTACAAGAGAAAGTGGTGGTTTATTATTTTCCATTGGAGGTGCAGACATCGGAGGACTCATAGAACCCATCTAAATTAAACAATGGTGTGTCAGAGAAAGGAAGCAGCAGCATATTCTACAGAATCAACACCTGGAAAGCTTGAAAGTTCCAGGACCAAAAAAGCTCTTGGTCAGCCTAGAATTCATACTAATTAATCGAGTCTTCCATCCACCAAGAAGTAATTATTAAAGTGGCTTCCCTGGTTCAGGAGCTTAGTTTACAAATACAAACATTGAAACAATCCCTGCTGTCAGGATACATTTTTATTTTTTCTTTCCTCCCTTCCTCCCTCCCTCCCTTCCACATCCTTCCTCCCTCCCTTCCTCTCTCTCTCTCTCTCTCTCTCTCTCTCTCTCTCTCTCTCTCTCTTTTTCTTTCTCTCTCTCTTTCTCTCTCTCTCTCTCCTCTTCCCTCCCTCCCTCCCACCTTCCCTTTCTTTCTTCTTTCTTTCTATGAGGAATATTTACTGACAGTCTCCTGGGTCCTCTAATATTCTCAAACACAACATTGATATGAATCCTAATTTAGTTAAATTATGCATGTCCTATTTCATCTAACTGACTCTATATCATATTTCATATATCATCCAGTTATCCAGCAGAATGACTTCCCAAAGTTGGTATCTTAACATCTAGTTTGTTACCATGAATGTCCTTTCCCACCTGCTTCTTGCTCTAGCTTTGGGAACAGTAATCATGTTAACAATACAATTACTGCTAGAAAGAGCATAATGACAGACTACTCCACTCTGCATCACTGTGACTCCCTATATCAAATCACTGGGGTTTTTTGTGTGTGTTTGTTTTTCTGGCAATGATTGCCTTGTATGTATCGCATCTTCAAATTAGAATCTAAGTTCCTTGAAAGCATACTTCACTGGATCCTTAGCATCTGTATAATAAAATCCAAAACATTCACCTTAGAATTCATTGTCATACATAATCTTACTCCAATTCACTCGTTACTTCACCTCTTCATGAGCCCTACATGTTAGCTGAAACCAGCTCTGTTTTTGTCTAAGTATATACTCTCTTATATGTTTTCCTGTCTGTGTACCTTTGACCATGTTATTCTTTTTTAAGTGTAATCAATTAATTAATTACTTTTAATTTATAACATTCAGTTCTACAAGCTTTCAATATCCAAATTTTCTCCCTCTCCCTCTCCTCCCACCACCCTGCCAACGGCAGCATGAAAATACCTTCATATTAAACATTAGTCAAGTTAAAAAGGATTATAACCAATGGAATGAACAATGAGAAAGAAGGAACAATACAAAACAAAAGAGAGAGAGCAAGCAAGTAGTTTGCTTCCATTTGCATTCAGACTCCATAAATCTTTCTATGTGGATAGCCTTTTCCATCATGAGGCCTTTGGAGTTGTCTTATAACCTGCATTACTATGATGAGCCCAGCCTATCAAAATCAGTCATCCCAGATATATGTGTCTGTAATTATGTACAATGATCTGGTTCTTCTCCTCTCACTCGGCATCAGTTTATATAAGTCTCTCCAGGTTATTATGAAGTCCTTCTGCTCCCCATTTCTCATAGCATAATAGAATTCCATTACATTTATATACCTCAACTTGCTTAGCCATTCCCCAATTGATGGACATCCCCTTGATTTCTAATTCTTTGCTACCACAAAAAGAGCTGCTATAAATATTTTTTGTATATACAGGTCCTTTTCCCACTTGTATGATCTCTTTGGGATAGAACCCTAGAAGTGGTATTGTTGGGTCAAAGGGTAGGCATTTTTTATAGCCCTTTGAGCATAGTTCCAAATTGTTCTCCAAAATGGCCGGATCAATTCAAAACTCCACCAACAATGCATTAGTGTTCCAGTTTTCCCACATTTTCTCCAGCATTTATCATTTTCCTGTTTTGTCATGTTAGCCCATCTGACTGGTGAGATGTTGTATCTCAGTGTTATTTTGATTTACATTTCTCTAATCAATAGTGATTTAGAACATTTTTTCATATGATTATAGATATCTTTAATTTTTTCATCTGAAAATTGCCTGGTCATATCCTTAGACCATTTATCAATTGGGGAATGATGTGTATTCTTTTTTTATTTGACTCAATTCTCTGAATATTTTAGAAATGAGGTCTTTATCAGAGACACTGGTCGTAAAAATTCTTTCCCAATTTTCTGCTTCCCTCCTAATCTTGTTTACATTGGCTTTGCTTGTAGAAAAACTTTTCAATTTAATGTAATCAAAATTATTCATTTTGCATTTTGTAATGCTCTCTATCTCTTGGTTGGTCATAAATGCTTCCATTCTCCATAAATCTGACAGGTAAACTATCCCATGCTCTCCCAGATTGCTTATAGTATCAGTGTTTATATCTATATCATGAACTCATTTAGACTTCATTTTGGTATATGATGAAAAAAACAATTCTTTCTGCCTGGGATATTTCTTCCCCCAGTTTTGCCCATTAAAAATCTTCATCCTTCCAAGATAATGGAAAATGCTATCCATGATCATCCAACCCAGAAGGTGTGATCTCTCCTCTTTGTTTTGAGCCCTTTAGCATGTTGTACCTGTCTTATAGTTCAGCTTCCAGTTTTCCTTTTTACCATCATGCCTATAGATACATACATGTATACATACACATTCATAAATTTTAAACATATATGTATGCATGCATGTATGTGTGCTTAACTCATAGTAAGCACTTAATAAATGCTTTTTTAAATTGATTCATGATTTGGATAAAAAGCATTGAAAGAGTGAAGGGACAGGGTTAAGTACGAAGTCGAGAAAATTCAGGAAGGCCAAAGGCATTGTAGTATAAATGATGGCTTACCTCATGAGAATGAGTATTTTGCACATCCCGTTGTTTCTTCATTGGTCTCCATTGCCTTTGTTTGGAGCCTGCAGTGGGGCAGGACTGGCTAGGGTTCAAAGTGGTCTGTCATTAAACTTCAATTAGCCATTGTGCATAATAGAATATAAGGTCCCAGAAGGCTGGACCAGCTTTTCTTTCTATCTGTATATCCCAGTGACTGGCAAAATGCCTAATACATAGGAATTAAGATCTGGACTTGGGATTTCCTTGATAGTTAGTTCACTGATATAGACAGATAGATGATACAGTGCCTAGAATGATGGATCTAGAGTTAGGAGAACCTGAGTTCAAATTCAGCCTCATACACTAACTAGCATTGTGACTCTCAGCAAATCACTTAACCACAGTCTGACTCAATTTCCTTATTGGTAAAATAAGATTAATAATAGTACCTATCTCTCAGAGTTATGAGGATGAAGTGAAGTAATATTCATAAAGTATTTTATGAAACTATTATTAATATAGGGAACTGATAGATGAGGGATCTTCTATCAATGCAGGTTGGTGTGCTCTATAATGCAAAGTTTTAGTTACTTAGAACACTGAGAAATTAATGACATCCATGGAATTAGAGCCAGGAGTTTAAGGGATGGAACTTGGATCCGAGTCTTTCTGATTCCGAGGCCAGCTCTCTCCCTACCACTCCACATCACCTCTTGCCAATGAACAATACACATTGGACAAAGGCTTTCTGTGTTCTGTCACTCCAGTGTCCAGAGCTGATTAAATGAGGGAAATGGAAAAATGCATCGACAAGGACTCTAAGTAGGCAGTGTCTGAGTGTGTTTAGCTTTCCTTTGTCACAGAAGGCCTGAACTCAATTCCTCAATGTGGGATTCTGGAGAAGTCAATTAACATCCCTTTGCTTAACCTTTCTTATCTATAAAGTGCTGATAGTAACACTGGTCCTGTTGACCTCTCAGTGCCACTGGGGGAGGATAAGGAAAAATACAATGAAAGTGTAATGTGTTTTATTATTATTATAATTCCCTGCTCCTTAGAAAGTTGCCATCTATGAAGTTTACATCATTATTTTCTCTGTGCTTCAATTTCTTTCTCTATAAAATTGGGATCACACTACCTGGACTGGTGGTCGCTTGAAGAAACACTTTAAGCATCAAGTAAAGAGCTCACTGTGGAAAACCTGGCAACTCATAAAATGCCATATCTACCTTGTCAGCTATGTTGGTAATATTATTGTCCTCTTCACTCTATACATAATAATTCAGTCTTTGGAAGCTGACTTGCACTAGGTTTGATTGTGTGGCATTCCCTTCCAATTCTCTTGGAATACTCAAAGTACTTTGGGGCACATTTATTTTATCATCTCATCTCATCTCATCTCATCTCACCTATATATACATATATATATACCTCAATATGTAAATAAGCTGTTATTAATTTTGCTGTGAGAATTTTGGGGCCTCTCTCAAATTAATTCACCTTTGGGAACATCACAAATCTGGGGGGAGAACCTCTGGCATATGGGAAGTAGGCTTACCTCATAACTTTTTTCCTTTTAGCTGTGTTCTGATATCGGACAACAATTGCAGCAGTGATAACTATCATAGACAGTGCAACCAGTATTCCTGCCACAATGGAAAAATCTGTAATATTAAGAATATAAAGGAGAGACTTGGGTCTCTGAAAACATGATGGAGAAATCTATAATGTTGAGGATAAAATTAACAAATCTATAATATGAAGAACACCCTGGATAGATCTACAGCACCAAGAAAGAAGATCAGGGGGAAATCTACAATGTACAGAAAATAGTAAAGAAATCTATAACCTTGATGGCATGATGGGAAAATCTACAGTTTTGAAGACAGAATGGAGAAACCTATGGCTTTGAGATTATAATGGAGAAATCTGCACTCTTGAGGACACAACATTGGGAATGCAATGTATAAATACAAGATATTGAGAACATGATAGAAAAATCTCCATTGAGCACAAACACTGCAGCAAAGAGAGGGCACAACTGAAATGCAGCAAGTAATTCCTAACTTTAATTTTTCTAAAGCTCAACCCCTGCTCATACCCTAATATCTCCTTTTGAAGGAGGGATATAATCATCTGATCAAGTGGCCCTTGGGGGGACGTGGGGATGTAAATTTAGACCTGGAAGGAACTCTGAAGGTCATTTAGTGTAATCCTTTTATACTGTAAATGGGAAAACTAATAAAGGGGGTAAAGTGCCCTGTCCAAGGTGACACATCTGGAACTGACTCCAAATTCAAATGTGTTTTTATTGTCCTGCACTGGCCCTATGTTACACAAAAACATGGGTGTGTTTGTGGCTATTGTCTGTTTCTAGAATGATATCCTCTTTGCTTTTTCCTCTATCATAGTCTACTATGTATTAATCAAAAATATATTTTGTAGATGTTTCTATAGTGCCTTTAATCTAGAAGAGAAGTCTGGCTTCCTGAAAAGAACACTTGCTCTAGAGTCTCAATATTGTTTCAAGTCATTCTATCTATAGATGAATAAATCTCCTTCCTTGTAATGTATATACTGACTGACAGGATGCATAGAAGATACAATCTTGATTCTAGAACTAGAAATTAATTAATTAAAGTTCTTTATCTGATGCATACTGTCTTATGAGTCATAAGTTATGTCCCCAAAGTCACCTTTTAAGACTATGGTACAAAGGGTTCTTCAGCTCTTCACTGGGGGAGTTTTCACCTTAGCAATTCATAAAATTAATGAATTTTAATCCCCTGAAGGAGGGAAAAAAAGAAAAGAGGAAAAAGGAGAAGGAGGAGGAAAAAGGAAGAGAAGGAGAAAGAGGAAAGAGGAAGGGAATACCACAAAATCAAACCATGGTGCAAGTCAGCTCCAAAAGACTCCAGAGGAGGAGGAGGAGGAAAAGAAGGAAGACATATAGAAATCAATTAGACATATTAATTTTGAAAAAGCATTCTTTGATCACCTACTCCATGCTAGGCACATATCTAAGGGATTCAAAAACAAAAATAAAAGTCTCTACTTTCCTGTTTTTGTATTTCTATATATCCCCAAAGGTTAGTACAGTGCTCAGTTCATAACACGATTTTACTGACTGTCCTAAGCAAATTTTATAGTACTATAAGAATGTATATTTTGAATGCCAGCTCCCAGAGAGCAAGAGCTGTGTAGCTTAATGTTTTTGTATCTCTAGTACCTAGCATTAGGACTTGTTCTTAGTCAAGGTGAGGCTGAAAAAAAAATGTTTATTGAATTAGATTGAATTACAAACTGAAATGAGTTAAAAGAAGGAAAAAAAAAATAACATCTTCCACCTCTCATCCATGACAGAACACACAGTCATCTTGGTGCCAAAGACACAGAAGAGGAAGTGATCAAGATGAACTAAGCAGAAGTGACTAATCATTTAGTTGGGGGAGCCAGCCAAAAGGTGGGGCATCAGCCTCAACAAAGCAATCTGATTGACATGTTTTCCCTGCCTCCCAGCCTCAAAAAAAGAACAAAAAAAGACCATAGACTCCTCAGTCTTGACATTTGAAACACTCATCCACCCTGGAATTTGAAGGAAGCAGTGCAATGCCTGGCCCATAGTAAGGACTTAGTAAATGCTTGTTCTCTTCCTTCCAGCTCACCCCTTACTAGAAGACCTTCCTTTTCATATCTTTATTACCCAGCTGTGTACTTCGTTCAGAGTAAGAACTTACTGAATGTTGGATTGTATCCCTAGAGAAGGGTATGTGTTGGCTAGGGAAGTAAAGGGTGGTGTAGCTACATTAAGGCCTGGGTGCTGGGCTAATCAGGCTTCATCAGACTTCAAAGGGGGAGGGGTATTAATGACACACAGAAAAAGATAACAAAGTCTCCTTCTAGCCCACCTTCCTCATTTCACAGAAGTGAAAACAGAGCGAAGGACAGTTAGGTAATCACTTCAAGTTTACACAGGCAGTAATTGTCAGGGGCAGGATTTGAACTCCAGTCCTCTGACTCCATAAGGGATTACTCTTTCCATTGTAACATGCTAGCTTTCCTTTGTTACAACATTATTACCAGGACAGGGAAGTGATCACTACCTGTGAGAACTTTGGCAAATCACTGCACTGCCCTAGAAATCAATTTCCTTCTCTATAAAATTAAGGGGTTAAATTGGATGGTCTCTGAGGTCCTGCCCAGCTTTCAGTTTAGGAGCCTACGATTTTATGAAGTCCCTGTGCCTCAGTTTCCTCATACAGAAAATATGGCAGTTGGACTGGAAGACCTTTGGATTGGGGCCTTTGGCATCTAAAGCTACAGTCCTTAGACAATATGATTGAGTAACCTACTGTCAAATTAGACCATAACTTTCCTTAATTTACCACAGGGGCCATCTGTGCCATCCAGAATCACCCACAGGAGGAGAGGAGAAATACACAATCCTTGTGGGTGGCCTTGTTGACCACAGGACAACTCAAGAATAACAGAAAACAGTATGAAAGACCATCAACTTAGAACTTCTAAATAGTAGTCTGAATAAAGCCTATCTATATTGTTAGGCTTGGAAGTTAGGCTAGGAGAGGCAATAGGGAGATGATATCTACTAGGAGGGTACAACTCTGAACTTTGATAGGGGAAATGCTTGCCCGTCACTGGGTGGCACTTTGGTCATAAGAGAATAGGCCAGCTCAGGAATGGTAGAACTCCCACCACTCACCCTCTGGAAGCTCAGAAGGAACTCCCTAGAATGCAGGAATGCAAAGGGCAGGAGAGAATCCAGGGCAAATTGGAGGGGAGAGGTCAGGGTATCAGTAGAAAAGAGTCACAAGACACCTTGTACCACAGCCAATACTGGTGACTGCCTCAGGCATATGCAAAATGTAAGAGGTGTGTGTGTGTGTGTGTGTGTGTGTGTGTGTGTGTGTGCACGCACGCGCGGGCATACATTTTATTATTTGTTTTTGAGCTTCTGTTTATTTGTTTTTTGCTACTGGTAACAGGAAAGGATATACACGATACATTAGGCCATTAAGGACATAATCTCTGAAGATTAGTTAAACAAAGTAAATGAACATTTATTAAGCACCTACTATGTGCCAGGCACTGGGTGAAGAACACAGGACATTTGTTCAGTCATTTTGTAGTATTGTCCAATTCTTCATGATCCCACATGGGGTTTTCTTGGCAAAAATATTAGAATGATTTGCTGTTTCCTTCTCCATCTCATTTTATCGATGAGGAAACTGAGGCAAACGGGGTAAAGTAGCTTGCCCAAGGTCTTAGAGCTAGTAAATGTCTGTGGCCAGATTTGAACTCAGGAAGATGAATCCTCCTGAATCCAGACACAATTAAGTAAATGCTTATTGATTAATTAAAGAGAATTTAAATTTAAAAGAATTCTTCTTTCCTGAAGAATCAGGGAGACAGTTAAAGATTTTTAAGCTTAATTTTCCAGATGCTGCAATGCAGATGAAGACTTGGTATGGGGAGGTAGCTGGGATCACCCCATTTGTGGATTAAGAATTAAGATGATTTGATGATGGAACTTCAAATTCCTTTGAGTACCTTTGCTATCATGGAAGATCTGATAGATGACTGTTAAATAGGATGTGAATTTGGGTGTTGTGCTATGACACATACAGAAGGTTGATGTTGCCAGCTCACACTAACTTATCAGTTAATTGTTAAATTTTCAGTCTCAGTATTTACATCTCATAAGTTGGGAAACAACATAAATCAGGGCTTGTTTTATTGATAGTGTGCAATTAAGAAAGAAATATATATTTTTTAATGTTAATAACCTTGCTTGGCATATATTACTTTTGCATACATATTTTGTGAGCCAGTTGTTAAACATTTATCAGTCTAACCCTGCCTGTGAAGTAGTTGGCAATTTAAAAAGACTATCCACTGTTATTTTAAGAGTTAATTTGTTTAAAAATTTACTGTTCCTTTCTTTAGTGAGCTGCCAAGTGCAGGAGACCTTGAAAGATGAACAGACTTCAGCTTGATGGGATTTCAGAAGGAAAGCTAACCACTTCAATGAAGGGAGTATATCATGAAGTCCTTCAAACAAGAACTGTGACCTTAGAGGCTATAGATTAATAAAGAAAGGA
This sequence comes from Pseudochirops corinnae, assembly GCA_028646515.1. Classification (NCBI taxonomy): domain Eukaryota; kingdom Metazoa; phylum Chordata; class Mammalia; order Diprotodontia; family Pseudocheiridae; genus Pseudochirops; species Pseudochirops corinnae. The sequence goes on from CM053585.1 coordinate 15,360,760, forward strand.
TGTTACTTTCAGTGGAACATTAAGTTGGCATAATTCCAGTTTTCTTGTCTATTATTTATCTTTAGTGGTGAAGATATAAATAATATAAATAATATAATGTAATGTAATATAAACAGATGTGTGTATATGTGTATGTATATATGTGTGTGTGCATATATGTATGTATTTATGTATGTATACAGGCATATTATATATGTGTATATATGTGTGTATATATATATATACATACATATACATATATATACATATATATACACACACAGAGACAATATTCATGTAAAGTGTTTTGCAAATGCCAGAAAATAGTGCTATTATTTTGCTTATGTATTTCATTCGCTTTTTTTTGGAATCCTTTTGGCAGTTATTAGTGGGTTAAAAGTAGTTAAGTCTAGAAGATGTACCAGGTGTCCAATTTATAGAATATGCAGATATGAGGCAAGATTGATCTTTGCCTAATAAGAGACCACAACCAATGTTGAGCGAAGAATGATAATATAGACCCAATGTCAAAGATATCAGATGCCGACTTTCATTCTAAAAGAAAGGTTCCTCACCAGGAGTTCCTATACCAAGAAAGAAAGAAAGAAAGAAAGAAAGAAAGAAAGAAAGAAAGAAAGAAAGAAAGAAAGAAAGAAAGAAAGAAAGAAAGAAAGAAAGAAAGAAAAGTATAAAAGCAAAGAAGAAAGAAAGGAAGGAAAAAAAGAAAAGAAAGCTAGAAACTAGAAAAGATGAATGAAATAAGACTTTTTTTGTGCCTATTGTTAAACTATTGTTAACAAGAGAGAAAATACTAATAGCGATATCTAAGCTGTGATTAGTGATTTAAGGAAAAATCTCTTGGGCCTAGAATTTGCTATTGTTTTGAGTTTCAATTTCAGGCATAATTATCTGAATTGTCATTAAGCCAATAATCTACCATTTAAGAGAAATACTATAGGTGCTCAAAGAGGGTGCAGTCTGAAAACTGCTACAGGAAGATATCTGTGCCTGAGAAGGCTAAGAGGACAACTTCGAAAATGGGATGTTAAGATACTCTTGATTTTGTTTCCCTGAGGCACTATTTCCTTTCAGAAGAGGAAATTTTACCAAAAATTTCCAGATAAACTGTAGAGGAAACTCTCTCTTTCTTTTCAGACAACATGATAATATACTTAGAAAACCCTAGAGAATTTGCTAAAATAATATTAAAAAAAAAAAAAAACAACTAGTTGAAGCCATTAACTTCAGCAAAGTTGCAGGGCATAAAAAAAAAAAAAAACACCAAAATCATTAGCATTCCTATATGTCACCAACCAAAACCAGCGGGAAGAGATAGAAAAAGAAATTCCATTTAATTTTAGACAACATAAAATACTTGGGAGTCTACTTGCCTAGATAAACCCAGTGACCATATGAACACAATTAGAAAACACTTCTCAGAAAAAATGAAGTCAGATCTGAACAACTGGAGAAATGTTAACTGCTCATGGGTAGGCTGAAAAATATAACAAAATGACAATTCTACCTAAATTCATTTAATGATTTAGTGCCATATGAAATAAACTACCAAAGAATTATTTTATAGAGACAGAAAAATAATAAAATTAATCTGAAAGAATAACATATCAAGACTGTTAAGGGAATCAATGCAATAAAGGAAAGCAAGGAGGCCGAGCAACCCCAAATTTCAAACACTAAAGTATTAATCATCAAGCCATCTGGTATTGGTTAAGAAATAGAGTGGTTCATCAGTGGAATAGATTAGGTACACAATATGCCATAGTAAATTAGTTTTGATAAATCCAAATATCTAACCTTTAGGAGCAAGAATTCACTGTTTAACAGAAATTACTGGGAAAACTGGAAAAGATTTTGGCAGAAACTAGGCATAGACCAACATCTCATACCATGTACCAAGATAAGGTAAAAATGGGTACATGATTTTGATATGAATGGTGATATAATAAATCAATTGGAGCAGCATTGAAAAAATTATTTGTCAGATCTATGGAAACGGAAGGTATTTGTATCCAAACAAGAGATGAAGAAGATCATGGGAAGTAAAATGAATAACACTGATCATATCAAATTAAAAAAAAATTTTTTGCACAAACAAAATCAATATAGTCAAAATTTGAAGGAAAGCAAGAAACTCGGGAGAGGGGAGAGACTTAGAGAAAGTTTCTCTGATAAATGCCTTATTTCTCACATATATGGGGAACTGAGTCAAATTCATTTTAAAAAATAAGACCAGTACCCAATTTATGGTAAAAGAATATAAACAGGAAGTTTTCAGAAGCAGAATTCATAGCTATCAGTAATTATATAAAAATATGCTCTAAATCACTATTGATTAGAGAAATACACATTTAAAATAATTCTGAAGTATCACCTCATACCTATCAAATTTATTAACAAGACAGAAAAGGAAAATAAAAAAGGCTGGTGGGGTTGTCAAAGAATCAGGACACTAACGTATGGTTGATGGAGTTGTGAACTGATCTAAAAAGCTATCAAATTGTGCATACCCATTGAACCAACAATACCGCTACCAGGTCTGTATCCCAAAAAAGATCAAAGGAAAAGGAAAAGGAACTATATGTACAAAACTATTTCTAGCAGCTCTTTTTGTGGTAGAAAATAATTGGAAATTGAGGAGATACCCATCAATTGGGGAATAGCTGAAAAAGTTATGGTATATTGTTATGATGGAACACTATTGTCCTATAAGAAATAATAAATGGGATAATTTTAGAAAAAAAAAAACCTAAGAAGATTTACATGAAGTGAGCAATATCAGGAGAACATTGTATATAGTAACAACAATATTGTCATGACGGTCAACTATGAAAGACTTAATTACCCTGATCAAGAAAATCATCCAAGACAGGGGTGCAGAATCTGTAGCCTTGAGGCCACAAGTAGCCCTCTGGGTCCTCAAATGCAGCCCTTTGACTGAATCCAAACTTCACAAAATAAATCCCCTTAATAAAAGGATTTGTTCTGCTAACTTGGACTTAGTCAAAAGGCCACACTCAAGGACCTAGAATGCCACATGTGAGCTAGAGGCCACAGGCTCCCCACCCCTGATCTAAGACAATGCCAGAGGAGTTATGATAGAAAATACTCTTCACCATCAAAGAGAGAACTGATGGACTCTGAGTGAAGGCTGATGAGTATTTTTTTTTTCATTTTCTTTGTTTTTCTTGCTTTTTTCTGCAACATATAAAATATGGGGAAATGTTTTCAATGACTTCACAAATATAATGGGTAACATATCCCCTGCCTTCTCAATGAATGAGGGAGGGATTGGAACAACAGGATGAAAAATTAAAAAAAAAAAAAAGAATGCCAAAACTAAAAAAAATAATAATAAACTAAAAGAAAATGTTTTTAAGTATCAGACAACCATAGAGGACAGCTAAGATCCAAGATGAAATAAGTTGATTAAATATAGTTTAATTGGTAACCAGAATTAATTTACCTATGGAGACTGTTTAACTAGGTTGTTTTCCTTAGTAGACATATCAGATTGTGACTCTGATTAAGTTCTTTTCAACTGTTATGACATTGAATGGAGAATGGAATTGTGAATGTCCTTTATTTATTTGCTTGTTTGTCTATTTGTTTGTCTATTTATTTGTTTGTTTGTTTGTTTATTCATTTATTTATTGTGATACTTGTGGACATTATGAGTTCTTTGAATGTCTGGGATATCTCCCTCTACTATGTAGCACACTTATTTCCTGGTACAAACCTAAGTCCCTGACTTATGTCCTTGATGCTTACCCAATTTTTTCCCCCAGATTTTCAGTTATCATCACTCTGGTCCCTATCACTTCTTGAAGGAATTCTATAGAGCTCTTGATGAGATGAACAGTGGGAAAGTTGTCTCTTTTGATTCAGCTACTTTAATATTAATCTTGCTATCTAATTCTATAATCAGACTTCTGATGGTATAAGGAAGTTAGACTTAAAGCCTCCAAAGGGGGAAATTATGGGAAAACTGTGTTTCATTGTTTAAACCTAGGCATGTATGATTGGAAACCAGAACTGTTGCTTAGAGACCAGATTTGTTAAATGCTTGTCTCAGGACCTAAGTCGTGCTAACCCGAAACCTACTCCGACCTGAAGATTAATGCAAGGCATGTAAGGAGTTTTCCCCTACCATCCATCTCAAGCAACCTATGTGTCTTTTCTGGAAACTACCTCTATGTTGGCCAATCAGCAACTGTTTCCTTGTATCATTTAAATCCATATGATGTGTGACTAATAGAAACTTGAGTGGGGTGGACCACCCCTTTTTTGACTGTCTCTTCTTATAAAAATCTTAAACTTTTTTTTTTTAATGTTGCATTTCCAGGTTTTGTTCTCTTCCACATAAACAATGATGTCAGAAGTGGGACACGTCCCTTCTTTGCTGTCCTTCACATGGAATAAAACTGACTCCATTTGACTCAAAATGCTCGGAGATCAGGGGTTCAGAGAAGTACTCGATAAAACTCACTGTAAACCTAAACATGCTATATATATATGGTATGTTCCATCATGATTTGTGGAGCTAATTTATTACAAAAGCCAACCAATAAAGTTCTTATTTGATTAGTGTATATGTCTTGAAGAGTGACATACAGACTCACCCAAGCATGTGCTGCCTGGAAGAAGATACAGAATGGACATGAAAAGTCACAGGTTAACAACTATAGCAATAAAGGCAAGAATACCCACGGAAAATAATGGTAGAATTATCACAGTTGGGAGGTAACCATCCTTCTTCACATTGACACTGAAGTTCATGATCACAGACCTAGAGAAACAGATATGGCTTATTAAAATCCCCCATGGTTTCTTTCACTTATCAGAGGTTATAACAAAAAGAATCAATGTTGGCAGCTGTTCAGTTAAACAGGGGTTCCATTATCCTCCCTAGCAGTATATGGATGGCCCCACATCACTACCGACTTAGGAGAGATTGTTATCAAATAAGCATTTGATCACAGGATCATAGATTTAAATAGAGAAGAACCTTGAGAGGTGATTTAGCCCAAGCCCATCATGTTACAGATGGGGAAAATGAGGCATGTAAGTAGGAAGTAACAGAACTAGGATTTGAAACCAAGTCCTTGGACTCCAAAATTCTTTTCTTTTTTCTTTTCTTTTTCTTTTTTTTTTTGGACTCCAAAATTTGTACTTGCTCTACTGTACCTCTCTAAAGAATAGGAATGTGAATAGCCAGGCTAATTCTAATTACCTAACAGTTGCCAAACTTTACCAGGTTCATTGCCCTTCTCACTGAATGTGTTTGCTTGTTTTCCTCCTTCTGATTTCTCTCTGCATCTGTGGTACCACCAATCATCCAATCTTCAATATTCAAAATCTTTTGGTTGCCTTTGACTCTCCTTCCCCATCTCTTATCTGATCAATGGTCTATTCTAATGATTTCATCTCTCTAGCATGTCTTTGTGTCCATTCCTTCCCACACCCCAACCCTTTCCCCTGATGCTGTCTAAAACTACTGATGGTCTTTCTGCCAGCCTTCTGTATTGCCTCCAATTCAGCTTTCACATCCTTCCAGGTTGATCATGACATTATTTTTCTATCAAAGTAAAAAATCTTCGGTAGGTCCCCATCTCCACTCCCACCAGAATAATGTACATTGCATGAGGGCAAGGATTATTTTCATTATATCTTTCTAATATGGTCTAATAGAAGATATTCATATGTAGACAATGCATAATAAATGTTTATTGAATTTAATTGGATCAAATTATCTACTGGATAGCATTCAAGCCATTATTAAGGCCCTTCCTAATCTAGCACCACTCTCAGTTTGCAGACTCATATTACTCCTATATAATCACATAATTGCAGAGTCAGAAAAGACCTCAGAGGTCATCTAGTCCACTCCATCACACATGATCAATGTTCATTCAGCCTTTGCTCAAAGATCTGACACAAAAGCGAGTTCAATTTCTCCTGACTCACCTCACCACATTTTTTGAAAACTTTCATTGTCAGAAGCTTTTCCTGAGCTCATTCTTCTATTTTTCTCTCTTGAACTTTCCTTACATCCAACTGTCCTTAGTTCTGCCATTTGAGGACAAGCAGAAAAAAGTTTAACCCATCTTTTACATAATAGCAGTTTAAATAATTAGACCAGGATCTTCCCCTGTCTTCTCTTCTCCAGATTAACCACAGCAGGCACTTTCAACCAGTACCTATATATCATGGCCACATGGTCCTTCACCATCCTGGTTATCCTCCTTTAGATGCTTTCAACTAATCAATGTCTTTTCTAAAATGTGCTACCAAATATTGAGTCCATTATCCCATATGCAGCATTATTAGGGTGGAGGACAATGGTACTATTATCTCTTCATTCTTCATCACTACAACCCTCTAAATTCATCCTCAGATTGCATTTCTTCCTTGCTTTCTGCATCTCATAGTATGAATTCATACTATGGATTCATAGTAACCTGGCAATTCATTAGAATCCCTAGATCTATTTCATACAAAAGGAAGACTGGATAGCACTTTCCTGTACTTAGACATCCGTTATTTTAAAATGGGTGTGGGATTTTACATGCACCCCTATTAAATTCCATCTTCTGGAAAGCTAGTACAGCAAAATAGGTAGAGCTCTGGAAGGTCTGGATTCAAATCCTGCCTCACATGCTTAGTAACTCTATGACCCTGGGACCATCACTGAATGTCTCTCAGGTTGTTTTCTCAAATATAAAATGGATCTAATTATTGTTTTCTTTGCTTTTTCGAGGGCAATTGGGCTTAAGTGACTTTCTCAAAGTCACACAGCTACTAAGTGTGTCAAGTGTCTGAGGCCAGATTTAAACTCAAGTCCTCCTGACTCCAGGGCTAGTGCTCTATTCACTGTGCCACCTAGCTACCCCTCTCATCCAGACTCCAGTATAGTGATGTCATTTTGGTCTTCTTTGAGAACCATATACATTCCTGTCTTATTCAACCACTATCCCATCTCTTGGTAAAATATAAGTTCCCAGAGGGCAAGGAGCATATCTTTTTTAGACTGTATATTTAAATTGTGTGTTTCTCCTCTGTTTACATAATGTTCAAAATATATGTTGACCTAAAATTGTTTGGGATACTTTAGGGAATAAAAATTTCATCTTACTGCATGTCCTTTGCACTTTAAAGAACAATTGGATGACTTGTAGGCACTCTCAATGTCTATACAGTCTCCGTTGATGCATACCTGGAGGGGCAGGGGGAAAAAAAAAAAAAAAACAATTGTAACAGGACTTTTACTTTTCCCCCTGGTTTCACCTCTGTTCAACATCCCTGGAAAACCTGTTTACTAAAAGATTCACAACTTTCAGTTTGAGGACAAATGTCACATGTTTCCCTGGTACCCTCCCTCCTCCTCATATTATTCTGCACACATGCTCAGCTTCTCATTTTTCAAATGTGTTGTAAACCCCCCCCTAAAAAAAAAAAAAGAAATAGAAGGCGAATTGCACAGAGATGGAATTTAAAATTGGGAGTTGATTCTCATAACAACCATAGGGAGTAGGTGGTATGATTAGCCCTATTTTATATATGAGGAAATTGAGGTATAAAGAGGTTAATTGATTTGCCTTGGGCCACTTTTCACAGTGTAAGTCTATGAAGTTATATTTGAACTCAGGTCCTCCTGACTCTGGCCCATTAAAGAACATCCATTTGATTGGTTGAGTTTGGGGTATCACATAGGAAAATAAATTAGAGTCAGAAGGGTTTTAGAGGTCACCCAGTCCAGCTCCCCAATTATATAAGTAAGACAATGGAAGACAAGAGCATTTAAGTGACAATCCCAAGGTCATACAGCTTTCCAAAATGTCTAATGTGAAGCCTAAGTCCTCACTCCAAGTCCAGATTTCTACCCACTACTCCATGCTGACTTTCTCTAAGAAAAGAATTAGAATTTAGATTCATAGATTCACAAAGGTAAAAGGGATTTTAGCAGTAATCTAGTCCATCCTTCAAATATTAAACATGAGATAATTGAAGTCAAGAAAAGAGAAGTAAGTTAGCCAAGGTCTCCCAGTTAGTAGATGGAAATACTGGAATTCAGACACAGATATACTGACTCCTCTCCAGTCCTTGCCTCCTGTTACCCTAGGAATTCATAACATTGGAAAGCTTAGGGAGGCTTGCTGTGTATTGCCTTCCTGACCAAATCCAGGGGAAAAAAAGACAGTAGAGATTAGACCTAAGAGTTAAGTGGTATAGAGAATTCCAGCAAGAGGAAACACCCTGTATCAATCAAATAGGAATCTTCTCTGTAAGTTATAACCTTATACAGTCATCTAGACTGAAGCAGTTAGAGGTTAAGTAATCTACTTAGGTTCACTTAGATAGTATATGATAAAGGCAAGCCTTACAGCCAGGTTGTCAGTTTCAAGGCTGGTTCTCTACCCATTATACCAAACTACCTCACCTAATTGTATCATTTAGTGTACAAACAGTGGATTCATCATTTGAGTTGTGCATTTTGTACCCCCATATACATGCATGCATACAAACATTATTCCTGTTGAACAAGACTGTGGATATAAACCCAGTAACTAGGAATCAAACATTCACGGGAGCAAAGACTGTCAACATCAACATACACTCTTGTTTCCACATTTGGTTCCGTTAGCCACCATGGAAACTTGTTGATTGTTGTCTTCTGATGAGAATGTTTTGCAGGTTAGGAAAGACATGATCTTTCCCTTCCAGGACAAAAAATCTGATCCTCCATAACAGTATAACTTGCCACACATAGAACTCCTTGGGGGGAAAAACAAGAAAGTTTTAACAATAGTGGGGTGAGGATGACAATCTAAAGGTGTTAAACACACTGGCTGTACTACCTTAATACACATCAGTGTGGCCAACTAGATTAAAAGTTAATTAAAAACTAATAAAATAAATAAAATACAATAAGACATAGGTAATATTAATTTGTGGTTTTCTAAAGTGATATTCAACCTATTCTAAAGAGCAGTTTGACCTGAGCTAAGTAATCAGAAAAAGGCAAACTCCTTTGGAAAGGGAAGTATTCTTTGTTTTATCATCATATGCTTAACATCTTGCATATAGTAAGTCCTTGATAAGTTTACATGAAATGAATGAATGAATGAATGAATGAATGAACGAATGGGTAGCAGGCATTAGATTCAACCACTTCCCATGGAGATGGGGCTGCATGTACTCTGGCTTTCCTCCCTTTGGGTCATGGGTGCTGTGTCTCCATCCAACCTCTGTGAATGGATAAAATCAGGATCAATCATGGCTTAATAAATGTGTGTTGATTGATCAATTGATGTTCATAATCTTGGTTTCATCTCCATTTTCTCCCTCTCAGTTACCTCTCTATCCAGTCAGGTGTTACATGTGATATTTTCTTTTGCCACAAAATCTCCTACTCTTTAGTCACACAAATACATCCTAAATTCAGACTCTCAACATCTCTCATTTACACAATTATAACCTTCTGGTTGTTCTCTCTTCCTCAACTCTCACCCCACTCCAATTCATTCCCTACTCAGATGACAAAGGGATCTTCCTAAAGAGCAGGTCTGATCACATCATCCCACTACTCTATTGCCCATTACCTTCAGGAAGAAATATAAACTCCTTTGTTTGCATTTAAAGCTTTTCCCAATCTGTCCCTTTTCTACCTTTCCAGTCTTCTTATATCTAACCCCCATTCAAACAATCTTTGCTTTAATCATACTTCCTTAATTGTTTTTCTTCACATATGACACTCCATCTCCCACCTCTTTGCCTTTGCTGTCGCCCATGCCTAGACCTTTCTCTTTCCCCCTGCCTCTCCTTAGCTTCTTTCAAGACTTAGCTAATTCCCACATTTTTCAAGAGATCTTTGACAACCTCCCTTGTTGTTTTGCTTCAAATATAAATCAACTTGAGGAAATGGTCAGTAGAGGTTAAGTAACTTGCTTAAGGACATACAGGTAAATGTCATCAGAGGCAGGATTGGAATCCAGTTCCTCTCAGTTAAGACATGAGAAATGGGATACTCTAAGAATTCAAAGGATGGGAGATATAGGTATGGGACAGAGGAAAGTGATGTTGTCGAACCTTCTTCTCTACTTCTCTCCTCTCGATACTATTCGTATGACTGGTGCCCAAGTTTAATCTCTCCAAGTAGGGACCAAACCAGAGTTAATGGTTAGCCATGCAACCATACCTTTGTCCTTGGAACCCACAGATGGAAAAAGTCAAGGTCCTTACCCCGCTTCACAGGCAATGTACGTGTCATTCACCTTTCGGCAGTATCCATAAATTGAACCAGCAGTGTTTATGTCAAAGCAAGACTTTTCAGCAGCTTGAGCCCCTGGCATCATGAAGGATCAGGAAACAAGTTTGGAGAAAAAAAATGTTTAAGTACACACATGTATATTACACATATAGCCCAAATAAAGTAACTAACAGGTATTCTAGCCCCGATACTTTGCAGATGTAAACCACATTTTGCTTGATTCATGGAATCCAACAGTCAAAGATGTAAGCAGATCCTCAATCAGTCTGCAAGGAATGAATGTTTTGAACTACTGGATTAAATCACACTACACGATTGAGGGAATGTATTGGGGTTTTCAGGAAGAATTAAATACACCTTTTTGGCCTGGGTATATAAGCATAGGAGCATTCAGGCAAAAACTAGACAAGTTTCAGGAAGGCTTTGAGAAGGGCAACCATTGTGTCTGGAACCAGAAGATAACAAGGGTTGAGGGAAATTGATTCCTTCTCCCCATCTCTATTGTGATTGGAAAAAACACCAGTGTGTGCACTGTTTACATAGTAAACGCTCCTTAAAATGTGAGCTCCTGGAGAGTGAGGGCCATGAGATTTGGAGCTTAATTTTTCCCCCTTTCTTAATATTCCTGGTGACAGGAACATTTTAATAAATATGTGTAGTCAGTGCTGATTGCTGTTTGAAAAGTCAAAAGAAGTTGAATTTCACATTGTTGATGGAGTAGTGTCCCCAAAGTATGCACAACAAGAACAAGTAGCTTCAGAAGTCTGTGAGGGCACTCACACTCATAGCTAACAAGGCATTTTACTGGAGGGGAATTTCATTTTCATTTCATTTCAAGGGGATTTTGTAAAGACAGAAAATGACTTCCTTAAATCAGAAATTCTGAGTCACTGCTTTAGCATGTGTTTTCTAAGTCTGAGTCCTCTCTTCTCAGGGAACAAATATGTGCTGAGCAAGGAATGTGCACAGGTTTAAGGGATTTTTTTTTTGGACATCTGTCCTTACTATACCCTCTCAATAAATGTCTCTTTGTAAAAGCTAATTGATATCAACTGTCTGACTACTATTAGGGAGCAAAGTGGATGGGGGCTCATAAACAGTATAAATTACAACTCCTCTCTGTGGAGAGGAATAGTTGCACACTTTCTGGGGGCCTAATCAACCTATGAGGGATGGAGAAGAGAAAGCGGCCCTAGAAAGGTGCTACATATATATACATGCATACATACATGTATTTAGGTACATTGTGTATGTGTGTTTATATATATATACATATATATGGAATTTTCAGATGTGGAAACTCCCTCTACAGGTTCAGGTTAACACCTTCTCTGCTTCTTACAGGTTTAGAGATTGACCTAGAGATTCCATGGCTTGACATATAGCCAATGAATAACAGAAGTAGGACATGAAGCCTGGCTTTTCTGAGTTTGAGGCCAGCTCTCTAGTCATGATTTGTGCTGTACTAAATGTAAATAATAATTTATATAATTGGGATGGATAGAGGCATTAGGAAGACAGCTGAGTCAGCCCTTGGGGCACAGCACATAGCCTGTGTCAATGTTTCACCTAAATATGAATTTGAAATGATTCATCAATATGTTCTTTTAGTGAAATGCTGAGTATTTAAATATTTAGAAAGATCTGCCTGGAGTCTTCACTGTTTATCTAACTGTGTAGAAATAGCCGCTGAGAGACAGAATTGACTATTACCATTAGAAGCCCACAGAATAGTCTCAGAGATTGGGGAGCAGGCAGTGTGCTAGAGTGGAAAAACTGCTCAGTTCAGCTGCAGGAGGACTTGGGGTCAGCTTACCTGGGAAGAACTGATCTATGACCTTAGCCTTCTTGTTTAATCTGTCTCAGCCTTAATTTCTTAGGTATCAGAAGGAGGGGGTTGCTCTAGTTAACTTCTAAGATCTTTCCCGGCTGGAAATCTATAATCCTAAAATCAGTCAGTAACATCTTTGAAAACATTTAAGGAGGCTAGAGTCAACCTATCAGCCTATATGAAAACAACAACTGACCTGTTCATAAATTCATAATAGTGGAAATGAATAAAGAAATCTAAAATGGTTGACACAGATTACCTCCTTGGGGTCTCACAACAAAATTATGTGGCAGGTGCTACTACTACTCCCATTTCACGTGTGAAGACACTGAGGTTGGGAGAGGTTGAGCTAGCAACAGGATTTGAATCCAAATCCTCTGCTCTAGCCACTGTATCAAATTGGCCCAAAGTTTTTTTCTGATCAATTATCTTTCTTCACATGATTATGGGATCAAATCAACCAGTTTTTGTGCAGGAAAACAAAGCTTTAGATAAAATAGTAATAAAAATAGATTGGTGGTAAAAACCTCAGCATGCCAAGACCATGAACCAAGAGGCATGGGGCCACTAGGTGGCACCATAGTTCACAAGAGCACTGGATCTGGAATCAGGAAGAGCTGAGTTCAAATGTGGTCTCCAACACCTGATAGCTATATGACCCTGAGCAAGTTGCTTAATTGCACTGTGCCTCAGGTTCGTCAGCTATGACACAGGGATAATAATAATAATAGCATGAACCTCCCAGGGTTGTTGTGAGAATCAAATTAGATAACATTTGTAAAAGTGGTTAATTAGCATAGTTGTTGCTCAATTGTTTCAGGCGTGTCTGACTCATCCTGAAAGTGCTTCATAATAATAGTCACTTAACAAATACTTGTTCCTTTCCTCCCCAATAAATCAATAAATAAATATCCATAATAAGAGTAACTAGTATTTTTAAGGTTTCCCAAGTTCTTTACATATAAATATATTATCTCAAGTAATCCTTGAAACAATGCCAAGAAGTCAGCATTAGAATTATCATCATCTTTTAGATGAGGAAACAGAGATACAGAAATTTTAGTTGGCTTGCCTAAGGTCAAACAGCCAGCTGGTTAGTGTTTGAGCCAGGCTTTGAACGCAAATTTTTTGGCTCCAGGTATCTTCTCTCCACTGCCCCGCCTAGCTGTCTATCACTGTGTTGGTCACCGTGTGCCCTGTAAGTGCTGGGTATATAAAGACAAGGAAAATAATCCTTGCCTTCAAAGATAAAAACCCTAAATGTCCCTTCAACTCTTACCTTCCCCCCAAAGATTGACACACTGGTCCTGCAGTGTTGGACACTGTCCCATCAGGCAGTAACCTTGCCCATTGTGGCAGGGAAATCCATTGACTCGGAATCGGTCCTCTGGACAGCTCCCAGACTTGCCATCGCACATTTCTGGGAGGTCACAGTCATCTTTTGTTGGCCTACACAGAGTCCCAGCCTTTTTGATCTAGAAGAAAAGAAAAGCAAAACAAAAAAGAATAAGAGGAAGTCATCTCTGCTTCTGATGCTGAGGCCAGGCATTGGGCAGCATGGTGAAGTGTCAAATGCACTGAAGCTGAGGACAGAACACCAGGCTTCAAATCCTGATTCTGCCACTTTTGTTTTTTGTGACTTTGTACAAGTCATTTTAATTTTCTGGGCTCCATGCTCTTTATCTGCAAAGTGAGGAGGAATGGGTTTGTGTGCTTCTGTGGTATCTTCCAGTTCTAAATCTATGCACATGAAAACTTCGTCAAGAAAGAAAGGAAGAAGGAAGGAAAAGAAGAAAGGAAGGAAGGAAAGAAGGAAGGAAGGAAAGAAGAAAGGATGAGAGGGAGGGAGGGAAGGAGGAAGGAAGGAAGGAATTAAAGGAAGTAAGGAAGGAAGTAAAGGAGGGAGGGAGGAAGGAAGGAAGAAAGATAATAAAAGAAAGAACATTTTAAAAAAATATTTGGTATCTTTGCTTTGTTGGCAATTAAAGTTATCAATTTTTTCCATATTTTTATTAAAGGCAAAGGTTACATGCCACATTTTCCATTTGTCTCCTCTGTCCCATTTCTCTAAAGGACAAATGCCTCAAAATTTAGAATCTCACACAAGAAATCTTCAAGGCTGTAATGGCAAGCAAAGAAGTACTTAACACCTTGTTTCAGCTATTCAATTATTTAGCACCTTGCTTGAATTCCAGTTTCTTTTAAGCCTTGCCCATGATTATGTCAAATCTTTCTTAAGAAACAGAATATGTGAACCCCAGAACATGCAAACCCCTGTTGCTGATGCAACAGGAAGGGGAGGAACAGGGAGGAGCTTAGTAATCATATATAAGAAGAAGCCCAATCTGGGAAGGAGTAAAACTGAGAAGAGAGCACTGATGGTAGCAGAATTGAGAAGGGGAACTTTGTGGTGGGCAGGCATTCTGTTTTTCTGTCTGTGTTGATTTTTGTTTGTAATACTTTGTACAGAAGAAGGACCTACGGCCAGTGAGAGTTTAGGAGAAGACTTGGACTTGGTCCTTCTAGATACCAAGCCCAGGACTATTACCTCTTTTGTTGCCTTCTTTTTATTTTGTAGATGAGGAAAAAAGAGATGCAGCTTGCATGTTCTTTGTTTGGGATATCTTGTGAAATGGAAATGCTCAGAAGTTTTTCTGATTCTCCTTTTTCAGGATCTTCCCCCTTTCTTTCTTTCTTTCTTTCTTTCTTTCTTTCTTTCTTTCTTTCTTTCTTTCTTTTTCTGTTTTTGATTTTTGGAGGGCAATTGGGATTGTGACTTGCCCAAGGTCACATGGCTAGAAAGTGTTAAGTGTCTGAGTTCAAATTTGAACTCAGGTCCTCCTGACTCCAGGGTCAGTGCTCTATTCACTGTGCCACCTAGCTGCCTCATCTCCCCCTTTTCTTACCTTTGCTTCTCAAGTGTCTCTAGTGAAGTTTGTGAATGATGTTGAACTGTTTGTTTTATTCTGTGCGCTGTTTTGATGTTTTATACTACCTTAACCCACTGACTTTTGCTTTCAGTGATTGATTCAAGGAATCTAGAATTCTGAATATGTTCTTGCTCTTGTTATTATATTATCACAATTATCATCATCACTAGCATTGTTGCTCTCATTATTTTTACTAATGAGGAATATTGATCATCATCTTACCTGGCAGTTTTCACAGCATTCTCCAAATGCACACTTAAAATTTGGCTTGATTTTACATGTTGCAGCTTCACAGCAAACATTGGTACATTCCTACAAAAAATCATCAAGGGAAAGCATTACAAATGGTGGACTTTCTTTTAGAATCCTCA
>CM053585.1:15385813-15448313 GCA_028646515.1 Pseudochirops corinnae
ATATATACCATACATAAGGCATATTCTGCCATTTCAATCATAAACATATACATAATCTTTAGTGTATTTGGACAGAACATTCTATATTGTGTATCCATGCTCATGTGCCACTAAATTCACCATGGAAGCCTTTGTCATTCTATTAATTCTCTCTTCATTTTCCTAACTCCTAATGGAAAAATAAAATGCAAACGTAGCATAGAATTCAGGCTGAAAAGAAACATCCAGGATCCTTTAGTCCAACATCATCATTTTTCAGATGAGCAAACTGAAGCCCAGAAAGATTAAACACCTGGTCCAAGATCATACAGACAATAAATAGTGACCTGGGATTTTTAGAGTAAGGTCCTCCAACTCCCAATTCTTCTTATGTACAATCTGGATCATTTTCTTAATATCATTATTATCATTAATGTCAGAACAGTCATTACGACCCACTCTTACGCCTGTTAACTTCATTGGCGATAGTGATTGGCTAGCATTGCAGTTGTCTGTTGTGGAGCCAGGGAAGCACCAAAATTTGACTGAGCTAGGGCCTTGAAGCCTTTAAGGATTGTTTCGATTGGCTCCCCTTCTGAGATAAACATATTAAAGAGGGAGAAAGCAGCACACTTACATTGGCATTGTTGCCTGACCTCACGGTCTTCTCCAGGAGTGGTTCTTCCTCTTCTACCATGTCCACTCCACAGGATGTCTCAGGAAAGTTCTGTTCCTGGCTTTCA
This sequence comes from Pseudochirops corinnae, assembly GCA_028646515.1. Classification (NCBI taxonomy): domain Eukaryota; kingdom Metazoa; phylum Chordata; class Mammalia; order Diprotodontia; family Pseudocheiridae; genus Pseudochirops; species Pseudochirops corinnae. The sequence goes on from CM053585.1 coordinate 15,386,536, forward strand.
TATGTGTACAGAGCATGCTCTTGCTCTTCTTCCTCTGCCACCCCCAATGGTTCAATTAAGTATCTTTGTTTCTCATGTTCAAAGAATCCCCTGAAAGACATCAGAGCCAAGCCTTCCTCAAACAGTGATCACCATTTGGGTCATAAAGAGAGATTAGTTGCCAATAGAATCCCAGAGCAAGAAGGCACTTCAGCACACCCAAAGTATAAACATCCAAGAGGTGGGCAGCCAGCCTCTTCTTGAAAACCTTTGATGAAGTACAACTTATGACCTCCCAAGGAAAGCAAGTCATCTTTTGAACAGCGTTCATTGTCAGGAAATTTTTCCTTGCATCTAATCTCAATTTCCTACTTTAACTTCCCTCACTAATCTTGGTTCTGACTTCAAGGCCTAAACAGAATAAAATAACCTTTTCTCTGTAATAGGACACTTCAAATACTTAAAGTAGTTGTTAAGTCATGTGCCCCACCCACTATATGTCTTCTTCAGGATAAATATTCCCAGTTCCTTTAAACAAACTTCATATGTCATGGACTCCAGATATCTTGGCTTGGTACCAATTCCCCAGTGGCCTTCTAATGGCTCTGAAAACCAGCCAGATTAAAGAAAGTACTTGAGCTAACTCTGACTTCAGCCAGGTATTTAGGTGAATCCCTGTGACCCTGTGAACCCATCTGAGTGGCAACCAAATCTTCATTTTCAGATGGTTGGCCACCCAGACAGATTCACAGACAGTATCAGATTCACCATAACTCACCAGAAATCAATTCCTGGTTTTGACAAGTCTTGGAAAATTTTCTGCCACATCCTGAATGCATCTTCTCTCTCTACTTACCACCCAAGGAAAATACCTTTAGATCCCTCTGTTGGACAACTAGATGCTGCAGAACCCCTGAGTAGGAGAGTGTTCAATCACTACTGCTCAACTCTTTCTCCTCATACCCTTCTTGCATTAATATTCTCCTGACAGACAGACTCTGGGGAGCCACACCCCTAATCTTTGAAAGATATGTACCTGTTTCTGCCTAGAACAGCAGTTCTCAACCTGTGGATCGCAACCCCTTTGGGTGTCAAATGGGGTCTCATAAGACCATTGGAAAACACATATTTCCTATGGTCTTAGGAACTGAGACACGGCTCCTCTATCCATCTCCAGACGGGTGCTCCCACATGCAGATACACCCACATACACGTATTAAAGGGTTGTGGCATTAGGAAGGTTGAAAACCCACTGGCCTAAAACAAATGTTCTTAACCTGAGATCTGTGAAGGTGTGTACGTGTGTGTGTGTGTATGTGTGTGTGTGTGTGTGTGTGTGTGTACACATAAACCTATTTCAATAGAATTACTCTTCTTTGTGATCCTATGTATTCTATGCATTGCAACCGTCATTCATTATTTACTGGATTCTAGGTGACTGTGAGCAAAAGCAAAGTGGGATTTTATTTTCCTTCTTGTTGTCAGAGTTCAGTTTCTCAGGATCATTCTAAATTGCAAACATCTCAGGGATCAATCTTTCAATCCTGATTGTACAACTGTGCTGAGTCACGTAGGTTTTTGTGCCTTCTGTCTTTGAGCCTATTAGTCAAAAGTGTATATATATTCCAAGGTGAGATATTGCCTTGGTGCTCACTCATGGAAGGACATTTAGTCATTGTGAAGGGGTCTCCTGGGAATCACTCATCAAGGTTTGGAGAGAAGAACTTTGATAGAGAGAGGAGACCTCTGATAGGGAGAGGAGGGAGAGAGATGTTCTCTGAGAAAGGAGACCTCTGAGAAAGAGAGATAACTCTGATAACAACGTTAGTGAGGACACTAGAACATTGGACTGGTAAAAAGTAACATTGTTAACACCTTTGAGGAAAGTATGTGGTTTAGTGAGACTGCCATAGTTCTCTCTTATTTCTCAATTGTGTTATTTTGCTGTGCCCAGAGTCCAGATCACAGTGACCCCTCCCCATGTAAGACTGGGTGAGGAAAAGCTGTCCCAGAGTTGGGGTGGTACAGGTCAGAGATAGAAACTGGGGGCAGGAGCCCCTGAAGCTTGCTGTGCCTAGACTCAGGCAGGACCAGAGAGAACATGGAGTGGAGCAGTCCCCTCCCCCATGAGGTGAGACATGGAACAGGAGCAGAGAGCTGCCTGTAGTAGTACCCAGGCAGGAGCCAGGAGCTGTCTGCCTGCTGACCTGCATGAGGAGGACCCTCAGGGCTTGGGACTTGGCCCTAGGTCAAGATGAAAACTTTACAGCAAGATGAGCAGTAAGCATGCTTTCCTGTAATGTCCCCCTGGAATGGTTTGGGACCCAGGGGTGGAGTTCTCCATGGTGGGATGGGGAAAGTCCTGTGGTCCCCAACCCATCCTGTTGGCTTTGGTGCTCAGCTGACTCTCAGGACTTGGAAATCAGAATTGGAGCAGTGTTAAGACTTGAAATCTTTGACCTATTAGAGCATGTGTGCACCTGAGAGTACCAGGTGAGAGACTATATTGGCAGCATGGGGAGAAGGACACACCCCCAAGCTGACTTTATTTGAACACTCTATTTGGACTGAGGGGGTTTTATCCTACTGTGACCTAGGGGTGGAGGCTGTTGTGTTCTCTGCTACCCATGGAGATGTGCTATGTTAAGGGAAGACCCTAGCCCAGGATCCCCTGATTATACAAATGAGTGTTTTGGAACAGTACCTAAGTGAGGATGATCTGGTTGCTCATTTCCCAAAGATTTTGGCTCCAAAAAGAATGTATAAGGTGGGGGCTATGCTATGTTATGTTACATATTGTGCTATATTACTTAATGATATGCTTTGTTTTAGCCTGGTAATAAGTTGTTATGTTATGCTCTGGTTTCTTGGCCCAAGGTTTAGTTTTGAATAAATAGATTGTTCATTTATACCCGAAATTTAGACCCTTAAAATTATTCACAGCAGCACCCTTCAGGTGTGCTGCTTTGATTGGCATTACCATGGTACACTAGGCAGTTCATGGAGAGAGTGCTGGGCCCAGATTCTGAGTTCACATTCTTCCTCAGACACTAGCTGTGTGACCCTGGGCAAGTCATTTAACCCTATTTGCTTCACTTACTTCATCTGTGAAATTAACTAGAGAAGGTAATGACAAATCAATCCAGTATCTTTGCCCAGAAGGTGCTAAATGGAATCACAAAGAGTCAGACAGGACTGAAATGACTGAACAACAATGAAGGTGGAACAATAGATAGAGAAAGGGGCATGGAATCACAACAACCTGAGTTCAGATCTGATCCCAGACACTTCCTAGTTGTGTGATTCTGGATAAGTCATGTAAATACTGTTTGCCTCAGTTTCCTCATCTGTAAAATAGAGTTAATAACACCTGCCTCCCAGGGTGGTTATAAGGGGCAAATAAGACAATATTTGTAAAACATTTAGTCCAATGCCTGGAACATAGTAAGTTCTGGGTAAATGTTAACTCTTGTCATTTTAAGACAGTGTCCATAGGCTTCACCAGGCTGCCCAAGAGGTCTCTGACACAAAACCAATGGATAAACCCTGACTTAGCTGATCTAACACCCTGGGATTTAGGAGAGCCTCCCAATCATTTCTTAGTTTCAGGTCTGCAGTGATCTTCTTCCCTTTCTCCTTCAGTTGCATTCTTCTAACCTATAAACTCCTGACATGGGTCATGATTCCCCCTCTCTCACCTTCTGTGCCTTCACATTGAAGCTCTTTTTTTCCTCCTCTTTTTCTAAGAAAATACCATCACCCATGATTATGTGCATGAGCATTGCTCAGCTTCCTTCACTTTCTCTTCAGGGAAGGGGATCATCCTGGACTTGAGCATAGAGAAGAATCAGTTATTCTATGTGGATTATTATAAATTTCCCCCCATACTTCATATATAGGAGATTATCAACCTTAATCTTTCTTGCTATCAGTTCTTGGAGCCAACTCTGGCCATCTTTTCTATTTGTCTAATTCCTTTCCATTTCGTTTTGTAAATCCTTGATAAAGAGTTCACCCAATGAGGCCTCTTCTAGTCCTGTTAATATTTGAAGGTTATCAGGGAAACACTTTGAGTATTTGTCTATATTCCTTTACTTGAACTATGTGACTGGCTGCACTTCCTTCTCCAAGTGTTTTGTTTTGTTTGTTTTTTTGTGAGACAATCAGAGTTAAGTAACTTGCCCAGGTTCACCCAGCTAGTAAGTGCCAAATGTCTGAGACTGGATTTGAACACAGATGCTCCTGACTCCCAGGCTGGTGCTCTATCTACTGCACCACCTACCTGCCCCTTCCAAGCACAATTTAAACCACTTTTCACATTCCAATCATCAGTGGAAACATGCTGTTGCCTACCTACTTTGGTACACATCTTTCCAAAGCTCTTTGGGTCACCTGTGATGTTAATCATTCTTAAATGGTAGTGTTCCTACCTTATGCACAGCTTATACTCCATGCCAGGAGAACATTTTATTCAAACACACTAATGTTTACAAGTGGTTGGCATAGGTACTCCCTCTGCTGACTCAAATCAAGTAGTCAACCATGAATTTCTGAAGATATGATAAGAAACAGGTTGATGAGCAAGAAAGTAAGGATTTGTCTAAGGCTGCGGTTCTCAACCTGGGAGTCGCAAACCCTTTGGGGGTGCAACGGGATCACCTAAGACCATAATAAAACATATATTTCCAGTGGTCTTAGGAACCGAGACACCACTCCTCTATCAGTGTCCAGGTGGGTCTGCCCACGTGCAGACACACCCACATGCGAGTATTAAAGGGTCGCAACATTAGGAAGGTTGAGAACCACTGATAAGGGATCAATGAAGATGCATAAGGAACTCACTAACCAATAAGACAAAGGCAGGTGATACAAGATGCAAACCAAAGTGTGACATGACGCTTTAAAAGTAGAATCCTGAGCACTAAGGTAAGACTAAAGAAGCTAATAGAGAAAACTAAGAATAACAAAAAGAAAAATATAGAATTTCCCCAACTACATTGGAGGAAAAAATCAGATGCTGTAACAATGGAGTAGATGACTGTGACTGCTTGGAATGGATGCAGAGAAGGCAAGGGTATTCTTTAGAATCTCTGTTTTCTCTGCCAAAAGACAAGGGTCTTGTGACTGGAAAGAATGGAACAAAAATGCAAACATAAGGTTTTATTTGTAAGACAAATAGGGAGCCAGGAAAGAAGCACTTCTCTTTAGCTGATGGATCCAAGAGGACCTGGAACTTATGATTCCTGAGCCACTGTCAGGAATCTTTGAAAACTGGAATTGAACAACAGAAATGTTGCAGGATTAGAGAAGGGCCAATGGCCAGATTCTCAAACTATGAAAACTGATGTTGTGCCAATTATGAGTCAGACTTTGATTCCTGGGAAATTATTAGCATTTTTCTTCTGTCGTTTCAAGTCTCAAACTCAATGTCCTTTGCAGAGAAAACAGAAGCTAAAAAAAAAAAAAAAAGGGAGAACAGCCCTGCTCCCTCTCCATTGACCCTAAAAACAAAACAAAACAAAAACAAAAACAAACCTACACAGCCCCTTATAAATATATTATTAGAGGAAAGGTTAATATCTAGAAGAAGAAGTCATCATCAAAACCAACATAGCTTCCCCCCAAAGCAGTTCATATCAGAGTAATTGGATTTCCCTATTTAACAAGATTTCCAACCTGGTAATTCTAAGGGATGCTATAGATAGACTGAACCTAGATGTTAGCAAAGTATTTGACAGTCTCATATATCATTCTTTGTTGTTTTTTTTTTAATGTGGAGAGTTTGATGTGGACTAAAGTCTAGGACTTCTTCAGCTTTTTCAGTTAGTGATTCCTTCAGTGTTTCTTAAACTGGATAGGGTCACAACCCACAGTTGAAGAAGCACACAGTTCAGTTAGGTGCATGTGGAACTGGTTGAATGGCTAGCTCCAAAGAGGAATCACTCATGATTCAAGGTCAACTTGGAAGGAAGTCTGTAGCATGCCCTGTGGATCTGAGTTTGACGCCATGGTGTTTATCTTCTCTATTTATGTACTGGATGCAGACCATTGGTCCAATTATCAGAAAACATGAAGCTGTGCAAGAGACCATGACAGAATCATGATCCCCAAATATCTCTATAGCTTAGAGTATTAGCATGACTCTAATAAGACAAAGGTAAACAGAGAGAGTTATAAAGCATTTGAACTAAAAAAGAAACCCTTGGCTTCACAAATTTAACTATCTAAGTTGAAGATGGGGAGGTGGATCTAAATATGAATTCATCTGAAAAAGAAAGTGCATTGAATGCCTGGGGTGTACATATGCAAAATCATGGCAGCAGACCATGCAATCTTCAGTTCTCAGATCAAGCCAATTAGTTTGGCAGGCTTGTAGAATTTATAAAAGGGGCAATGGAAAAAGGGCAATAGTAGGGATATAAAGAAGCCTGAAGCATGATTCCATTAGAATTTCACTAGAATGTTAGCTCCTTGAGGGCAGGGCCCAGTTTTGCCTTTCTTTGGATCCCAGGAGTCTTGCATAATGCCTGATTTAATAAATGTTTGTTGATTGATCATGAAGGGTTTTAAATTCCATTATGAAAACATTGTGCCTTTCCTACAAGAAATTAGGGAGTCATTTAAAATCCTTAAACATGCTAGTAAAATGGTACCATATTTAAGAAAATAATTATCTCCTTCATGTGGACGAATTCAAGGTGTCTGAGAGGCAATTGGAAATGTGGGGATGGAGGTAAGGAAAGATGTTAAGGCTAGAGAAATAGATCTGAGAATCAAATGCATAAAGCTAATTGAATCTGGAGAATAACAATAGTTTAAAAAATAATTGAATCCACAGAATCTGATGAGATCCCGAAATTAAACAATATAGAGGGAGAAGAGAAGAGGATCCAAGAGAGGCACCCATGGTTAGCAGGGACAACTTTAATGAAGATCAAGGAAAGGACACTGAGGAATGGTTGTAACGGTAGGTGAACTAGGAGGGAAAAACTAAAGAGAAAAGAGAACCAAAGAGAAAAGGATGATCAGCAGTGTGAAGGGTCCCAGAAGATGAAGAAGGTCGAGGATTGAGGAAAAGTCAATGGGTGTAGCAATTAAGAGATCACTGGCAACTTTAAACACACACACACACACACACACACACATACATATAAAATTGAATAGAGATCAGAAGTCATCTTGCAGAGAGCTGAGAAGACAATGGAAGAAAAGGAAGCCTACATCCACTTCTTTGTGGATTTGCCTAAATTTACCTCTTTTTTTACTCAGTGTTTCTAGGCATGTCCTCTCAGGTTAAGAACAAGCTCAATGTATATTCGCTTTCTTCTATGTTCTTGTAACTTCCAGAGCAACAAACCAGATAAACTTTTGTTCCACTATAACCCTTCAGATAATTAGGATCATAGGATTATTGATTCAGAGATGGAAAAGTCTTTTGGTATCATCCAGTATAAATCTCTCATTTTACAAATAAGGAAACTGAGACTCAGGAAGATTGTGACTTGACCAAATTCACACAGGTAGTATACAGCAGAGTGAGTGTTGAACCAAGATCCTCTGATATCAGATTCAGCTTTCTGTGCATTATAATAAATATTGCCACTTGAATACCACTATCATGCACCTCCAAAATCCTTAAATTAACCCTCCCTAGTTCCATCAAGAAGACTTCCTATGACATATTTTTTAATTGCTTACAATCCTTCTCACTTTCCTTTAGCATGTTTCAGCTTGTCAAGTTCATTCCTTAAATCTAACAGACAATGTGGCTCAGGACAAAGGAAAAAACATATCTGAAATCCTATCAGGTTCAATTTCATTTAAGCTCTCATGTAACTGAATTTCTTTCTATAAACAACTAATATATAATTCAGGTCAAAATGTCATCTTCATATATGTAGCTTGTTACTAGAAAGTATTTGTGAATAGGGAGCAGCCTTCTAGCCATTGCCTGTACATACCATTCCATCTCCCCACTGTGTTCCTTTGCTGGAGTGTCTGCCATAACAAATATTCACATCTTCCTCACTGCTGCCTTAAAGAATATCCAGCTTTTGTCAAAGTTGAGCTTAAGGCTTAGATCTTATGAAGGATTTAGAACGTAACACCTTTGAAGTATCTGCCTTCTCTAAATCTATGATCCTTCCAGTTGTTCACATTCTCCTCTTACTGAGAAGTCTCACACAACTGAATTAGAATTAGAAGGCCCTCTAGAGGTCATCAAGTCCAACCCTCTCACTTTACAGATGAGGAAACTGAGACTAAGAAAAGTAAAAAGGCTTGCCCAAGGTAACCCAGATAGTTAGTGATCAAGGCTGTATTGAACTCAGTACTTCCTTACTTTAAGTCCAAAGTTTTATCCACTGTACAACTTAGCTGCCTCTATGACTTCACATGTTTTATATGTGTGTGTGTGTGTGTGTATAATATGTGCGTATGTGTATATATATATATTCTTATCCGTATAAATGTTGTATTATCCCGATAAACTGTAAGCTTCCTAAGGGTAGAGATAATTTCATTCTTTGTATTGAAACCTCCCAAATCTGAACTTCATACATTATAATTATTAATTAACAATTAATAATGGTAATTAAGAAAATGCTTACTGTTAGGATTGGTTAGTCAGTTTGCTGGTTTATTGGTTGGTTGGCGGGTTGAATGCAAAAATCCTTAAGGTTAGAGAATGTTTAAAAGGTTTATTTGTATTTTTAGCTTACTCTCTCACATAGCAAGTGCCTCATAAATATTTGGTGAATTGAGTAGAATGAGGTGGATCTATCATCTCATCAATTTAGGTACCCCTATCACTCCTGTATAAATTATAATTCATCAGCCCCTTCTTATCCTCCATCATGGATAATTCTTCCCCATGTATTTCTGTGAATCCTGAATATAGAGGAGATTTAGTCAATAGGCTAGAGGTGATTCACTGGTAGCCAAGTTCTTTCCTAATATTTTGTTCTGATACCTTCCTGTCTCTTCTTCCCAATCTGTCAATAATTCAGCAGGACTGGGTTTTGAGTCAATATACTAATATCTGCTATAGGAAGAGGAAAAGGAGGAAGCTAGGAGAACAACTATTAAATTTTCCTCCTTTTATAGAGGCAAAAATGGAGATCCCTAGAAGGAGTTATGAATTTATAGCTGGATGGCACCTTAGAGACTATCAAAACCAGCCCACAACCCCCCATTTAATAGATGAGGAAGAAGAGGCATAGGAAGTTTAAGTGACATGTCCAGGGTTACACAGTAAGTACCTAAAGTAGTATTTAAACTCAGGGCTTCCTAGCTCCAAATGCAGTACCATATACATGACCCCATAATAGCTAGTAAGGAATAGTAATAGTAGATGTTGCTCTGGTAGGGGTGGAGACAGGATGGAAATTGTAATAATAATAATAAATAATAATAATAATAATAATAATAATAATAATAATAACAACTAGCCTCATGGTCAGCTAGGTGCTGCAGTAGATGAGTACTATCTCTGGAAACAGGAAGACATCAGCTGAAATCGGGCATCGAATGCTACTTGTGTGACCCTGGGCAAATCACTTAACCTTTGTCTATTTCAACTTCTTCAACTATAAAATGGGGATAGGTAATAGCACCTTCCTACAAGGGTTGTTGTGAAGATAAAAATGAGATAATATTTGTAAAAAAGAACTTGGCTACCAGTGAATCACCTCTAGCCTATTGACTAAATCCCCTCTATATTCAGGATTCACAGAAATACATGGGGAAGAATTATCCATGATGGAGGATAAGAAGGGGCAGATGAATTATAATTTATACAGGAGTGATAGGGGTACCTAAATTGATGAGATGATAGTGTCTGGTACATAGTAGGCACGTGACAAATGCTTGATTCTTTATTTTCCCACAGTGTTTTGTGATTTATAAAATCCTTGCTCCAGCCTAGTTCCATCCTAGAATAGAGGATACAATGTAGAGATGGGGAATGTTAGCTCAGATAGTCCTTAAAAGGCTTGGGTTCCTTATAGTTTCAACACTTGCCACTTGCAACGATTCCCGTCTCTTTCTCTCTCTCTCTCTCTCTCTCTCTCTCTCTCTCTCTCTCTCTCTCTCTCTCTTTCCATATATATAGTTATATATGTTATATATGTGTTATATATATATATATATATATATATATATATATATATATATAAAAAATTCCCAAATAAAGCCCTTTCCTATGGCCCAGTTGGAACTAATAGAAATAAACGTTCCTTTTTGAAGAAATGTTTATGCAATTTTTTTAATCTCACCATCACCCTCCTATAAAGTGTTCCAGCTTCTATATATCCATGTCAGAACATGACACCCAGAATTAAACAAAATTATGCAGAAAATAGTGTGAGCAAGGTAGCAAAGGGTGTGACTGCCATGTCACTTCTTATATTCCGAATAAAGATAATAAGTACTAATAATAGTAACGACCATTTATATAGCTCTTTAAGGTTTGGAAAAGACAGCATTTGGTTCTTACAACATCCCTGGGAGGCAGATGCTCTTGTTATCCCCATTTTATAGGTACAGAAACTGATGTAGACAAAAGTTAATTGACTCCTTGCCTTGGATCATATAGCTGCTAATGTCTGAGGTCAGACTTCTACTCTAATCTGATTCCAAATCCAACACTCTATGCATTATACCACACAGCTGCCTATTAATTGACTACTATGTGCCAGGTACCACACTAGGCAATGAGAAAACAAAGACACAAATGAAACAATATCTACTTGGAGGGTCATCATCATTGAGTAGGTTCAGTCATGTCCAACTCATTGTGACCCTACTGGGGCTCTTCTTGACAAAGATACTGGAGTGGTTTACCATTTCCTTCTCCAGCTTGTTTTACAGAGGAGGAAACTAAAGCAAACAGGGTTGAGTGACTTGCCCAGGGTCACACAGCTAGTGTCTGAGACCAGGTTTGAATTCAGGTTCTCCTGACTCCAGATCTAGTACTTACTTTCTAATGATGAAGGTTACAAGTCCATATACACATGCACAAATACATGTATAATAAATAGAAAGAGAATAAACATAAATAACCACAAAGTCATTAAACCCAAAGCAATTGGACGAAGGAGGCGTGGGTAAAGACATTAGGAAAGGCTTCATGGAGAAGATGGTGTCAGAATTGTAACAGGAGGAGACAGGGGGAGTCTTTGAGGAGCAAATGAAGAGACGGAGCAATCCAAACGAGGGGATGGCCAGTGCAATGCACCAAGATGAGAAATAGAATTTTAGTGGTGAAAAAATCAACAATGTCGGTTTGGCTAACTCACAGAGGACAGAAGGATGAGAAATGTCAATGAGGCTGGAAAAATAGGTTGGGGCCAAGTTGTGAAGGGCTTTTAAAGTTAAACAAAGCTTATATATGATCCCAGATACCATTGGAGCTTATTGTCTAGGAGAGTGACATGGCCCCATCTGGACTCTCATGAATGTTGATACTCTGGTGATTCAAGTCCCACATAACCCATTCCTGCCCACCCTGTGTGACTTTTTTCCACATTTCCCATAATTCTCCATAAGGGGTTCACTTAGTATTTGAGACCTTTCTTGCTTTCTCATGGTTGTCATGTTTTGTTTTGTTTTTTTCAAACATAAAACAACCTAAATTCCCCATCAACATTAGGGCAACCCAATAATTCTCAGAACATGGCCCCAGCAAGCACCATCCCTCCAAAATCTCTACTACATTGATAACTCACAGTGAACTTACAGACCTCCAAACACCCCTCATCCCCAGCCCTGGCTTTTGTACCCAACTTCCCATAAGCCAGTCTCCCATAATCTGATTTACATAGGTAATTTATCATAGAACCTGAGGACATGCTGGCGTAGTGGAAAGATCACTGAATTAAAAACCAAAGGACTCAGCCTGGAGCTCCAGCTCTTCCATTTGCTCCCTGGGCCTCAGTTTTGTCATCTCTAAAGTAAATGAGATGGACCTGATATCTTCTCAGATCTTTGCAAACTCAAGATCCAACAAACTTTAAATATCTCTCTATCTAATCCTAACAAATCCTGATTCTCATCTAACTCTCTTCCTTTTTGTCCACAGGCAGAGCATGAGAGAATTCTCAAATGCCTTGATCATAAAGCTGTTATAAAAATAGGAAATGAGCTTCATCTGACCTGTCATGAAGTAGGGAGTGGGGTAAACACTTCTCTTTCTCAGCACTCACAAATAGCAGCCAGCCTTCTTGCACTCAAAGTTCTATAAATCATTTTCCAAACATTATTTTATTTGTTTTTTACTATTCAATCTTTACCTTTCCTTCTACTCTTTTTAGAACTATCTGAACTTTTGCCATGTGGAAAAGGGATTAGACTATAATTGGTGGAAGGGGAGGGAAGGAGTACTTCTATTTGATAAAAGGATAAATTTTCAATCTTAACTATCTGCTCTGTCCAAAAGTAAAATGCCTTGACAGAAAAGGTAGTGAGTTAACCAACCATTAGTCAGCCTTAATCAACCTTGTCTTTAATCAAATATTCCTAGTTCATTCAAATGATCCTCATATATCCTGGACTCAAGGCCCTGCACTATCCTGGCTGTCCTCTGGACACTCTAATTTGTCTAGCATTCCTAAACTGAGGCACCCAGAAATGAACACACAACTCCAGTTGAAATCAGATGAGGACAGAGAACAGTGGCTGCTCCAAGCTCCCTTTTATAGAAGCTATATCTTTCTTAAGGAATCCCCAAATCTCATTACCTTTTTTAAGGGGGGGAAGAGGGATTAACACATTTCACTTTTGAATCGTATTTAGCTTGCAATCCACTAAGATCTCCTGATCTTTCTTCAATGTGGGGAATGTCGTGTCAATTAGTAGTTCCTACGTTATATCATCTTCATTAGTGACTTAGAGCACTGGGGGTTTCTGTGACTTGCCCAAGACAGTTAGTACATGTCAAAAGTGGGAATCAAACCCAGGTTCTTCTAATTCTAATGCTGATCCTCTTACACTATGGCACACTGCCTCCAAATGGATTTGTTCATGGGATGTTGTAAACTTCATTCATCCTATTCAAATTTATCCCTTAAGCTACTGTGAAGAGCTCACCTTAGACCTCGACAGGTGCTAATGCTGGCTGTAGACAACTCCTCATTCAGGATGTGTCCTTGGTAATAGCAATTTTCCTGGGAGGGAAAAGGGGGAAAGGTGATTCTAGTGGTGTCCACACATTTTCCATCTGAAACTTCGAATGTAGATGTAGAAACAAGAAAAAATGACTAAAATAATATTTTCATGGTCAAAAATACATTTATAAATAACCCAGACTCTGCCTCCCTCTCTGCCAACCCCTCACCCATGCCGCATCTGAGCCCTGGGCAGCTGCCAAAATTACCTACTCCTAGTACTGGGACTAGGGATGGGTAATAGTCAGATGCATCAAATAACCAGTTTTGAGTTACTCCCTCTCTCCAATGTGTGAATCACTCCATTAGCTCATCTCCAGTAAAGAGACAAAGTATCATGGAAAGAGATATTGCTCCTTGCACACTACTAGGCACATAATCTGTACTTAACCAATATTTGTTGGTTGACTGATGGATTGATAGAAGAATAGCCTTTAGTTCAAGACAATCTGCTTTCCAGTCCTGTTTTTTTAGACATGCCAGCTGGGTGATTAGGGTCAAATAACTTCTCTCAGCCCCAGGCAATTCTCTATGACTGGAGTAAGAGAGGAAGTGCTGATGTCTATCGGGGAGGACTTTCTACACAGGAAGTTCATTATGTAGAAAAAATCCCAGGTCCCAATTAACCAAGCACCTCCCCTCCTTCCCTCCCTCTCCCAATCACATACAGATCTTCACTGAAAATCTTCATCCCTCTGTATTTCCTAACTTCAGCCAAATGGTTGTTCACATATCCATCACCTTCTTTCTCTCTTTAGCGGACCTATTGGTGCTCAGCTCTTAGCATCACAGACGCCAAGGGACCTTAGCTGCCATTATGTTCAACCCTCTCATTCTAGAAATGAGTCGAATGAGGCACAGGCAGGTTAAGGGATTTGCCCAGGATCATACAACTTGTGAGTGTTGGAAGTAGGATTTGAACGTAGGTTTCCCTGATTCCAGGGTTAGTTCTCTATCACATAGAATGCCTCTTCTCCATCCACTAAAGGAACCCAACCAATGCCTCCTGGCAGGTGGAAAACTGTAACATCTGCAGCCCAGGGGAACTGCAAGTTATCTGTAACTGCAAGGTCAATGTCATTACTGGAAGCCAGGCTCTCTGAATGGTTTCCTTGGGACAGTTAAGTCTAGTGGAAACAGGCTGAGACTCTTTATGGTGTTGTATACCATGAATTGTAGGCAGCTAGACAGTGCAGTGGATAGACTTCTAGGCCTGGAATGAGGAATACCTTAGTTCAAAGTCATGCTTAGACATTTTTTAGCTATGAGACCCTGGGTCTCATACCTTTAAGTTCTCTTTGCCTCAGTTTCCTCAACTGCAAAATGGGGAGAATAATAGCACAACATGGTCATTACAGGAGTCAATAGAAGCTGAGTTCAATTTCAGTCTCAGACACTCAGTTGCTGTGTGACCTTGGGCAAGTCACTTAACCCCAACTGCCTCCTAAAAACTAAACAAGACAAAAATAAATGAATGAATCATCATCAGCACCATAATCAACATATCAACTTATCCAATGAGAATCCCCATGTCTCGTCCTGAAACAGTTTGACTTAAGTGAATCCCCATTCAGCAAGATGCTGTGATACACTACCATGATCTGAGGGCTTGAAGTGACTGATTCGCCTGTGGGCAAATATTGAACTTCCACATAATCTGGGGACAGGAGCTCTCTAAAGGAAAGACAAGGACAAAGGTTATGGAGGTTAATTAGAAAGAAAAGATGGTAACAATATTAATAACAAGAATGAACAATAATAAACCATTTACATTTATTAAGCATTTTCTTCAGGGGGAAATACAAGAAATTTGTGAGGGAAGTACTTTGTAGCTGTTACTGTTTTGCCTAGGCTTGTGATTTCATTGATTTAGGAACTCCCAGTGTGAAAATTCCCTTATAAATGGAGATGGATACCTCTTCTCTGACCTATAGTCTTAGAGAATAGACTGGGGCCACTTAAGTCAGAGCCAGAGGTACTTAGCAGTAGAGCTTAAATATGAACTCACTTCACTCAATTTCAAGATCAGTATTCCTTCCATTCCTCCTTGGGAATAGAAGCAAAGAGAACAGTTGAATATATCCTGTCATGTGTTAAGAAGGATTGGAATGTTTTTCTTGGCCTGAGGACAGAGCTAGCAGAAGGGAGGTCCATTTCCCAGTATCTACATGTACCAATGAAGCACATCCTGCCCACCAGGCACAGTGATGAGCTCTGGAGAATTGAAACAAAATCACAAAAATAAAGATTCTGTGCCCTCAGGGAGATTACATTCTAATAAATGTCATAGTATCTATGAAACACTTTGAGTAATGAGATGGTCAGACTAGGCAACCTCTAGGGTGCCTGATCAATGTAAATCTATGTTCTTCTGATTCCAAATTTCACCAAGAGGCAAATGTTTAGATTCAATATGATGCACCTTTTCCTAACTAGGAGATCTGTCCAACAGGAGTGTAAGCTGCCTTGGGAGAGAGTGAGCTCCCTGTTAACTAGTGGTCTTGAAGTAGAGACTGCTTGTCAGCAATGTTGTCAGCAACCACTTCAGATGTTAGTTGGACTCTATGGTCCCTGATATGCCTTACAGTGCTGTGATTGTATGCACCCAGAACAACAGTGGATATAAAACCAATGGCAAGAAAATTGGAAAGAGAAACCAATTCCCAAAGAAGTTTAAGTGACTATTGCCCAAGGTCACCAGGGTGGTAAGTTGCAGAGATAGCCAGGTAGCATAGAGGATGTAGCCCCAGACCTAGAATCAGAAAGGCCTGAGTTCAAATCTGACCTCAGATATTTAATAGTTATATGAATCTAGGCAAGTCTCAGCCGCTCTGTCTGCCTCAATCTTCTCATCTGTAAAATGGGATCATTATAGCACCTGCTTGCCAGGGTTGTTATGAGTATCAAATGAGATGTTTGTAAAGTGCTTTGCCTACCTTAAAATATTATATAGACAATATTATCACTATACAAATAGCTGTTATGGGTCTTTATGATACATGAATTATACTCGACACTTCTGACTCCAAGTCCAATGCTCTTTCCAATACACAATCTCTCTGAGCCTGTGTGTGTGTGTGTGTGTGTGTGTGTGTATACATATACACAGGCGTATATATATATATATATATATATATATATATATATATATATATGTAAATTCTTCATCTCTAAATTATAAGTAAAAATACTAGAGTTACCTACCTTATGGGGTCGTTGAAAGGAAAGATTTTATTAACCTTAAAAATACTTTGAGTTGTTTCCTTTTCTGAGTTTCGGCTTCTTCATCTAATACCAATCATAATGATAATAGCTCACATTTAAAGAATACGTGCCAGGCACTGTGCTAAGCACTTTATATTGATTATCTCACTTGATCCTCATAACAACCCTGAGAAGAAGGTGCTATTGTTTGTCTCATTTTACAGATGAGGAAACTGATGCAAACAAGGTTAAGTGACTTGCCCAGGGTCACACAGCTAGAAAGTGTCTGAGGCCAGATTTGAATCTGAGGCTTTCTGAATCTAGGTCCAGTGCTCTCTCTACTGAGTCAGTCACTTAGCTAGCCGTCTTATTGGCTATATAACTGTTCTTTCTGGAGTATCTTAAAGGGTTGATTTGAAGACTCAGATACAAAAGGCAACAATCAGTCAGTTAATCAATAAGTACTCATTAGCCATGTGCTGTGTGCCAAGGACTGTGCTAACACAACACTCTTTGGAGCTGGGTCTTAACCCAGGTCTGCTAACACCTTTGAAACATCGATGAAAGATATAAAGGAAGGGGAATTGGGGAGGAAATAAACATTTGTGTAAGGACTACTATGTCTGAGTCACTATGCCAAGTACTTAAAAAATCTCCTTTGATCCTTACCACAACCTTGCAAAGCAGATACAATTATTAGGAAAATGTTGTAGTTGAGGAGACTGAAGCAAATATGTTAAGTAATTTACCCAGGGTCGCAGAGCCAGTAAGTGTCTGAGATCAGATTTGAATTCAGGTCTCCATAACATCATAACTCCATAGAATAAATCATTGCCTTGTAGAAAGTCCTCTGGAGGCTTTTATCACATTTTGGGCTGTATCTTTACCTGGTCCTCTGACCTTGGGTTAATCACTTACACTTCATGTATCTCTGATTGGCAAAAGGAAAATTAACAGGGTCTTCTTCTCCTTACCTCATCAGGATGTTGGGAGGATAAAGAGAAATAATATTTGTGTAAGTATTTTAGAACCAAAACAAAGTATTCTTCACTAGATTGTGCTCGATGGCTACAAGCCATGTTTCACCCCATCTATTTCTCATAGCAAATCTTAAAGCATTGAGGACAACTTTCTAAAATTAATCTGATCAATGAAGAAATTGAGGTTCAGAAAGATGCAGTGATTTCCCCTCGACCTGAGGGTCCAGAACTTAAACACAAAATGGATAGGACATAAGAAGGGCCTGCCTTTGTTCTTATGGAATGGCAGTTGCTCTTTGAAGTTACCAGGACAATCAGTGAATGAACAAGCACTGATCATGTTTACAATATGTCAGGCACTGTCCTGAATGCTGGGAATACAAATATAAAATTTTAGTCTCTGCCCTCAAACAGCTTACATTCTGATGGATGAGTCAGAATGCACACATGCATTTACATGTACAACACACATGTGAAGCAGATGCAAGGCAAATATGGATGGGAAATCACCAGCCATGAGGGGTGAGAGGAAAGGAGGTAATGATCCACCATGGAAGGTCTCCTGAAGAATGCCTTTCATTACTTCTTTGTACTATGGTTTCACCCATAAAGCAGCCCAGTGCCATGGACTCCAAGGGCAGTGATTCAGCAAACCTCTGACTTATTGTTATTTGAAATATAGTAGGGAATATTGATTTTGGAACCCAGCCCAGCTGATAAAATCACCAAAGGAATGAGGTAAAAGATAATATGTTAATGTATTAAGAAAAAGTATAAAAAATACTTTTGATCTGCTAAAAAATTTTACAAGCAAAAAAGTTTTCCTGATAGAACTGAAAATATATCAAACTATTGTCTAACAATTTTTCATGTCTCTAATAGCCTTAAAAAATAAAACAAAACAATGAAGCCCACTAGACCTCTAGAAACTAAGGCACAATTCAAACAGGAAGCAGTTCTGTGTAACTATTGGGACTCTACCAAAGGTCAGTGGGAAGAAAAAGTTTCTCTCGTCCTTCCTCTGCTAACTTTGACTTTTGACAAGACATAGGAACATGGGAAGCAGTTCCTTGGAGTGTGACCCCTGGCAGTAGAGAAGAGAGCTAACCATGATTTCAAGGGAGAATTAGCACTGGAGTTGGGAGTTAAGCTTCAGGGAGGAGCAGGACCAGGGAATACATCTGAGAAACTTTCCCCCAAAAGATTCTGTACTTAGAGAGAAGTGGTATGAAAAAATCAGTAAAGACATTGGGGTCCTAAAGTACTGGAGGTATGAGTTGCCCTGGCCACATATGTTTCATATATGTGTGTATGTGTATGTATATATTTAGTTATATGTGTGTACACATGTATATATGTGTATATACATATATGTATGTGTCTCACAACTGTAAATTGTGCCCTCTCTTACATCAGATGACATGTGTGCCTGTAAGAGTGTGCTGTAGTTGTGTATGGGGTTTGGGGGTATGGGGTGGGGAATAGGGGATTACAGTTATGGTTCTTACTGCACTGTTTTCATAAATTCCTTTCCTATGGGCTTATTTTGTCTACTGATTGATTGTTAATAATAACAGCTAATATTTACACAGCACTTTAAATTTGCAACATATTTTACAAATATTTTTATCCTCAAGACAACCCTGGGAAGTGAGTGCTTTGAATATCTTCTCTTTACAAATGAAGAAGCAGAGGTAGACGTAAGAGAGGCAGACCTACGTATGATCAGACCTGACTCAGGCTTGGACAGCTAGTAAGTGTCTAAGTCAGGATCTGAACTCATATAGTCCTGATGCCAATCTATCCACTGAACCACCCAACCTAGACACCTCTATTAAAGGTAAACACATCAGTTGGGGCTCTCAGGATATGGTATTATGGTGATATATCTCCAGCTTTTCTTTGAGCCCTGTGGAGTTTATCCTGAGTGACCCAAACCTCAGGCATGAGAGTGACTTGATAAAAAAGAAAAGAAAAGAAAAAAGCTCCTGGCCATGGTACTCAAGAATGGGCTAAGGGAAAGGACATTGACTGTGAAGTAAGAATACCTACACTTGAGTCCTAGCTCAAAGACATGCTCATGATTCTTTCTGAATTGTCAAGACAGCTCATGAGCCAAAATTTTCTTTTTCATTTAATAGAGGTCTATGTTCTTGTTGAGATAAAAGCTTTTGTCATTCAGTTGTTTCAAATGTGTCTGACTCTTTATGATGCCATTTGGGGTTTTCTTGGTAAAGATTCTGGAGTGGTTTGCCATTTCCTTTTCTAGTTCATTTTATAGGTGAGGAAACAAACAGGGTTCAATGACTTGTCCAGGGTCACATAGCTAGTAAGAGTTAAAAGCTGGATTTGAACTCATGAAGATGAGTCTTCTTGACTCCAAGTTCAGTGTTCTATCTACTCCATCACTTAGCTACCCTCATATATCTATTTTATGGTAAGCATAAGATTAGTTCTCAGATTAGTTTCTGGAAGCTGAGTATCCCTAGTGTGTAGTATCACTCCTGCTTACAGCATGTTTGTCGATGGAGCGATTATAAAAAATGAATCTGAGTTATTCCATTAGAAACCACCAATGAGCATGACTTGCCCAGGCATGTGTCCATGGCAACCACCCCATTGGTGGCCCCACATTGAGAAGCTGAGTTAGAACTTCCAATCCAAGCCATCCTAGCTGTGGCAGACATTTGATCATAGACATCAGAAGCATTTACTTACTTATTTTTTTCCAAATGAAGGATCACAATTTTTCCTTTTAAATTGATTTCATACTGCACCCAATCTTCATGCTTCTCCTGCAAATATTCACAAGCATTAGAATGTCAAGGAGCAATCATCTCTACAAAGCCCTTTTACATTAATCGATATTACCAGCAACACAACCCATGCAAGACAAAACTAATGAGGACACAGAGAGTTCCCTGAGTGGCAAATGATATATGTGGCATTCAAAGGAAATGGACAAAGGTAAGGAAAGAATGAGCAGATCTGAAATGAGGCTGAGAAGTATAATAGAAGAAAGGAGATGACCATTGAGAAAGTGGACAAACCAGTTTCTCATTCAGAAGAGTGCTGAAGCTCAGGAAAGTCAAATCACTAAATTTACAGTGTAGGAATTTACACCTTGGAAATTAGTGAACATTACCAATAGGGGATTGATTTATTATTTTATTGATCATCAGGACTTAAGAAAGTGGAGAAAATAACAATGCAAATTAAATTTCAAAATGTGTCAGGCATACGTTTTTTTTTAGAAAGCATGTTGTTAAACATTTACTATCATACTCCTTTGCTCACACCATACTTATAATATCCTACAAAGAGGGAGAATAGAGATGAAACTGGAAATGGAGATAAAAACATAGATTACACCTGTAGTTGCAGGTAGAAATCTAGTTGAAATGGTAAGTATAGATGTAGGTGTAGGTGTAGACATAGTCACAGTCATGGATATAGACATAGTCAAGGATTTATTAAGAACCTATGATGTGCCAGTCCCTATGTTAAGTTCTGGAGACACAATGAAAGGTGAAAGACACTTGCCCGATTATTTTCAAAGTCAAAGAAAATTATTTCTTTAAATGTCTTTGAAATGTTAAAATGCCATATAAATGTGAATTCTTATTGCTTTGATGATGACTTTATTCAACTACTCAATTTAATTTCATGAGCATTTATTAAGTACCTACTGTGTAAGCTACTGTGATAGATAGTCAGACCCTGAAGATACAAAGAGTAAAATGCCTCTAAGGGGCTTACATTCTTCTGGGAGATACATCACATGGGCATCGAGATAAATTCAGCATTTTTTTGAGAAGAGTAGGAACACTAACAGTTGGAGTAGGGATGACTATCAGAAACACCTTCCAATGAAGTGGAAGAGAAGTTGAAATTTGGAGAAAGGTAAGGATTCTAATTGATAGAAATGAAGAGAGATAACATTCCAGGCATGGGATAGAGGAGGTAGAGGGAGAGGAGAGCTTAGGTCAAGTTCAAGGAAGAGGAAGTAGATAAGTTTGATTTTTGCTTGGTTGATTGCTTGTTGTCTTTCATTCTCAAAGAAGACCAAAATGACATCACTACGCTAGGGACAAGTTTCAACGTGTCCGACTGTGGCTGATCAGAGCAATATAAGTTTGGGATACTCTACCATAGGTTGGGCACAAATAGTCCATGTGAAAATTTGGAGTGGATTCTCTAGATTTGTGCATCCTGTGTTTCCTTTGAGCTGTTTCAATTCTGCTTTGCTTATAGAGCACAGCACCTTCTCTGATGTGGGCACACCCTGCTAAGCGGTCCTGTACCAGTGTCTCCCATGTCCCACCATCAATTTCAAAGTTCTTAAGAGAGACCTTGAGAGTGTCCTTGTATTGCTTCTTCTGATCACCATGTGAATTCTTGTCCTGAGTGAGTTCTCCATAAAATAGTTCTTTTGGCAAGTGGACATTTAGCATTTGAACAACATGGACAGTTCATCAGAATTGTACTCTCCATTTCAGAGTTTGAATGCTTGGCAGTTTAGTTCAAGTAAGGACCTTATCCTACCAGGTGATCTTCAGAATTTTCTTAAGACAATACAAATGGAAGCAATTCACTTTCCTGGCATGGCACTGGTAGACTGTCCAGGTTTCATAGGCATACAAAAATGAAGTCAGCACAATGACTCTGTAGACCTTCAGTTTGGTGGAGGCACCTAGGAGGCTCAGTGGTTAGAGCATTGGGCCTGAAGTCAGGAAGACCTGAGTTCAAATCTGGATAAGACACTCACTAGCTTGTGACCCTGGGGACGACCTTTAACCTCTTTTTGCCTTGATCCCCTGGAGAACAATACAGCAAACCATTCTAGTATCTTTACCGAGAAAACCCCACACAAGTTAAGTGTTGTCTGTAATAGAAAGTGAATGAAGGAAAGTAACATTCACTAAGTCTGGAAAGAGGAAGACAGTACAAAGCATGGTGAGGAGGAGCATAGCATTATGGGTAGAGAGTACTGAATCTGGAGGCAGGAAGTTATAAGTAAATGATTGGTTGTTGTCTTTTATTCTCAAAGAGGACCAAAATGACATCACTATATTAGGATCAAGGAACGGTGTGACCCATTTTGGCTGATCAGACCAACACGAGCTCAGAAGGACCTACCACAGATTGGGCACAAATAGTCCATATGACCAATTTGGAGTGCAGATGGCTTTGATTTTGCACATCTCCCATTTCTTTGGAGCTGCTGCAATTCTGCTTTGCTCATAGAGCACAGGTGCCTTCTTTGATGTGGCCATATCACACTGGGAGGTCCTTTGTCAGCGTTTCCCATGTCGTACAATGAATTCAAAAATTCTTCAGAGATACCTTGAGCGTGTCCTTATATTGCTTCTTCTGAACACCATGTGAGTGCCTGCCCCTTGTGAGTTCTCCATGAAATAGTGTTTTAGGTAAGTGTATATTTCTCATTCTAACAACAGCCCATCCCATCCATTTGGATGCTAGAATGAACTAATGAATGCTTGAGCATGTTATAAGTGCTTCTGCTCTTTCAGTCCCTGGCCTGAGCATGGAGACACAAATCAAGGTAAGCAAGGGAGTCCCTGCCCTCTAGGAGCTTACCTTCTAAAAGGAACAATGATCACATATGTAGGAGCCAGAATTCGAAAGTGTGGGGAGGAGAAGGCAGGACAGACATGTATGGGGGATGGAACAAGTTGGAAAAAAATCCCACAAAACCAGGCAGAAAGGAGCTTAGCTCTGAGAAGGAGCAAGAGGGAGGCAGAGCAGATGTTTAAGGAGGGAAATAATATGATAAAAATAGTGCTGTTGGAATTGTAATGTAACAACATTATAGAACTGGTCTATTTGCAGGGCACCTACTCATCATGCATACTTCCTCATGAAAACTCCCACTGCTTTGCCTTTGCACAGTAGATCTAGAATGCTTTTCCTTCTTATTTTAAAATTTTGGAACTAATAGAGTCCATCAAAGTAGAGTTTATTTGTCCCCTTCTAAAAGAAACTTTTATCACTATAGCTGCTTTGTTTTAAGGTTTTGTCGATATGTTTTGTTTTAGAGTACAGATATTTACATATTACCCTCATGCCTTGAGAGGCCAGTCATAAGACAATAAAAAAGAAAACAAAAAACCACTCAAATTAATAATACAGTGAGCTCACATGAAAATACATGTGGCATTTCACGCCTTCCACCCCTTTTTAAAATCATTACTATTTAAAAATTATTAATATAAATCCATTTTATTGTCCATCATTCCAATGAATATACATGTTATTTAATATCTAGGCCTATATATACATAGGTGTGTATATAATGTATGTTTACTTCTCTGGGTAGCTGCTCTCCCTCCTCCCTTCCCTCAATACAATGTAAGCGCCCTGAGGGCATAAATTAGGTCATTTTTGTTTCTGTATCTCCAGTGCATGGGGAGTCCTTAAAAATGCTTACAGATTGCAAAACTCCTGGGAGCCACCATTACTCTTTAGGACATGAGGGAACACCAGACCTGTGCATCATTGCCACTAACAGGGGACTGAGCACAGACTTCCCTTTCCTTCCCAGCTCATGAATGTGTTACTGTTGTTGTCATTCATGTGGTCTGGTTTTCTGTTTTAAACTGGCACTTCTCAGCAGAAATCTGAACTTCCCAAGCCCAGATGTAGGAGGGAAATGGAGAAGTGCGGGAGCCTGGGACCCAGGGCACTTTCTGACTCTGCCACTTGTGAGCCCAAAGCCTGAAGGCAAGCTCTTCCCTGTCCCTCCAAGCTGCATATGATGCTGACTCATCTTGGCCCTGCCCCAGAAACCTCTTCAATATGGAAGCTGGCTGAACTGCTCACACTGGAAGTGCTCTGTGCCCCTGAGGCCTTCCCTTCTGATTGACTGGCTCCCTCCAGAATCTCCAGGTTCAGGAGAAGGCTCAGGCCAAAAATGTCTTCATCCCTCTCCAGGTTGCACTCCTGACCAGTGCCCAAGAAACTTCCTCTGCACGTCTTGGTCTCTGGAGTGTCCCCCCCCCCCCTTTTAGCTCCCTTTTGTGCACTGTCTACACCCGTTAGGTTGTGAGCTCTTGGGATGGGAGTGTCTGGCCTCTTTTTGTATCCCTAGTACAGTGCCTGGCACATAGTAGGCACTTAATAATGGTTTATTGAAGTGAATTAAATTTTCCTCTTTTTGTACCTCCTAGTACTTAACACAGTGCTGGGAGCATAGGAGGTGCTAAATAAATGTTCATTGAATTCGAATAAATTGAATTTCTTTCCAATTTGTTTCAGTCTGTATCCTCATCACTTACCACAGTACCTGACTCATGGAAAACTCTTAATAAATGCTTGTTGACTGACTGACCAACTGACTGACTGACTAAAGATTTACAAGTTTCCATTTCCTTTGTTAGAAAATGAGGAGAATGAGATCGGCTCTTGCTATTATTGAAGCTCAATGTTTAGTAATCCCTAGACTGGAACTCCTTTCTGGTGTCTCATTGTGACATGAAGAGGAATCCTTTTCTGTTCTTTTTGATTTTAGTTACACTGAGGATTGATTTTTATATCATATGCATTTTGGTAAATATCCCTCTCACCTTCCTATCCTCACTAAAGAAGACATACATATGTATGCATATATACATGTATGTATGCATGTATATGCACATATATATACATATTTTAAATAATAATAATAATACCATTTCTACAATACCTACTACAAGCTAGGTGTTGTGCTAGGTGCTTTCTAAACACTAACTCATTTTATGCTCACCACAACCCTGGGAGGTAGGTGCTTTTTATCATATTCCCATTTCATAGTTGAGGAAACTGAGGTTAAATGATTTGCCCAAAGCCACACAGTTAGTAAATGTCCGAGGCTGGATTTGAACTCACATCTTCCTGATTCTAGGTCCACTGAGCACTCTAGTTACTGAACTACCAGTTGTCATGTGTATATATGTGACACACACACACACACACACACACACACACACACATATATATATATATATAATGTGCATGCATATTTATATATACATGTATATGTATATGAATGTGATGATATATGTGTATATGCTCAATCTATACATATGCATGTAGATGTATTTTATATATGTGTGTGTGTTTACATACATACATATTGTGTCTGTATATATATGTTTTAATCTTTAAGAACTTAAAATTGAATTGATTTTAGAACACTAGCATAGACAATATGTATATGCACATATATATTTCCATATATAAAAGCATTCAGTCAAACCAAGAAACACATTGATCATAACTGACAGCATAAGGATATTCCCCAGTCCTGGGCTCTGTGGCTCCAAATGATGGAACATGATAAAGTTGGAAAAGGGAAAATTGAGTAGCACCAAGCCACAGAAATAGGAATAGGGGTCATAAATATGTGGTGAAGATGTCAAAGAGGAAGGATTACTATAAAAGACCATTTCAAGGTAATTTAAAATCAGAAATTAAACTTGATTGTTTATTCAAAAAAGGGAGGCAAGGAGAGACCAGGTAGAAACTACATCAGCACTTTAACATATTAAAAAGCATGAAATGAGATCCCCAGTGCCTGACTGAATCCCTCCTGGAGAATGTACCTAAAGACAAAGATAAAACAAATCACAGGAGTAGAAGGGATGGGCCAAATAAAATCTTTTGGGATTGGAAGAAGCACACCAGAAAAACTACATTAAAAAATTAAAGTATTTAATAATTAGGAAGATGTTCATTGTATTGAATCTAAATCAGTCTGTGCAAATCTTCGGTTGTTGTAGTTGTCATTGTTGATGTTTTTGTCATTGTTGTTTGTCTATGGCAGTCTGAGGCAGCTAGAGTGTTGGACCCATTGTCAGCGAGACCTGAGTTTTAAACCTATCTCAAATTCTTACTAGCTGTGTGACCATCAGCAAGTTACTACTCTCACTTTGCCTTAATTTCTTCATCTGTAAAAACCTACCTCCCAGTGTGATTGTGAGGATCAAATGAGATAATATTTGTAAATCACTTTGCAACCTTAAGGCATAATATAAAAACTAGGTTTTGTTGGTCCTGTTCTTACTGTTCTACAGAATAATGACCCTTTTGTGGTTGTTTTGGGAGGCACCTGCAGAAGAAATTGAATCCATCTTTGAGAACATAAACTTCATGGTCCTACCCTTAAGTCTTCTCCAGATTAAATACTCCTAGTTCTTTCAGTTGACCTTCTTATGGCAAGAAGTCCTACATTGGGCCACTCCTACATTGGCTCAAATATGGACATTCTCAAACTTGTCAATTTCCTTCCTTGTATGTGGTTTATATGTCCTTATATATCCAGGTTTACAGAGTTCATTGCATGGAACACATCCCACCATTGTGGACACTGATTGCGCTAATTCAAATAGTTCTTTTCCCCAGAAGGCTGAAGTTATCCAGATTTCATTCCATCTTTTGTATTCTTTCTCTCCTGTTTACTCAAGAATTCATTTCACTCAATTGTCTTTATGAATAGAAAAAAGGAAATGATGAGAATCCATTAGAAATCAAATATTTATTGAACAAAGAATTGGGACCTATTCTATACCTAGTTGAAATAAGGAAGAAGAGGACTGATGAAATCTGCTCAGACTTCCCCAAAAGGGAAGGTGGGAAATAACTAGAAGCAGGTAGAATCCTGCAGTGACTGAACACTAGATATTGGCCTTAACATCAAATGGATTCTATGAATCCTAGCATTTACGCTTTTCTGGTCTGTTAATGGTTAATGCTTTCAAAGGAGCCTGGAATCTATTTATTTTAGACTTTAAAAGCCAGCAGATACCTTTGTTCTCTGAAATATTAAATAGCACCTAACCACTGCATGTTTTTCAGTTAGTTTTTAGATCTGGCCCAGGCATGTTATTACATGTCATTTAGAAGGACAGCAATGACAATGAGATCCAGAGTCTAGCAGTCACTTAGTCAAGCAATCAATGGACCAACATTTATTTATTAAGGGTCTGCTCTATGCTAAGTATAGTACTAAGCTTTGGGTATACAAAAGCAAAAATAAAACTGGCCCTGCCCTCAAAGAGCTGATATTCTACCAGGGGATACAGCGTGTGGTGCTACATAAGTGTACAGAATCAATCCAAGGTCAATAATGGAAGGGGACCCAGCACCAAGGGCATCAGCAATGTGGAAAGTAGTGCTTGAATAGAGAAAACAGTAAAAGCAACTGGAATTGATATAGCCCTTTAAGGTGGAAAATCATTTGAAAATCATTATTTCATTGTGTCTTCACAATGACCCTGGGAAGTGAGCACTTCTCTTCTTTGCTTTTTATAGATGAGAAAACCAGTGCAAATGGATGTGAAGTGACTTGCCCAGGTAACACATTCTGAAGCAGACTTTGAGCTTGGTTCTTCCCAATTCCTGCTCCATCATTCTATGCATGCTGGCACCTGGCTGTAAATAAGGCATTCTAGTGGGGAGAACTCAATCCAGGCGGAGGGATGGCCAACGTGAGGGCAGAGCCAGGAGATGGAATCTTCTGTGTAATGCAGAACAAGAAGGTCTTTTTGGAGAGTATAAAAGGTTGAAAGGGGAGTAACATGAAAAGAGTGATGTGGAAATTAGGAGTACTGGAGATAGTATTGGCCACAGAACAAGAAAGAAATCAAGGAGAAATAGAAAAATTCCCAGAATAGAACGTTGGGAGTTGAGAAACGCGGGAGAAGTGAGAAAGTGATGCAATAAATAGAGACAACTTTTTCCCCTTCCCAGGAGGATCCCTGTAAAAGAGAGGAAAAATAGAGGATATTAATTCTTGGAGATGGTGAGATGGAGGGAGGGTTTTATCATGATAGGGGAGGCTTAGATGGGAACTTATAGGCAGCAGGAAAGGAAACAGTAGATAGAAAAAGACTGAAGATTAGGAGGGATGGATCAATTGTGGGTAGGAGTGATCTGCTTGCTGGAGAAGTTGCAAGAGGATGGGATCTATCCAAGGTGCTTATAAGAGGAGATGTCCTTGGCAAAGAGAAGTACCACCTCTTGTAATTAGAGACTGGAACAAGAGAGGAGAGAGAGAGTGATAGTGTTAAAGGATTTGAAGAGGAAGCACGTGTATCTTTGTATCCCTTGGCACATAAGTGATCCTTCAGTGGTTTGCATATTACTAACATATCCCATAGTGAGACTGAGGTAGCTATAATGCAGTACTGATCAAGTGAGTGACAGATAGACAGACAGACAGAAAGAGAGAGAGACAGAGAGAGAAAAATACAAACAGACAGAGAGAGGGAGAGAGAGAGAGAGAGAGCTGACCTTGGAGCCAGGTAGACCTGGCCTCAACTCCTATCCCTAAAACGCAGTGGCTGTGTGGCCTCAAGTAAGTCTTTACAAAACTCTTTTCCCACAAATAAAGCCAGAGCTAAAAAAAAAATGGAAAAAATGCTAATTACTCATGGGTAGGCTAAGCCAATATAATCAAAATGACAATTCTACCGAAATTATTTACTTATTCAGTGCCAGAGAAATCAAACTACTAAACAATCATTTTATAGAACTAGAAAAAAAATTAATAAAAAATTGGCTGGAAGAACAAAAGGACAAGAATATTAAGAGAATAAACCAAAAAGAGAGGGGGGAGGGAGAAGGAAGGGAGCCTAGCCATATTAGATCTCAGACTCTATTACGCAGTGGTAATCATCAAAAAAATCTAATACAGGTGGGAACAGTAGAATACATTAGGTGCACAACAGTAGTTAATAACCAAAGTATTCAATGAATCCAAAGATTCAAGCTTCTGGGACAAGAATTCACTATTTGACAAAACTGCTAAGAAAACTGGAAAGCAGTTTCACAGAAAGCAGACCAACATCTTACACCATACACCAAGACTAGATCAAAATGGGTAGATGATTTACATTGAAAGGGTAATACCATAAGCAAATTAGGGGAGTTTTGAAGAGTTTACCAGTCAGATCTATGGATAAGGGAAGAATATATGACCAAACAAGAGATAGAGATTATTACGGGACATAAAATAGATAATTTTGATTACATTAAATTTAAAAGTGTGGTAGGTTTTTGTTGTTGTTTGAACAAGTAAAAACCAATGCAGCCGGAATTAGAAAGAAAGAAGAAAACTGGGGGAAAATTTTATACCAACTTTCTCTTTAAAAAAAAAAAAACCCTCATTTCTCAATTATATACAGAACTGAGGATAAGAATACAAGCCATTCCCCAATTGATAAATTGCCAAAGGATATGAACAGGTAGCTTTCAGATGAAGAAGTCAAAGTTGTGCATAGGCATATGAAAAAATACTCTAAATCACTATTGATTAAAGAAATGCAAATTAAAACAACTCTGGGGTACCACCTCACATTTATCAGATTGACTAAAATGACAGAAAAGGAAAATGACAAATGTTGGAGGAGATGTGGGAAAAGTGGGACATTAATGCACTGTTGGTGGACTTGTGAACTGCCCCAACCATTCTGGAAAACAATTTGGAACTGTACCCAAAGGGCTATGAAACTGTTCATGTCCTTTGACCCAGCAATACTACTACTGAGTCTATATCCCAGAGAGATCAGAAAAGGAAAAAAAAAAGTCTATATGTTTAAAGATATTTACAGCAGCTTTTTTTTTTTTTTTTTTTTTTGTGGCAAAGACTTGGAAATTGAAGAGCTGCCCATCAATTGAGGAATGACTAAACAAGTTGTGGTATATGGGTGTGATGGAATGCTATTGCATAAGAAATCACAAGCAGGATGCTTTCAGTAAAGAAAAAAACATCCTAGAAAGACAGGTGTAAAGTGAAGAGAGCAGAACTAAGAGAACATTGTGCACAGGAGTTGGTTTCTTGCTGTCCTCCATTAGAGGACTAAAATGGCATCACTATGTTAGAGTGAAGTTACAGTGTGTCAAACCATGGCTGATCAGATCAATATAAGTTCAGAAGGTTCTACTACAGGTGAGGCACAAATAATCCATGTGAATATTTCAGGGTAGAGTCTCAAAATTTGCACATTTCATGCTTCTTTTCAGCTTCTTCAATTCTTCTTTGCTCATAGAGCACAACATTTTCTTTGATGTGAGTACACCATGCTAAGTGTTTCTTTGCCAGTGTTTCTCATGTCACCCAATCAGTTCCAAAGTTCTTCAGAGAAACCTTAAGAGTGTCCTTGCATTGCTACTCGTGACCACAATGTGAGTACAGCAACAGCAATATTATATGATGGTCAATTGTGAATTACTTAGCTATTCTCAGTAATAACACAATTCTGAAGGAGTTAGGATAAGAAATACTATCTGCTTCCAGAGAAAGAATTGATGATATCTGAATGCAGTTCAAAGCATCCTTTTGTAAAAACTCTCTTTGTTTTTTTTCTTGTTTTTTTTTTGTCTATGATTAATATGGAAATATATTTTGCACGACTACATGTGTAAATTTATTAAATTGCTGTCTTTCTCAATGAGGGAGGAGGGGAAAGAAAGAGAAAGAATTTGGAACTCAAAATTTTTAAAAAGGAATCTTACAATTATTTTACATATAATTGGAAAAATAAAATATTTAAATGAAGGCCAAGCCTTCATTGAGTGCCTATCCTATTTCAAGCACTGTGTTAAGTACTAGTGATATAAAGACAGGCCAAAAACACTCCCTGCTCCCAAAGAGTCTGTAATTGATTTGAGTTTTTTGAGCTAAAAATATAATATCAAGTACATTTAAAAATATAACCCAGTGAAATTTCCCATGCATACAAAAAGATGTCATACCTGCCTTTTGGGCCCTTGGTTTTCTACATCTCTCTTACGTAGGGCATGCCGTTTCTGTGGATAAATTACATCAAATATCTTTTTCCCAGTGGATTCCTCAACAGCTCTTACTAGGAAAAATAAGAAGGAAGATTATTGAAGCAACATTGGAATAAATGCACTATTTCCTCATACTAGTCAATCTTCATATAGCCCTATAATGTTTGCCAAATGCTTGATGTACTTGCTATATTCAATCCTCCAATGAAGGTACTATCAATGGCATAATGCCCATTCTATAAATGAGGGAACTGTGGTTTGGATAAAGAGATTTTGCCCTGGGGCTCATATGTCTATCAAGTGTCAGATACAGGATTCTAAGTCAGTTCTCACTTCATTCATGCCAAAGGAGTTTTCAATTCAGATCAATTAAATTCAGACTCTGATTAAGTGAAAAAATTGTGCCATTTCCTGGGAGATAAAGAAATAAAAATGAAACAATCCCTATCCTCAGTGAAATTATATTTTATTATAGGGAACCACCATATTTAGAGAGAAGTAAATACCAAGCAAGTACAGATTGGTAATGCAACAAGACACCATAATGTCTCCAGTGATCATTATCTCCCCAGAGTTGAAATAAATCAAAGGTGCAGCCTGGAAAGTGTAGAAGATTCTAGACTTTATTCAGAATAGGTACTTCAGTGAATTGATGGATCAATAAATGCATGAAAGTCAGTGTAAGGAGAGATCAAATACAAGGCAATTGGGTGCCATAGTGGATAGATTGTTAAACAATGACCTTGGGTAAGTCACACATTTCTGTGTCTAAATTTTTTAATCTGATTGTCATAGCACCTACTTCACAGGGTTATAGTAAGGATCATATGAAAAAAAAAACATGTGTAAATATCATTGCAAACTTTTAAAGCATTATATAAATATTATTATTATATCAGAAATGATGAAAGTCCCATATCAGGGACTTTGGATTTTTGTTCTGTCATTCAGCAACTATGGGGCACCTTGGGTAAGGATTTTGTCATAATGTAATGAAAAAAGCACAGGAGTGGTAGTCATAAGTCATTGGTTCAAATTCTGTTTCAACTACTTCCTAGGCATGTGACCTTGTTTAAGTCAGTCAGTGAACAAGCATTTATTAAGTACCTACTATGCATCTAAGCACTGGAGATAAAAAGAAAGACAACAGCAATGCCTGTCTTCAAGGGACTCACTAGTGGGAGAAATATGATCGTAAATAATTAGGTACATACAAGATAGATGTCTCTTGGAGGGGGAAATACTAGTAACTGAGGATAACATGGAAGGGGAGAATTAGGAGCAGGAAATGCCTGCTGTAGGAGGTGATATTTTATCTGAGGCTTGAAAGAAGAGAAAGAAACTAAGAGGCAGAGAGGTGAGGGGACAGGGAATCCAGGGAGAGAGTCAGTACAAAGGCACAACAATGGGACCATGCAGGAGGCTCAGCATGCAGAGCAGTATAGCTAGAATTTGGGAAGGGATAAAATGGAAAGAAAAAAAGAGAAAGGAGGAAAGGGTCAGCTTCCTACTGGAGTCTTAACTTTATCTTCCTTTAAGTGAAGGGGCCAGCTTAAAAGATCTTAAGGGCCTCTTCTACTTCTCAATCCTCTAATCTCTCTGGGCCTCAGTTTGCTTCTCTGAAATGAGAGAGTGCTGGATAAATAGATCTCTAAGGACTTCTCCAACTTTCACATGATATTATAACTATATCTTAAAGATATGAGCTTAAATAATCTTCCTAAGGGGTTGGACTCAGTGGTCTCAAAGGTCCTTTGCAGCTCTAAAGCTATGATTCTACTGTCTTATATGTGGACAAGACAGGAAGAAAGTAAGACTGGAAATGGAGATTCAGAGACAAAAGTTTGTTAAAGAAGCCAATGAAAGATAGAGCCAGAGAATCATGTTATGAGAAAACCAAAGACCAAGAGAATAAAAGTGAAGGCAGTCTCATTCAAGATCACCACCAACAGAAAAAGTAGAGATATAAAAATATCTGCTGTTATAGCTGTGGCCTGGATGGGCACATGAGGAGTTAATGTCCATGAAAGAGGAACAAGGAGTCTGCAGGCAGGCCACTGAATACCAAGGGATTAGCCTTGAAATAGGAAGACATGATTTAGATTATAGACAGGGTCTCATCGTTAGGTGGACCACAACAATTCAGTACAAGAGTGTCTGAATCTAAACGTAATCAGAGAAACGTAATAGGTGCCTTTTCTAAATGTAGACTAAATGGCCACAAATGTAATGAATGCATCTGAAGGGAGAATCATCACTTGGTCAGTGGAAACAAATGATCAGGGAACCAGACCAATAAATGTATAATGGACTGTGGCCCAGTTTTGTTTTCAGGGAATACAACAAAAGGACAGTTTGGCTGAAGAATTTGTTGTTATATGAAGACTGCAGAAATTTGGAACAAAGCTAAACAGATTTGATGAACAGATAGAAAATGTGAGTGTGAGAGATCAGCTGAAGAAATTAGAAGGGGAAGTAGAGCAAAGGTATACATTTATAAGGGATCATAATGCCAACATTAGAGACATAAAGAGTCAGGGACGTTATGAAGAGAGAGCTGGCCTCAAAGCCAGGAAGACTTGGGTTCCCAACGCACCTCTAACACCAATTGGGTGCATGACCTTAGGAAAATCACTTAACTTTTCACTGCTCTAGGTCCATAGTGTCAAACTCAAATGCAAAGATAATAGGGGCCTCTAATCCATACATAATGCTTCCTGTGGACTTCACATTGATTTTTTTTTATTCAGTCATTTCAGTCATGTTTGTTTCTTTGTGACCTCATTTGGCAAAGATACTAGAGTGATTTGCCATTTCCTTCTCAAGCTCATTTTACAGATGAGAAAACTGAGGCAAACAGGGTTAGGCCACTTTCCCAGTATCACACAGTTATTAAGTGACTGAGACCTGATTTGAACTTAGGAAAATGATTCTTCCTGATTCCAGGGCTATCCATTGTGCCTTAGAAAAACAAATATTAATATTATCTTAATCTATTGCATTTTCATTTATTTTGTTAAATATTTCCCAATCAAATTTTAATCTGCTTCAGCCTATGTGTAATCAGTGGCCATGTGAGCTATGTATTTGATATCTCTGCTCTAGACCAGTCTCTAAGACTAAAAGTTCCAGAGAGGATGCTCACCTATATTAGGAGAGAGATTTTCCTCATCTGGGAGTCCCATAAACCAATGTAATCACAGGTGCAGTCCCTTACCTACACTTTTTATAACCAGATATAGTTGATGGTTCAATTATAAATAAGTTTTAGATGTTTCCACACGTGTTATCAATATGTGACTTTAATTTTTAACTATTCTTATTATTGCTAGTGCGGTTTTTTTTTCCTCCTCTCATATATTGTTTTAATGTGTACGTATATTATGCCCTTTTGAAAGAATCTTAGCTTGTTATTTAATGCTTTGAATTACAGTATTTTTATTGAGCATCATATTAATATGGATTTGGTTTACACAAAATGATTTTTCAGGAGACTAAAATACATTTGGCTATGAGGAGGAATGTAACATAGATTTCTTTTTTTTTTTCTGTTTTCAAAATTTTTAAGGAAGCAAATTTTCGGGTTGAGCTAGAGATGACTTAGAAGTGGGCATGCCCCCAACTAACCTGTCGGTTTCTTGCCTTGCTAACCATTGCCAATACCAATAGAGATATAAACAGGGGCAAGGGTTTCCACCTTTTCCCCCCAATCTGTTTGCTGTACCTATAAAAAGACATAAGGACACACAACTGATCGTTCGGCTACAATGAAGCTTTGTCTAGTTGGCTAGATTGGTTAGGTCTTCCCTTCCACAGCATACACATAAGTGTTCCATGGGCCATAGGTCACAGCTTCCACATGAAGCAGATTATCTGTAAAATAGTGCACCCGTCGGGGCTGATCCAAACTGGCTGTATTCTTGTGGCCAAATTGTCCATATTTACCCCAGCCCCAAGTGTAGAGTTCACCATCTCGTGTCACCACAGCTGTATGTCGGGATCCATAGCTGGCCTTGCTGACCTCTGAGCCACTGGGAAGATCCAGTAATGCTGGGAAAGGCTGAATTGATATGAACTGAGCAGGATCTCCATCCCCATACTTGGCTGGCAGCTTTGCTTCAGGACTGCATGAGCAGAGCCCAGAAGCACCTGCCACTGTCTTCTCTCTTTCTGCTATTGCTCTAGAAGGCAGTGCAAGTTGCCCAGATTCATTCCAGCCCCAGATATAGAAATCACCAGCCTGAGTCAAGAAGCTGGTGAAGCTCCAGCTTGGCCGCACTTGGCAGACGTCGGTGACTGCAGCACGGGCCTTTTCCAGTTCTCCCTCTCCGATGTCTTCCAGTATCAGCGGCTCGGGCTCGTGTAGGCTGCTCCGCGGCCCCTGCTCCGAGCCCAGGGCCTGCCCGAAGCCCTGTAACATTGATTTCAATGGCCCTGACAATACAGATACAGCTACGATATTTATAAGAGAGAATTGAATATAGAGAAAAATGGTCAAATTGTCTCTCATTCTAGAGTATGTTTTAAGTGTTATGGCTAGACTAAGATTGTGTGAGAATAAAGATAAAAGATTAAGAGAACTTCTTTCTTAATAGACTCAGTGATTTAACTGTGAGGGACAGAAAAAAAGGATTCTTGAGAGAACTGAGTTTCAACTTTTATCCTGTAAAGAAACTCGGCTACCATCTTGAAAGACCTGAACTGTGGTACAATGTTTCCAGGCCTAAGAAGTATCTAGAGCAGTAATGTAGCACTGACAATGGCTTCAACCAGTCTCACAGCTGATACATTGTAATCAAGAATTTGTATTTTACATTATTATTTGTTACATTCTGTATAAATTGTATCTTTAGTAATCTCTAAATGCATTTGATCCTATATTAAGGGATTGACTTTTGAGGGAGATGAGTGAAAGCTTTTTGGAAGAGTCATCTGCAATTTGTTTAATAAATGATATATAATGAATCAGGGCAGGAAATGAGAATCAATTGGTTAATTAAAGAGATACTTTAATTTTAGTATTTTTTTTTTTAAATCAGAACAGATTACTTGATTATGGTAAATGTTTTTCTGAAGCATTTACTATATGTCAAGGATGGCTATATGGCTCAGTGGATAGAGTGTCAGGTTTTGAGTCAAAAAGACTCATCTTCATGAGTTCAAATGTGACCTCAGACACAAGCTGGGTGAGTCTGGACAAACCACTTAACCCTAGGGTTAACCTCAGTTTCCTCATCTGTAAAGTGAGTTGGAGAAGGAAATTGCCAAGCACTCTAGTATCTTTGCCAAGAAAACCCCAAATGGGGTCACAGAGAGTCAGATATATCTAAATCAACATAACAACAACATGTATCAAACACTTCCATCAGTGTTGCAGATACAAAAGAAAACAAATGGTGTCTGCGCTCAAGGGACTGACATGGTTCAATGGAGACAGGAGACATAGGAGCATTCAGCTTCAGAGCATATAGAAAGTCTTGAAGCCTCTTAGGGTGAGCACCAAGATCAAAGGCAAGATTCAGGTACACTTAGTACGCATCAGCAGCTCAGATGGCAATGCCCCAGTGATTTGGAGACTATATAATCAGGGCATATCATAACACAGAGTGAACTTTAGGAAATAATGGCAAGCAGATGGTAAGGTCCAGTGGTGTACCATCCTCCCTAGAGGTTGGTGATTTTTTTTGGTTATCTAGGCAATAAAAATAATCATGTCCTTTACCCCTGATTGTTGAGAAGAGGGTAGTTGATCTGAGAGTCAGAGGGCAGTAGGAGCTGTGTGTGTGTATGTATATGTGTGTATATGTATGTATTTGTAAATATACATACACACACATACATATATATACATACATACATATACATGTGTGTGTGTGTGTGTGTGTGTGTGTATAATTCATTTAATTCAGGGGGGAAAGTCAGGACCCTGAACTTCAGAAAATATGAACAGAAATTACAAGCAAGCCAAAAATACAGAGAAAATAGCACAATTCAACAGACCAACAGAGAGGGCTTCTAGCTATCTGACCATTACAAACATACATAGTTACCAGGAAGAGAAGCACCAAGATCTGCATTTTCAGAGTGGGGGGGGGGGG
The DNA here is from genome assembly GCA_028646515.1 of Pseudochirops corinnae. Taxonomy (NCBI): domain Eukaryota; kingdom Metazoa; phylum Chordata; class Mammalia; order Diprotodontia; family Pseudocheiridae; genus Pseudochirops; species Pseudochirops corinnae. The sequence continues at coordinate 15,423,754 of CM053585.1, forward strand.
AGGGGGAAGGGGGGGAAGGGGGGTCCAGGGGGAAGGGTGTGTGTTCAACAGCTACCCAGAGTCTCATCTGGCCAAATCATACAGCTCTTCCCATAAGTGAGCCCCAAAGCAAAATCTCACCTCAGAATATATATACCCCTCTTTCAGAGTCAGAGGACATCACAACCTAAGTGACCCACTGCCTAATTAAAAAGTAACAAAAGGTATGGGCCTTCCTGAGAAACAGGCCTCCCCCCAATCAAGCCCCTCCTATTGGTTTTCACTTGTGGTCAATTAAGGGGCAGGAAAGATCTTCAAATTCCCTAGGCCTATTAAGGGGCAGGGAAGATCTTCAAATTCCCTTACCATTGCAGTCCCTTGAGCTGCCCAATGGGATCTCAGTGGTAGGGGTAGGATGTTCTCAAATGATGAGAAAATAAGATCACAAAGCAGTAGCATTCAGAGAGAGGACATGATGCCCCTATCCATACTACACATGGGGATAGTCAATCCAAAACTGTACTACACAGAAAAAGGAAACCTTCTTCATAATGTTTCAAGCAGGGATGCCCCCCTTTTCATTGAACCATAAACACTTATATTATTATAGAACTAAATCAGAAAGGAATCTTTCTAATCTAATCTAATAACTCCCTCTTCTTGTAGATGAGGTCATTGATGTTCAAGGAGTTTAATTGGAATGCCCAAGTAACCAAGGCAGAAATGATCAGAGGTTTGGTTGGAACCAGTGGTCCTTCCCCTTTATTACACTGTCTTGCAGACAGTGAAAAAAACACATCAGTTAGCCTACTGGAGATTTTGGTAACCGTGGAGTCCAACAGCCTAATAACAGACTCTCCTATTCAGATCTGTAGATTTGAATAAGACTTTGTAAAATGGGGGCCTAGTAATTAATGAACAGCATATTCCCTAGAACACCAGAACCATCCTTGTGGCTGGAATGCTGCCAGTCCAGTTAATGAGATTTTCTGAAGGTGGGAGGGTCAGCAAATGTTTCTTCCATGGTAACTTTTCTAGTAACTGCCTTTTTTTTTTTTTTTTCAGTTCTAATGCCTAAAATTATCTTGTGAGTACTTATGGCTAATACAAATGATATTAATGATTAGAGGGTAGCATGGTGCAATGAGCAATGTGCTCCATTTGAAATCATAGGAAAAACAATTTAGAGGAGTGAGATCACTGCATTCAACCAGCTCATTTTACAGGTGAGGAAATCAAGGCCCAAACAGATTTATTTGCTCAGGATCAAACAGTTGGGAAGTGTCTGACGCAAAATTCAAACCCACGTGTTTTTACATCAAATCCTGGATTCTAAGCACTGAACTATCTTGCTGTACTGGCAAGCACAGAAGTAGTTCACACCTTGTTTCATTCTGTTAAGAAAAAGATTGTGTGGATCTCACAATTTGTGACCCCTAGAACTTGTGAACTCCTGAGGAGGAGCTAATAACTATATAAAGAGGGCCCTAGGGCTAGAGACAGGAAGAATTGAGAAGAGGACTCTTGTGGTGGCAGAATCAAAAAGGAGAAAACTTGTGGCATCCTGGCACTCTGTTTGTCTGCTCTGTTTGTGTTGATGTTTGTTTGTGATACTTTGTACAGAAGCCCTAAGACCTTACTGGAAGCTCTGAAAGAGGATTTTCTGGTTGTGTGTTTACCAAAGTCCTGGAAGAGGGTTTTGGAGGTCCTGGGACTTTACCGATGATCTGTGCTGACCTCTTAGACCTTGCTTGTGGGTCTGTTGATTTCTATGTTGATGATTTTTGTTGAGTTCTCAGACCTTGTTGGTGGGTCTGAGTTGATTTCCCGGGTGGATAGTGAATTGATGATGGTGCTGGCAATGTGCATGAGTAATATTGTGGCTCTGTCAAGCTTTGTCTTCCCAGAAACAGGAACGGCGAAGGACTTGAAGTGGACTGGACACTCCGAGCTTCAATATGGAATGGGAACTGGACAAAGAACTGGACAAGGAGCTGGGCAAGGAACTGGAAGCTGCCTGCCTTTGAACCCAGGTGACAGTTGGAGCTGGGACCAGATAGAAGAGGAAGCATGGAAGCTGAAAGCCAGCTTCAAGTCAAGCTAAAAGAAGACTTTTCTTGGGTACGTGTACTGACTGAGATTATGACTTATTATGAGCTAGGGATGGAGAACTTTGACTTTTGTACTTCTGTGATTGACTAAATGATTGTACTTTGGTGAAAACTATTGTGACTACTTTGGTGAAAACTATGTGGCCATTTTAGTGATAAGTCATAGTGAATGTTGTATTTTGATTGTCTGTGAATGTTTTGCTTTGATTTGTTATGGAATAAATAGAATGTTCACTATACTGTGTAATCAGAACCTTAAAAGCTGTTCACAGTAGCATTCTTCTGGAAAGCTGCTCATGCATGGCATTACACTTCTCAGACTAGGAGACTCAAGTTCAATTCTCAGGTCTGCCATTTATTAGCTGTGTGACCTTGGGAAAGTCATTAACCTCGCTGAGGCTCAGTTTCCTCATCTCCAAAATGAGGGTATGAAACTGGTTAACCTTTCAGGACTGACAAGCCCTCAATCTGTTAACCTTTGATCAATATTTACAAAGCACTTTGAGTTTTGCAAAATGTTTTACATTTATTATCTCATTTGGATGTGATAGAGAGAGTATAAGAATAACTATTGTCACCATTTTATAGAGGAGGAGATGGAGGATTAAATGACTTCTTCACAGTCATACAACTTGAAGTTATAGGTAGTATGTGAACCCACTTTTCTCCCCTCTCTGAATCTAGTTTTCTTTCCTCCAGAGTACACACTCACTGAATTTGTCAAGGCCAAAAAAAGAAGACACTGATAAAGCTATCTTAAAAAGAGCTTGAAGATTTGAAATTATTGCATTATCTCATCCAATCCTCACAAAGCCCTGAAGAGGTAGATGCTATAATTATCCCCCTTTTATAAATGGAGAAACTGAGGCTCAAACTTATTTATACTCAGGATCATATAACTTGCAAATTTAAGAGGCAGGATTCAAACCCACATCTTCCTGACTCTAGGTCTAGGCCAGGTACAATAAATGAAGACAAATCTGTTCTTCTAACCTTTGACAAACCTTCCTTGGATTGGAAAATCTGTTTATTATTAAACAGATTGTTTGCAAACAATTCATAATGAAGAAACCTTCAAAGATATTCATTTTTTTTTAATCTGAGGAAGACACTGAGAAGAAAGGACTTCAGATGTGGGACAATTAGTGTCAATTTCCATCCTCTCCCCACACAGTTAAATATTGTTTTGCTATTGCCTCCTTATGCTAGATGACAGTTTAGTTTCTTCCCAGCTGAATAGGTCCAGTTAATTATTTTGAAGCATGCAGAACAAACACAAGTAACTGCCATCCTGGGATTATAGAAATCCAGTGTGTAACATAATACTTATCCCCTAATTCATTTTAATTCTTGATTTCTCACCCTCCAGAATTTCCCACAGAACTCACATTTACTGGGTGTGCATTGGAGAAAGTGAGGCACAGACCTGTTGAATGAAATATTTAGTTGGTGAGGTTTAATTAATATATTTAGGTACAATAATACTGACTTGTGATTTCATCACTATGGGAAACTCCCTGGTGTGGGAATTCCCTTTACTTATCCAGATTAGCAACTTTTTCCATTGTTTCTAGTCTAAAGAGTATCTTGGGAGGTCAGCATACTAGTCCATGGTAACACAACTTGTCAATGTCAGTGGAAGGACTAGAACCCAGGTCTTTCTGTCCCTAAAGCCAGCCTTCTAGTGATGATGCTGAGCTACGTCTCTTGACATTCTACTATTTTAGAAAGTATTTAGAGTTCATTTCTAGTTAAATCACTTACTAGATTTAAATGCCCAGGAATGGTTAGGTTTTGTGGATGAAAAATATTCATTTTGTATATGAGAAGCAGGGTTATTCAGTCAGAACCTACAGTTTGGAGGCAGAGGACCTGAGTTTAAATCCAGAACGCCTCCTTGATCATCATGTGATCTAGGAGTGATCCCTTTGACTAACTGCATCTCAGTATTCTCACTTGGGAAATAAGGAATTTGGATCAGATGATACTAAAGTCTCTTCCTTATCTGAAACAATGATCTATGGTTCTATGACCCTACATCTCAGTTCAGAATTAATGTGCTCCACTTTAGGGGAAGGCTTGTGTCCAAACTGCTAAGCTGAGGATCTGGGGAATATGAAGAGAACCTTTTTCTCAGTAGAATGTAAATGCATCAAGGTCCATGACTCCTCTGATCTGTCTTTGAATTCACTTCTCTCCTTATATCCAGCTACTCCCCTGGTGCAGGTCCTCATCTTCTCATACTTGAGCTATCAAAAGTTGGTCTTCCTGTCTCTACCTTATCCTGCCTCCAGCCTCTCCTCTATTCAGCTACCAAAGTGATTTTCCTAGAGCATAGTTACAATCATGGCACCCCTACAGTCAATAAACTGTAGTAGCTCCTTATTGCATCCACAATCAAATACAAAATTCTCTCTTTGGTGCTCAAATCCTTCATAGTCCAGCCTCCTTCCCACTATATTTCTAATATTCTTACTTCTTATGCTTCCTTCACATACTTTTAATTAAGTGACACTGGCTTCTTTGCTATTCCGCTCTATCTACTGACCCCAGACATTTTCACTGCCTGGAAAGTTTTCACTCTTCATATCCACCTCCAAGCTGTCCTGACTTTCTTCATAAAACATCCTGTCTTCTCCAGGAAGCCTTCCCCAATTGTTCTAGGACCTTCTCTCTATTGATCATTTCTCATTTATCCTGTACACAGCATGTCTGTATATCCTTGTTTGCTTGCTGTCTTTCCCATTATATTGTAAGCTCCTTGAAGGCAGAGGCCACCTTTTCCCTTTCTTTGCCTCCCCAGTCCTTAGCACCATGTTGACACAGGGAAGGTATTTAATAAACACATATTGTCTGACTGGTTTATATCTTCTGCACCACTGAATTGTTCTTGTAACTTGATGACCTTTTAAAGCAACTCTGGGATTTCTAGTTTTGTACTGGGAAAAACCATGAAGTCTAAGCCTTTTATTTATTCCATAAATGCATTTTTTTTTCTTCTATGTTCCGTATTTTCTGTGGGGTCCCAGATAGATGGAGACCTGGGATCTATTCCCATGGTAACCACTTTCTGGAACTGTGATGTGAGGCAAAGTGTGCCACATCTTCCAAGATTCTGATTCTTCCTTAGGAAAATGGGGGAAATATTTACATTGCCCTCACCCACTCACAGAGTTGGCATATGATTTATAAACCTGAAACTGCTTTGTGATTGTGAGCCATTATTATTTTGTTTGTCTTTGTTATTGGAACAAGTAGTGCAAAGAATAAAAATGATAAGCATTATTATTATACAGAACTTTAATTATATATATATATATACATACATATTCACATATCACTTTATTGTATAGGATTTACATAGACACAGAGATAGAAAGATCAAAAGAGAGAGTTAGAGAGAGATAGAGATGTACATTTTCTCATTTGATTCTCACAACAATCCTGTGTGGCAAGTGTTAATGTAATACCCATTTTACAGATGAAGAAACTGAGGTTAAGAGGTTAAGCCTCTTGCCAGGTCATACCGGTAGGAAGTACCTGAGGCAGTATTTGAAATTAGGTCTTCCTGAGACCAGTGGTCTCTACTATGGAACTAAGTTCTCTTGGAGGATTCCTAACTGGAAGACAATACAGTAGCATGGACAGAGAGAGCTGAATTTGACAGCAAGAAGACCTGAGATCAGATCTGCTTCCGACGCTTATTAGCTATGCAACCATGGAAAAATGACTTCATCTTTCAGAGCCTCAGTCAACTCTGTGAGACAGTCATCATAAAGCATCAAGGATGAGATGTTGTAAGAGTTTAATCTAGGGCAACATCAGGTTTTTACTTTGTTCACAGTGAGAATGGTTTTACTCTTAAGAGAAATAGAGAAGCTATTGATCTGTTTGCATCTGTTTCCCTGATAAAATCACAGGGCAAGAAATAAACAATATGCCAGACTCTGTCTTAGGCACTGGGGATATTAAGACAAATAAGGAAATATTCTCCACCATAATGAGTATACAATGATTGTTGACATGCAATTGATGGACCCATTATGTTAGGATATAGTGAATACATTTCTGTCTTTTTATTTCTAACTGTCTCACTCTCCTCCTATCTTTTCTCTCTCACGTCTCTTTCCAACTGCCTTTTATTTCACTCCTCTTTCCTTGATCGATCCTTCTTTCACTCTCTCCCTCTGCCCATCTCTTCTCTATCTCTTCCCCTCAATCTCTCTCTCTCCACCTTCACTTGTCCCTCTGTCTCTGCTGTTCTCTCTCAATCTCTGTCTCAATCTCTCTCTAATCTCTGTCTCTCTGTTTATCTGGATTTTGGTCTGTCTGTTTGTCTCTGTGTCTGTCTCTGCCTCACTGTGTCTCTCTATCTTTGTGTCTATGTATCTCTTTCTCTGCCTCTCTCTGTTTCTCTCTTTTTCTCTCAGCATCATGAATGTTTGTTTGTATCTTTTCCTATAATGAAATCCCAAAAGTCCTTTTAGTTCTCTGAGGAATGCAAAATACTTTCCAAACATCTGGCATGATTTTTCTTACTCAAAGGATATGGGAGGAAGCAATGGAATCAGAGTAAATTTCTCCAATGTGCACAAAGGTTCCAAAGGTCCTTACATTTTTTGTTGGTGGGTAGGGGTTGGTGGGTGAGAGATATATCATTTAATTGGGGCAATGGACTCCGAGTATGGAAATTCTTTTCTGTAATGAAGATTAGCCAAGTGTGTGTCACTTACAGCCTTAGAGAGTCACTAAGAACACTGAGAGGCTTTGAGTTGGGGTAGTAGATAGAACTCTAGGACTGGATTCAGGAAGATCTGATTTCAAATGTGGGCCCTGATATTGAATAGCTGTGTGTCCTTGGGAAAATCACTTTATACCTATTTGCCTCATCTATAAAATGGGGACACACTGGAAAAAGAAATAGCAAACCAATCCAGGTTCTTTGCCAAGGAAGTCATGAAAGAGTTGGACATGACAGAATAAGTGAACAACATCATTGAAGACTTCAGTGACCTATTCATGGTCATTCAGACAAGTGATTGAGAGACTGAGCTTGAGCCCAGATCTCCTTGCCTCCCATCCCAGCATCCCTCACACCTCACAGCTTTTGAGTAGAGCATTCACAAGCTTTATCATTTTAATTTTTTTTTTAAGTTAGAGCAAGGAAAGTCATCTTCCCCTCTGTTGTATGAGAAAAAAAAAAGGCTTGAAATTGGGATATCTTAGGAAGGCAGGGGAATCCCACTTTACCTAAAGATTCCATCAAGGGAAATACAGTAAAGAAGCAAAAATAACTGGGTGTTCAGTCTGAAACCCTGGATTCAAATCCTGGCACTGCTGTTTAGAAGTTGGGAAACAATGGGAGACTCACATACAGTTTCTGAGCCTCATTTTCCACATTTGTAGAATAAGCCCACAGGTCAATAACCAGCCACCTCATAGAGTTGTTGTGAAGAAGGGATTTGGAAAATGTTTGTTGTTGTTGTTGTCCTGACCTATATGGGGATTGACTCTGTTTTGCTGGGACTCAAGTGGAAGAAGTAGGAGCAATGGATATAAATTGTAAAGTTGAATTCTAGGGTTGAGATCAGGAAAAAAAAAAGGTCCTAATAATGAGAGCTACCTGAAAGTGAAGTGAGCGGCTTTGGAAAGTACAGGGGTCTGGATTTCTTTGAGGAGCAATGGTCACCAATTTTCAGGTATGCTATATAAACAATGCCTTTTCAGATAAAGGAAATTTCTGGCACAGTCACACTTCTTTTCTGAGGCAGATAGTGGCTCAACTCTAATTTCTGGTCTTAGAGAGTTGCTGGGGTACTACATGAAGTGCTTTGACCTCAATCACACAGTCAGATTGTGCCAATGGAGACCTGGGATCAAGGTGTTTCTGACTAGATTGTCTCCAGTCTGAGGTCAGTCAATCCACAAGCTTTTATAAAGCACCAGGCACTGTGTTGGTGTGGGCAGCTAGGTGGTGCAGTGGATAGAGTGGTGGGTCTAGAGCCAGGAAGACCTGAATTAAAAATCCAACCTCAGATATTTACTAGTTGTGTGACCCTGGGGAAGTCACTTAACCCTGTTTGCCACAGTTTCCTCATCTGTCAAATGAGCTGGAGAAGGAAATGGCAAGCTACTCCAGTTTCTCTGCCAAGAAAACCCCAAATGGGGTCACAAGAATTCAGTCCTGACTGAACAACAAGAATGTACAAACAAAAAGAAAAAAAAAGTCACCACCTGCAAAGAATTTGTTTTCCAAAGGGGGAGATGACATGGATAAAAATAAACATATACCTGATACACACATGATACATACAGAGGAAATGGGAGATAAGCTCAGAGAAGGAAGGTCCTGACAAGGGGCAGGGAGGGAGGAAAGGGCTCCTACAGAAGGTCCAAGGTGATGTGAATCTGGAAGGAAGCCAAGGATTCTAGGTGGTTGAGTTGAGGAGAGAGCCCATGCACATGCATGGAGTTAGCAGATAACAGGTGATGTGTGAGGAACACGCCACGGGTGTGGAGCAGAGATTGGCAATTCATGTACATGTGGTGATGTTGGAGGTCACAGAAACAAACCCTTTCATTTGGCATGAAACTTCCTCAGAGGAGAACTGACTTGGTGGTGGTCACAGAGCTAATTAGGGGCAGAGACAGGATTCAAACCCAGGACCTTCATTACCACTCTTTCCATTACCCACAGTAAGTGGCTCCTTCATTTCTCTTGGGAATAGTCACATTTTAGCATTCTAGACATCCTTACTTATGAACACACACACACACACACACACACACACACACACACACACATTTCACTGAGATAACCATTCTGAGAGAGCCAGAATGAGACAGTAGAAAGAGAGCCAGTGCTGGAGTCAAGAAGATCTAGGCTAAATGCCCCCAGGTAACTCCCTATCACTATAAGTACAAAAGAAGGCTTCAACCTGCACTGGTACAGGGAATTTCCTCATAGGGGAGATTCCTACCCCCAGTGAAATATCAGCTCCAATTCCTACTCTTCAAAAGATATACAGAGGATGCTAAAACACACAGAGGTGACCAGAACACTTCTGTGTCCCACTCTGAATTTTTCAAATTTGTGGCAGGATGTCAATTATCAGTTTCATATTAATATTGAAATTACCCTGTATAGTGCCTTAACATTTGGGGGGGGGGGAGATTTGAGAGGGAAAGGCAAGGCAATTGAGGTTAAGTGACTTGCCCAAGGTCACACAGCTAGTAAGTGTGCCAAGTGTCTGAGGTTGGACATGAACTCAGTACTCTAGGCTCCAGGACCTGTGCTCTATTCACTGTGCCACCCACCTGCTCATATATTTTTTTGCCTTCACATTTTATAAACATGAAATGCTTTAACCGGATCATTAAAGGTGGTCCAGCATTTCATTGCTTTTCAGAAGAAATTGGCTAAGAAGAGATATGACTTCTTCAAGGTCACACAGTAGGCATCAAAATTGGATTTGAACTTTGAACTTGGGAGGAGGCATTGAACTTGCTTACCATGAGGTCCCTTCCTGATCTAGGCTTATGCTTCCAAATCTAGAGGAGGTTTCATTTTCCACCATACACACCACTTTCCATTTCTTTAAATCTTCTCATCCCCCTGCTTTTGCCAGTGATTTCTGTGTCTAGTTGTATATCAATAATGACAAAACAGGGCTACTTCTTGAAGCACAGGTTATAAGGAATTAATGTCTCTATTTTATAACTGAGGGAACAGATGCTAAATCATTTGCTTATTATCAAAGAACAAGTAATTGTCAGTGGCAATATTCGAACCCAGATCTTACTAACTACAATTTTCTGCTCTCTCCCCTGAAACCATAGTATATCCATTGGCACAGCAATCTTCATGGCACTTGGGCTGACCACCCAAAGCATCACAGTGGTAGACCTGTCCTGAACACACACATATTACCTAAGATTTTAAGTGTCCTGCAGATACACTCACTGGAGGTCTTCAGGCAGAGGCTGAATGGATGACTACTTGCCCAGGATATTGTCATGGAGATCTTTGAAGATACCTAAAGTCTGTTGCTGAGGGTTCTCAGTTAAGCTGAGAAACTATGAATGAACCTTTGACACTTGATCTTAGAAAGTTCTAGTTGCCTCCGTTTCCATATTTGTAAAATAAAAAATTAGACTTAGCCTCTAAAACCCCGTTCAGCTCTTGATGCAGATCCTAAGAAGAGGAGGAAAAGATTATAGGAGAAGAAACATGCTCCCCAGACACTCCCAAGGGCCATAGACCCTGACAATAAACTTACCTGGCACTTGAAGAAGGATCCCAATTGTGGCCAGCAGTAGCCTGGGGCGCATGCTGCCAGGCTGCACAGTCCAACCTGCTTGACTTGGCTCTGCTTGGCTTGGCTTGGCTTGGCTTGGCTCAGCTTAGCTCAGCTCCCCAGGGCACAGCTAGGGCTGCTCCCATGGGGCTCACTCTTGACAGAGAAGAGAAGCTCCAACTCTGCCTGTTCCTGCCCCTACATGAGGAAGTGTTTACTCAAGGTGTTGCACAACCTTCCAGCTGGGCCCTGGCACAGAGAAATCAAAGTGGCTCTGCATGCGGAAGGCCTCATGGCTCACTCCTTCTCCAATTACCTGCCCCCACTTTTTGTCTTCTTGAAAGGGCAGAATGTCAGACAATGGAGGGTAGGCTGCCAGCATTTGAGAAGGGAAAGACAGAGAAGGGAAGGGAAAAGAGAAGGAAAGGGGAAGGGAAGGAAAGAAAGGAAATTGGAAAAGAAGGGAAGGGGGAGAGGAAAGAGGAAGAAGGAAGGGAGGGAAAAGGAAGGGAAGGCAAGGTGAATCTTCAGAGAGGGCATTTATATCTCCAAAATTGACAAGCACAACAACAACAAAAAAATATACGGATTGATTTGGCTGTCCGCCATGCCTAGAATCCTCTCTCTCTCTCTCTCTCTCTCTCTCTCTCTCTCTCTCTCTCTCTCTCTCTCTGTGTCTCTCTGTCTTTCTCTGTCTCTGTCTCTGTCTCTGTCTCTGTCTCTCTCTTTCTCTGTCTGTCTCTGTCTCTCTGTCTCTGTCTCTCTGTCTCTGTCTTTCTTTTTCTCTTCTCTCTGTCTCTCTATCTCTCTCTGTCTCTCTGTCTCTCTCTCTGTCTTTGTCTCTGACTCTCTCTTTCTCTCTCTTCCTTATCTCCATCTAGTGGCTTCCCTGACTTTCTTCAAGTCTTAGATATAATTCCCCTGGCTAACAGAAGTCTTTCCTGATACCCCTAATTCTAGTATCTTCCCTTTGTTGACTATGTCCTTTGTATCCTGTCCATAGCTTGCTTACACATAGTCATTTGGCTCTTGTCTTCCTCATTAGGCTGTGATCTCCTATCATTTCTTTCTTTGTATCTCCACTGTTTAGCACCGTGACTGGCACATAGTAGCCATTTAATAAATGCTTATTGATTAACTTTTACTTAAGAAAGTGATGGAGTGGCCATCAATAAACTTAAAAATGTGACATGAGATCTTGTTGTTAAATATTTATTAGCACATCCTTGTCTGAAGCCAGCATCAAGTGAGACTAGATCCAGCAGCAGTCATGTGGCCCATGGGGTTTTCAGGAACCATGAGATTTTAAGGCTAAAAGTAGAAGAGATATTGAGACAAAGGAGCCATGGCACCATATATGCATAAATTTATGAATGGGCATAAGAGATTACATGATAAAGCCCATTTTTGTTATTGTCGTTCAGTTGTTTTAATCATTTCCAACTCTTTATGACCTCATTTGGGGTTTCTTGGCAAAGATGCTAGAGTGGTTTGTCATTTCCTTCTCTGATTCATTTTGCAGAGGAGGAAACTGAGGCAAATAGGTTAAGTGACTTGCCCAAGGTCACACAGCTAGTAAGATTTGAACTTTGCTTTTCCTGACTCCAGAGCTGACACTCTATTCACTCTGTCACCTAGCCGTCCCCATTTGGAGGATATTAATTTGTCATTGCTGAAGATGATTCATAGGGGTTGAAAAATAGAGCAAACCCCTAATTTTGATGCTAAGGACAGATCCTATCATTGACTAGAATCTCAAGATTTTTTTATAATTCTCCAACTTTCCCAGGCTCAGAGAGTGCTTTCCCTGGAGGGAGAAACCAAAGAGAAGCCAGGCAGACCCAATGCCATTAAGGATCAAGAAAGGCAAGTGATTTGTCCATTCATTGAGTTACAGGATTCATTATACAATGGAGCATGGAAAGAATTTGGGACTTTGGACAGCTAATCCAATTGGGCTAGAAACCATATCAACCTCCCTTTCCAAAAGAGAAGAAATCTTATTGTCCCTGTTTGTGGTGTGTATAACATAATTAAAACGATCTCTTGGATTCAGGTAGCACCATCCCTCTGATGTGTTCAGAATTCTCTATGAACACAGATCATGGCATTCTAACAGCTTCTCCCTGAGATATGGTAGGGCAGAGCTGGGGAGGGAGTACATATATCATCTTCAAATATGCTTCCCTAGTCATAAAAATCCCCAATCTACCAAGTGTCCAAATGCACAATCCAAGGAGGCATCAAAAACAGATCTCTCCATTTGGAATCTTGTGTGCAAATACTCACACCACAAGATCTACTCAAGATGGATTTTCAATGAAAATGAAGTCAGGGAGAGAAGTTGCTTAGGTGCCTTCTTTAAGTTACAGGGAGTAGAGATGATGGAAGAGGGAAGAAAATCTTCATGGTGAGTTTCAGTGATCTTTTCAACTAATCAGGCAGTGAAGAAGAATGTATTAATCTCCTACTATGTGCTTACACTGTGTTAAGAACTGGGGATGCAACAAAAGGGAAAAGACAGCTCTTACTCTCAAAGAGATCTCATTCTAATGAAGGATACATAACTATGTGTAAGCGAGCTACCTACGAAATAAATTGGTAATAACAGGGGGAGCACTATAACTAATGAGGAATAGAAAAATCTCTCTAATTCAAGGTGAGATTATGGGTCTGATTTGGAGGAAACCAGGGAAACTGGGTAAAGAGAGAGAATTGCAAGAATGGGGGACATCCAGTGAAAATGTTCAGTGTCTGAAGAAGTGTCTTACTCTAGGAACAGTAATGGAGCCAGCATCTCTTGGTTCCAGATTATATGGAGCGGAAAGAGGAGAAGGGGTCTAGAACTGTAAGAAGGAGAAAGGTTATAAAAGACTTTCAAAGATGGGGGGTTTGATTTGCTCCTGAAAGTTGTAGGGGACATTGGAATTTATTGATTGGGCAGGGGTGAGATTCTGGGGGACACTGCCTGACCTACATATTAAGAAGATCCCTTTGACAGCTGAGAAAAGATGGAATGGAGTGGACAGAGAATTGAGGTAGGGAGGCCAAGCAGTAGACTATTGCAGTAAGCCAGGACTGAGGTAAAGAGGGAAATGGAGGAAAGGAGAGGGAAAAGTATAAATGGGGGAGAAGGGATAGAATGGAGAGAAAGACATAGTTAGTAATCATAACTGTGAATGTCAATGAGATGATGAACTCTCCCATAAAATGAAAGTGGATGGCAGAGTGGATTAAAAACCAAAATCCTACAGTGTGTTGTTTACAAGAAGCATATTTGAAGAGATATACACAAAGTAATAGTAAAAGGCTAGTGTAGAATATATTACACTTCAGTTGAAGTAAAAAAAAAAAGTTGGGGTAGCAATACTGATTTCAGACAAAGTAAAAGAAAATAGATCTAATTAAAAGAGATAAAGAAGGACAGTATATCCTGCTAAAAGGTAGCATAGACAATGGAGTAATATCATTACTAAACATATAGGCTCCAAGTGGTATAGCATTTAAATTCTTAGATGAGAACTTAAGAGAATTACAGGAATAAATAGACAGCAAAACTATAATAGTAGGGGACCTCAACCTCCCCTTCTCAGAACTAGATCTTTCTAATCCTTAAATAAATAGGAAAGAATTTAAGGAGATGAACAGAATTTTAGGAAAGTTAGATATGGTAGACCGATGGAAAAAACTGAATAGGGATAAAAAGGAAAATACTTTTTTTTGTCTCAGCAGTATACGGCATCTACACAAATACTGACCATGTACTAGGTCATAAAATCCTCAAAATCCAAGTCAGAAAGGCAGAAATATTAAATGTTTCCTTTTCAGATCATGATACAATAAAAATTACATGCAATTAAGGGTCATGTAAAGATAGACTAAAAATTAATTGAAAACCAAATTATCTAATCCTAAAGAATGAGTGGGTCAAATGACAAATCATAGAAACAATCAATAACTTCAGCCAAGAGAATGATGATGAGACAACATATCAAAAATTATTGGATGCAGCCAAAGAGGGTCTTAGAGGAAATTTTACGTCTCTAAATGCTTCCGTGAATTAAATAGAGAAAGAGGAGCTCAATAAATTGGACGTGCAAATAAAAAACTTAGAAAAAAATTAAAAATCCTCATTTAAATATCAGATTAGAAATTTTGAAAATCAAATGATAAATTAATTAAATTGAAATTAAGAAAACTATTAAACTAATACAGAAAACTAAGAATGGGTTTAATGAAGGAAACAATAAAATAAACTTTTGGTTACTTTGATTTTTAAAAATCAAGAAGAAAACCAAATTACTAGTATCAAAAATGAAAGGGGTGAATTCACCCTCAATTACAAGGAAACTAAAGTAATAATTAGAAGTTATTTTGTCCAACTGTATGCCAATAAATCAGACAGTCTTAGTGAAATGGATAAATATTTACAAAAATATAAATTGCCCAGATTAACAGAAGAAGAAATAAAATAGTTAAATAATCCCACTTCAGAAAAAAAGAAAAAAGAAAAAAGAAATGGAACAAGTCTACAATGAACTCCCTAAGAAAAAATCTCCATGGATTTACAAGTGAATTCTATCAAATATTTTGGGAACAATTAATCCCAACACTATATAACTTATTTGGAAAAATAAGACAAGAAAGACTCCTGACATTTTTTTTTTAATGATCCAGATATGATATTGATGTCTAAACTGGGAAGAGCCAAAACAGAGAAAGAAAATTATAGACCAATTTCCCAAATGAATATAGTTGCAAATATTTTAATAAAATATTAGCCAAGAGATTACAGCAATTTATCATGAGGATAATACACTATGACCAAGTGGGATTTATACCAGGAATTCATAACTGGATCAATATTAAGAAAACAATCAGCATAACTGACTGTATCAATAATAAAATTAACAAAAATATTATATGATTTTCTCAGCAGATGCAGACACACTTTTGACAAAATGCAGCACCTGTTCTTATTAAAAACTATGTAGAATTTAGGAATAGATGGAAATTTTCTTAAAATGATAGAGAATTCAAGTAAAACCATCAGCAAGTATTACATGTAATGGGGACAAACTGGAAGCATTTACAATAAAATCAGGGATGCAACAAAAATGCCCATTGTCACCACTATTCTTCAATACTGTACTAGAAATGTTAGCTTTAGCTATAAGGGAAGAAAAATAAATTGAATAAACAAACAAACAAACAAATAAATAAATAGGCAAGGAAGAGACGGATTGTATGATGGTATACTTTGAGGATCCTAGAGAATCAACTAAAAAACTACTTGAAATAATTAACAACTTTAGAAAAGTTGCAGGATATAAAATAAGCCCACATAAATTGTTGGCGTTTTAATATATTACTAGCAAAGCTGAGAGCAAGAGATAGAAAGAGAAATTCCATTTAAAGTAACAGCAGGCAATGTAAAGCTATTTGGGGGTCTTCCTGCCAACACAAACCCAGAAATTATATCAACATCATTATAAAACACTTTTTACACAAATAAAGTCAGATATAAATAATTGGAAAACTATCAGCTGCTCACGGATAGGTCAAGTTAATATAATAAAAATGGCAATTCTACCTTAATCAAATTACTTATTCAATGCCAAATGAACAAAACTACCAAAAATTGTTTTACAGAATTAGAAAAATACTAATAAAATTCATCTGTAATAACAAAAAGAAATTAATGAAAAGAAATGCAAGGGTAGGTGGCCTAGCCATACCATATCTAAAACTGTATTACAAAGCAACAATTATCAGAACTACTTGGTACTCAGCCAAGAAATAGAGTGGTGGATCAGTGGAATAGGTTAGGTATAAAAGACATAGGTAGCCAATGACTATAATAATCTACTATATGATAAGCCCAAAGACTCCAGCTTCTGGGATAAGAACTCACCATCTGACAAAAACTGCTTGGAAAACTGGAAAACAGTATGGCAGAAAGTAGGCCTAGACCAACATTTTACACTATATACCAAGATAAGTTCAAAAAATGGGAGCATGATTTAGACATAAAGGGTAGAGTTATAATCAAATTAGTAGAGTAAGGAATAGTTTACCTGTCAGATTTTTGGAGAAGGGAAGAATGTATGACCAAACTAGAGATAGAGAACATCATGAAATGCAAAATTAATAATCCTTATTACATTAAATTAAAAATATTTTAACACAAAAAACTGATGCAACCAAGATTAGAAGGGAAGCAGAAAGCTAAGAAACAGTTTTTACAGCCACTGTCTATGATAAAGGCCCCGTTTCTAAAATATATAGAGAAATGAATCAAATCTATAAGAATACAAATCTTCTCCAATTGATAAATGGTCAAAGGATAGGAATAGGCAATTTTCAAATGAAGAAATCAAAGCTATCCATCATCATATTAAAAAAAAATACTCTAAATCACTATTGATTAGAGAAATATGAATTTAAACAATTCTGAGGTATCACCTCACACCTATCAGATTGGTTAATATGACAAAAAATAAAATGATAAATTTTGGAGAAGATGTGTGAAAATTGGAACACTAATTCATTATTGGCAGAGTTGTGAACTGATCCAACCATTCTGGAGAGCATTTTGGAACTATGCTCAAAGCATTATAAAATTGTGTATCCTTTGATCCAGTAATACGACTTCTAGATCTGTAACCCAAAGAGATCATAAAAAGGCTAATGTATCCACAATTACAAAAATATATTGCAGCTTTTTTGTGGTAGCAAAGAATTTAAAAGGAAGTGATGCCCATCAGGTGGAGAATGACTAAGCATGTTATGGTGTAATGAATTATATGGCATACTATTCTTCCATAAGAAATGATGAACAGAGAGAGATTTCAGAAAAACCTAGAAAGACTTACATGCACTGATGCTGAGGGAAATAAGAAGAACCAGGAGAATATCACACACAGTAACAGAAACATTATGCAATGACCAACTTTGATAGACTTAGCTCCCCTCAGCAATGCAAGGATCTAAGAGAATTCTAATAGACTCATGATGGAGAATGTTATTCAAATCCAGAGAAAGAACTATGGAATCTAAATGCAAATCTAAGCATATTATATTCTCTTTTGTTGTTGCTGTCGTTGTTGTTCTTGTTTTCTTCCTCATGTTTATGCCCTTTAATTCTGATTCTTCTTTACAACATGACTAATGTGGAAATATGCTTAATATGACTGTACATGTCTAACATATATTAGATTGCATGCTACCTTGGGGAAGGGCGTAGGGAAATTTTAGAATTCAAAATCTTTTAAAAGTGAATTTTGAAAACTAAAAATGCATTTTAAAATGGCAAAAAAAAAGTTCTTGTTGATGGATTTATTGATTTGTTTATTTTGATAGAGTTACCAGGCAAACAATTTAGAGCAGCGGTTCTCAATCTGTGGGTCACAACCCCTAGGGGCTGTATGACTCTTTCACAGGGGTCGTCTAGGACCATAAGAAAACACATATTTCTGATGGTCTTAGGAACCAAGATACTGCTCCTCAATCCATCTCCATGCGGGTCCACCCACATGCAGGTATGCCCAGATATGCCCACATACCAGTATTAAAGGGTAGTGACATTAGGAAGGTTGAGAACCACTGATTTAGAGGAACATTATATGCAAAATGTATCTAGACTTTAGCAAAGTATTTGACAAAGAATTTCACGGCATCCTTGAGGTGACTATAAGAAAATGTGAACCTGAAGAAATGACAATTAGATCAATAGAGAATTGGTTGAAAGGTCAGTTACTAATATTTCAAAGTTGTTCATTATTAGTGAAGTGTGCCAGGGGACCTACCCTTGCACCTGTAGGACTTCATTGTTCTTATCAATGACTCAGAAAAAGTCCCAAATGCCTGTCATCAAATTACCAAATAACACAAATTAGTGGTCCAAATTATCTCTATAGATTAGACCAGCAGTTCTCAATGTGTGGGTTCTGTTCAGTTTATAACAATGTATCCTGCATATCAGATATTTACATTACGATTCATAACAGTAGCAAAATGACAGTTAGGAAGTAGCAACGAAAATAAGTTTATGTTTGGGGGTCATCACAACATGAGGAACTGTATTAAAGGGTCCTGGCATAGGAAGGTTGAGAACCGCTGGGTTAGACTAAGAACTACATTAAATTCAGTAAGATGAAATGTAATAGGGATGAACAGAAAGTCATATTTCAGTTCACAAAAATCAAATTCACTAGTAAAAGATGGAGGCAGGCATTTCTAGATTGAAGCTCATTTGAAAATGATCTGAGGGGCTTTAATGACTCTCAAATACAAGATAAGTAAATTATGATATTTGGAAGTAAACAATAATGACAAAAATAATGTCATCTTAACCATATTAAAATTATTGTTGTTGTTCAGTCCAACTCTTTGTGACCCCATGTACCATCCTGCCCATGGGGTTTTCTTGACAAGGATACAAGAATGATTTGCTATTTACTTCTTTGGTGGATTAAGACAAACAGAGGTTATGTGACTTTTCCAGGGTGTAACAACAATGCAGTATTCACAACGCCTACAGTGACTATAAATATGCTGGAATAGTTATTAATCACAAAATGTAACAGGCTCTCTACATGAGGGACATAGCCACAACACTTATTCAAATATCAGAAAGTTGAGTCCCCAAACCAGAAAGTCAAAGCCATCACAGTAGCCATGGAGCTGGCACACATAGTCAATGCAGTAAACATCCACATTCTCAAGCCTTCAAAACAAAACAGGCTGCCTCAGGCAAAGATCCTTTTCTCCTCACTTACGTGCTCAGCCTCCAGGCAGCTCATTCGCAGCAGCTCTGGACCCCCGCAGTTCCTGTCCCTGGCAGTCCTCACCAGAAGTCCTCAGCAGAAGTTCTGGCTGGCTCTCAGAAGAAATTTGCACTGCCACCCCTGATTCCAGTAACACCAATGGCTCCAGCCTGGCCCCTATTGGGCTCTGGCTCCTTCCTGCCCCACCCCTTCCTTTAACATCAGCAAGTTCAAGGGGCATGGAAGATCTTCAAACCTCATTACCATTACACAGGGTCATACAACTAGTAAGTCTCTGAGGGCAGATTTGAACCTAGTTCTTCCTGACTCCACTCCCAATGCTCTATCTACTGACCCCTAGCTGCCTCCATGTGAAATATTACAAATTAGCATTGCCAAAATAAAGGAAGAAATTAAGTTTTTGTACCAAACCCTCATCAGATCTTATCAATATTAATGCAGCAATGTAGAGTTTTTATTCTTCCCTGATTGATTCCCTAGCTCACTCTCTATCAAAGCTATTCCATCCTTCTCTTCTCTCCTCATGCCTACCATTCATTCTTCACAGTCCTCTACCAGTTGAGGATCTTGCATATTACATTAGTGAGAGAACTGAGGTCCTTCTACATCAGCTCTCTCTTCTCCCATTCTCATTATCTCAAAATTCCTTGACATCATCTTTCACTCTCTTCTCCTTTTCCTCAGCCTGAAAAAAGTGACAATTTTCCTTACATTTGTCCCCATCCAATCCCATCTTTGACAGTAGGTTATATCCTCAGTCATGCCTATGTTCCCAAATCTTCAACCTTTCCCTACCATTTGGTTCCTTCCATAATACCTTTTGACAGGTCCAGGTCTTCCCCATCATTAAAAAAAAAGCCATTTCCTAGACTCTACTATCCCTTATAGATATTCTCTTTCATTTCTCCTCCCTTTCTTTACCAAACATCTTGTAAAAATTGTCTACACTCACCACCTCCACTTCTTGCACTCAGTCTCCAACCCTTTGCAATCTGGTTTCCAACCTCATCACCCTCCCAAATTTCTCTCTCCAAAGTTTCCAAACTGAATCCTTTAACTGTTAAATCCCATGTTCTCTCATCCTTCTCTTCCTTTCTACTACATTTGGAACTCTGTTGACAAGTGTTCAGCACAATGCTTATCATTTAATATGCTCAGATTAAAGGCTTATTTTGATTGCACTCTTTCCCTAGATACTCACTCCATTCCAGCTTTTTATGACACTGATGACCCTGCTTCTCCTCAAACCCACCTGACCACTGCTTCTCAGTCTACTTTGTTGGTTTATCATCTATAACATCTCCCCCTAAGCGTGGATGTTCCTTCAGAAAATCTAGGCACTCTTCTTTGGCAAATTTATTGGCTCTCAGTGCTTTAACTATCATTTCTATGTGCCTGAGAGTTTTGGCTGCTGAATGGACATCTCTCCAATGTTCTAGGTTCCAAAACACGCCATAATCCTGGACTCTTCACTCTCCTTCATGCTACACTGACAATAATTTGCCAAGTCTTGTTATTTCTACCTCCACAAAACACTTCAATTAGACTTGTCCTTTTTCACTAAATCATTGACCACCTTAGTTTGAGCACTCATTGTGTCCTGCCTAGATTATTGTAACAGCCTTCTCATTGACCTTCTGGCTTCAAGTCTCTTCCCACTTGAGTCTATCCTACACACTGTTGCCAAGCTAATCTTCCTTAAGTTAAGGAGAGATCACTTGACTCTTCTACTCTTATCAATTCTAGTGGTATACTACTGCCTCTAGGATAAAATATAAACTCATCTGTTTCAATTTTTAAGATGAAATAATCAAATGAGATATTTTTAAAGAATTTGGCACAGTGCCTGGAACATAGTAGGTGCTTCTAAATACTTGTTGCCTCCTCTCCATTTTTAAGTATTTTTACAACCTGGTCCCAACTATTTTCCCAAACTTATTAAATATGACTCCCCCTCCTACACTCTTCAGTCTGAAAAAAAGCCTTTTCTTTTTTTTTTTCTTTTTCCACATTCAAGCTATCCCATCTTCATTTTTTTGTACCACTATCCTGGCCACCCCAAATATGTGGAATGTACTCCTTCCTCACCTTTATTTCACAGAGTACCTCCATTATTTTAAGATGCATGGACCTTTAAGAACTACGAACTATGTGAAACCTCTTTGGATCTTATCAAAAGCTAGTGTCTTCTCCCTCTATCTTGCATTACTAACTATAACTATAACTATAACCATATGTATTGGTCTTTGGTCATTTTATATTTAAATCCTTGGGGATTTCCATGTATAACCCAGATTTATGCGCTTATTGACTGGCTCAATGGACTATTCATCTTCCACAATGTAATCATCTTCACATAAATATTCTCATCTGGTTAATAGTAGATTTCTCTTCCTCTTCCCCCCATTTGCAAAGGAAACTATTTTGAATAAACCTGGATGTCATTTAAGAGACACTGATAACTTCCCTTGGTTGAACTTGTTTGGGTTTCCCATTATGATGATTGTTCTATACTGGGGACCATTACACAGGAAATTGATATAATACAGTATTTCTACCAGTTTTCCATTTTATGTTCCCTACCATCAGCAATTTGCTAGGTTCAGTTTCAATCCAAACCAATGCAGTATTTCCCCTTTATTTCCTTTTCTTTCCTTTTGTTTTCTTCCTGATTCCAAAACCAGTGCTCTGTCCACTGTGTCACATAGCTGCCCCAATGAAAAGTAACATATGATCAAAGAACTCTTGTGTCAGAAGAAGAACATGGACCCAGGTCTCCATGACTTTATGTCTAACTTCTATCAAGAATTTATTGAACTTCTACTATGTGCATTCAATTGTGCTAGGCACAAGGAATAAAGACAACAACAACAAACAGTGCTTGATCTCAAGGAACTTTATATTGTACTGTGGAAGAACACCATATATGCCAGCGGTTCTCAATCTTCCTAATGCTGCCCCCCTTTAACACAATTCCTCATGTTGTGGTGACCCCCCAACCATAAAATTCTTTTCCCTGCTACTTCATGACTGTAATTTTGCTACTGTTATGAATCATAATGTAAATATCTGATATGCAGGATGTATTTTCATTGTTACAAATTGAACATAACCCACAGGTTGAGAACTGCTGATGTAGACTGATGAAAATATAAACGGCAATTACAGAAGGGGAAAGTTAGTAGGTTCCAGTTTCAACATGATGGCTACAATAGTTTTCTAGAGTATAGTTGGTTGTTTTTTTTAGTTTTTTTTTTGTATTATTATCCTTTTTTTTTTTTTAATTTGATTTTGACCTTGGCTCTAACTAGTGCATGCTTCATGACTCTGTTATGACTACATCTGCAAGTAGTCACTTCCTGTCTGGCAACAAGATCAATTAGTTCCTTTTGTGTGAAACCATTGAGTGCTTACAATGCTTCTTTTTTCTCCTCTTAAAGCACTCATAATCTACAGACTTAAGATTTCTCATTAATCTACATACTATTGGCCCCTTTCACTTCCTGAAACAACTATATTTTACAAAATCCTCTTTCCCATCCTGCACTGTTCCTACTTTGGCATCAAAGCTACATTGTCTCACAGAATATGGTGACGATGTGAAGGATCTTGTCAACTTCTTTCATTTTTTTTTTCTTCTTTCTTGTGGTTATTTGGGTTTAAACCTTCCCTTTTTTATTATAAACTTAACCATCACAGACAAATGTGGCCATCCAAACAAAAAAGACAACAACAACAAGACTGCGTATGAAATTGCATACTTTTATGTCATTTGTTTATAAAAGAAGAGTATATGAAATTTAATGGTAATAAGATCATTGCCAAGTTTGTTTCTGTGTGTCTTTCTGGTTGCTTTTTAATTGTTTTCTCCTGTGAATTTTGGTGTTCTATTAGTGCTCTTTTCTGTTTGCATCTCTCTCCTTTTCTGGTAACTCATCACTGACCCTGTGAAGCCATCCTTTGTAGGAAATAGCTATTTGAACAAAATGCATCAACACATTGACTTGCTATGGATATCCCAAAACATTCTCCTAATCCGGAGCCATACATCTTGCCCTCTGGTCTTAGCCTGCTCATTTTGATCAAGGATTTAACTTGCACCTCTGTCAAGTAATTGGACCCATGTTTTGTTCCTTGTACTTATATATCTTTCTGGTACCATATCCCATACATAAGTAGATCCAGATCTGGGGTCCGTGGCCAATCTTTCTTATCACTGTAAAGCCACTGCTATACTTCATCCCCTCACTTTGGCTGGGTCTCCACAATTTGCTGACAGCACTACTGTTTCTAAAACTTTTCTTACCATGACCCAGAACACTATTTTGATGTTGTATGTTGGATATCTTTGGGGACATACTCTGCTTCTCTCTATTAGACATTTCCAACCCCATTTAATAAGGTATTCAAGTATGTTATGGTTGCTTGCTAAAAAAAAAATCCTCAGATATTCTACTCCTTATCCTATCTTTTACCTAACTGGAATATTCCATGCCTATTTGCCCTGTCTTAGTAGGTATTTTTAGTCTCTGAAACTTTTCAGTTTGGCTATCCAACTCTCACTTGAGCCCTGGAAACAGCACACTTGTCTCAGTGAATGTATTGGCAATACTAGAAAACATTTATAATAGATATTCATTTGACTTAATTGATTGATTCATTTATGTCCATCCTCCTTTTCACTCATGTTATTCTATTTGCATGTATATTATATGTGTATGCACACATATATGATAATGTGCTATGTATTATATGTGTACACATGTATGCATGGTGCATACATATATATGTATTGCATATTTTCAAATGTATGTATTTTGTTGTATTTATGTTATATGCATATGTAAATGAGTGTATATATAATTATGGGTGGTGGTGGTGGTGGTGGTTGTCCTTTATTCTCAAAGTGGACCAAAATGACATCACTATGTTACAGTCAAGGTACTGTGTGTCCAGCTATGGCTAATCAAAGCAATATGAGCTCAGAAAGCTCTACGACAGTCTGTGCATAAAAAGCCCACATGAATATTTGGAGTAGAGATGACTCTAAATTTGTGCATCTCACATTTCTTTGGAGCTACCGTAATATTGTTTAACTCGCAAAGCATAGTGCCTTCTTTGATGCTGGCATATCATGCTGGGTGCTCCTCTGCCAGTGTCTCCCATGGCTCAACAATTGATTTCAAAGTTCTTCAGATAGAACCTGAAAGTGTCCTTGTATCACTTCTTTTGCCCTCCAGGTGAGTGCTTGCCTTGTGTAAGATCTCCATAAAATGGTCTTTTAGACAAACTCACATTTGTCATTTGAATAACACAGCCAGACCACTGGAGCTTCAGTCTCTGCAGTAGAGTTTGAAAGTTTGGCTATTTTTTTGATGTTGATT
>CM053585.1:15453313-15477963 GCA_028646515.1 Pseudochirops corinnae
CTGGCTCAGAGTACTTGGGTTATATCAGCAGTTCTCAACCTGTGGGTTGTCCCCCCTTTGGGGGTCGAACAACCCTTTTACAGGGGTCACAGGGATCGCCTAAGACCACCAGAAAACACATATTTCCGATGGTCTTAAGAACTGAGACAATGCTCTTCTACCTGTCTCCAGGCGGGTCTGCCCACATATGAGTATTAAAGGGTCACAGCATTAGGAAGGTTGAGAACCACTGGGTTATATGAACTAAAAGAAGACAGAAAATATGGTAATACAGAGAGGTTGCAAAGGGCTTGGAATTCCAAGTGCTATCTTCAAGCATTTTAAGAGATACTGTGCCAAATTAAGGCTTGATGTTAGATATCTTGCCAGGTAGAAGAGGGATTTGACTTGCCATCCTTCAAGGTGGAGTTGGCCCTGGAAGGCAGAATTAGAAGCATAGGTAAAAGTTGCAAAGAGACAAATTAAGGTTTGATGTTAGAAAGAATAAGAAGCAAACCCCTACTGACCAACAGAACTATTTCATATTATAAAGGGGATGGTGGATGGGTTGCCCTGTTCCAACACAGGTTCTCTCTCACCAACCAACTTTAACAAAGATTGGATAATTATGTGGATCAACATTGAGTTAGTCAACAAGCATTTAGTGAATGTCAGTGAGGCAGTAGATAGATATATCACAGGAGCATTTCTTTTACTGGTATAGGCTGGATTAGCTGACGTCTGGTGTCCCAAATCAGTGATTCTGGGACTAGATTATTCTTAAATTCCTCTATAGGATTTTAATTATATGCCATACAATGACTCGTTCACTTTTTTTTTTTTTTTTTTTTACCCCCAATACCAAGTGCAAACAAAGTACAAACAAAGGAGTAGGGTGAGAAGTGGAAAACCATCATGGTGTCAAGAGATTATGACTTAGAAATAATATACAATAATAGTGAATGAGGTTATTTAGCATTCCCCCTATTAATCAACTATAAAGCTATTGATGAGTGTTCAACATTAAAATTGTCATTTGTCAATCGTCATTGACAAAATGTCTATATCTTGTTGCTTTTGTTGTGTTTTTGTTGTTTGGACTATAATTGAGCTGAGATAGCTTCCCCATCTAAAAAAACAATGGGGTTCGACCAGGTGACCAAAAATGTCAATGCCAAATTACAAGCAACAAGTACAACATGAAGGATGGAGATCTCAAGATGGAAGGAAGGTCAGAGGTCAACCAATCCAACCCTTCATTTTGTGGACGATGAAAATGCAATCCAGGTAGGAGAAGTGATTTGTCCAAGGTCACCCAGGTAGTAAGTTTTAGAGGCAAGATTTGTACTACCATGTCATCTGACTTGAGTCTTTGCCTGCTACTTACTGGGGGATAATTACGGAGAATTATCTCAATAGTGTGTTGGAAGTGAAGTTTCAATTTAAAGAGACTATACTGAGAAAGTTGTGGGGAAGTATAGAGAGGGCACAGACAACTTATAAAAAGTAATTGACTGATTTTTTTTTTGCCATCATGATCACTTTCCAAGAATTCCCCACCATATAACTTTCCCTTGTAAAAAGAAAAAAAAAATACTTAAATTAAAGCACTGACCTTTTCTGGAAGCATATGCAGAATCCCATCCTCTCATTCTGTCCTTCATTACTGGGAGGAAAAAGGTATGTGTTATCAGTAGAGGCAGCTAGGCGAGGCAGTAGACAAAATGCTGAGAAAGACAAGGTCAAATACTAGATGAGTGAACTTGGTTGAGTTGCTTAACCTCCATCTGCCTAAATTTCCTCAAATGTGAAAGAGAGATAAAAACAACACCTGCATGCCAGAGTTGTTGTGATGATCAAATGAGATAATGCTTTTAAAGAGCTCAGCACAGTGCACGCAACATTGTAGGCATTTAACAAATGTTTATGCCCTCTGTTCTTCCTTCACAGGTGGAAGTTGAATTAAGGATGGAGGTAAAGGGGACAGAGTGCTGGGCCTGAAGTCAGGAAGACTCAACTTCATATTCAAATCTGGACTCAGATCCTTACTAGCTATGTGACCCTGGGCAAGTCACTTAACCCTGTTTGACTCAGTTCCTCATCTGCAAAATGAACCAGAGAAGGAAATGACAAACCACTCCAGTATCTCTGCCAAACAAACAAACAAACCCAAATGGGGTCATGGAAAGTAGGACATGAATGAAAAATGACTTAAAAACAACATAGGCATTAACCTTAGCATACTGACATCTCTTTTAAAGGGAGAGGGAAGAAAGCGTAGGTGATCACATTGAGAAGGCTCAAGCTGAGGAATCTGACTTTAGATCAACACAATCTTATCAATAAAGTTTGAACTCAGGTCAACTTCTATAAGGTTTTATTGGGGGGGGGAGGAGTAGAATGCAGGTTTGTAGGTAAAAAAAAAAACAGAAGAAAAGATTTAGAAGAGGCATGACTGAAAATAAGATGAGGAGTTAAAAAATACGGTTTGGGTTTGTTGAGAGGCAAAAATGGCTACCCAGCTCTGTTAGTGTCCCATGAAATTCTTGGAGGTGAAACCGATGAAGCATTTGGGTTTTTCTCCATAGTGTTCATCAGTCTATAAGCAGGAGGAACAGAGGAACTGAGGAATGGTGGGTTAGTAAGGCATTCAAAAGAAATTAGTTGAATAGATATCTTTTAAGCACTTACTCTGTGCCAGTAGTTAGGGATACAAAAGCACAAATTGAAGTCGTCCGGGCCCTCAAAGTGTTTGTATTCTATTGAGGAAAAATGATATGTTCACAATCATTCAATAAGCATTTTTCAGCCGCTGACTCTATGCCAGTTACAAGGGATACAAGACAAGCATAAAACAATTCTTGCCCTGGAGGAGTTTCCATATTATTAGGAGATAATGGAAGGTATACATAAATGTAAAAACAATGTACACTGAAAGGAAATACAAAACAATTTCCAGGGACAATATGCTCCCAATTTGGAGGGCATGGGTCTCGAAAGACCTCGTATACTCGTGTACTGGGGATTACTTGGATAGAATGATAGAGCTAGACATTCCAAGCAAAGGACATGATGAGGGGCTCCATTCCATTCATGGACCTGTGCAAAGGTACAGATATAGAAAAGAGACTGTCATGTACAGGGACTAGCAAAGGTGCCAGTGTGGCTGAAACATACAAAATGTGAGAGGGAGAAAAATGAAACAAGCAGAGAAGAATTTTTGGGCAAGGATTGTGAAGGGCTTCAAATACCAAATGGAGAAGACTGAATTTTATCCTGGAGACAGTGGGAGCCCCTAAATCTTCTTTAGCAAGGGAGTAATATCATCAGATTTGTGCAATAAGCAGTATTTTAGCACATAATCATTGCCACCATATAATTGTCACACTCTTTTTTTTAATTCCAAAATAATTGTTTATGACTTTTCATCACATAATTGTCACAGGGTATAATTCTGTTGATCATGCCACTTAAAATGTAAACAGAACAGCAAAGTATTCACCAGTTTCATGGTGATATGCATTTATCTCTTGTGCTTTCAGAGCCCAGAGCCTAGAATTCTCTAGGGAGCACACATGGTCAGTATATTTCCAAAGCCAAAGCTACTTGCATGGTTTGTTTAGAGCACTGCAATATTAACAATATCCTCACTCAAACCAATGAAGAGGCATAGGCACAAGGGGAGTGGTCAGGGAAAGCTTCCATGAGTAAGTCCCGTGGTATGGTAAGACTTGCATCTTCTCAATTTTATATTCACAAGTATTCCATACAACCTGATCTTACACTAAAAACAGTTTAGTAATAAATTATTTTTAAGTAATACTATTACAATTTTATTTTTTAAAACTTCACATAATGGTCACACACTGTATTTTCACACACAAAAATTGGCATGATATCTGTGATGATTATGTAGTAAACTGCAGTATCTACTTGACAGTTGTGTAAAGGATGGATTGAAGAATGGAGAAACTGGACATAGAGAAATCAGTTAAGTTATTATAACAGACCAGGTGAGAAGGGCCATGTCATAAGGGACTGAATTAGGAATTGAGGAGATTTCACAGGCCAAGAAGTTGGAAGTCATGTAAAGGAGAGGAATCATATAGGTAACCCTCAACACACCTGAGTAAAGCCAGAACCAGATTAAAATGTAATTGGAAAAGATTTAATAAGAAATATTTTATATTTTGATAACTAAAACCCAACAGAATATAGATAACGTTACATTTTAAAATAATTTTTATTGGTGTCTTCTGTTTTATACATCACTCCAGTTTCCCTCTCCCCTCTTCCTTCCCATAGAACCATCTCATATGATGAACAGTATTTTTAAAGAGGAAAAAAAAACCAGTACAACTGATTATACATTGAAAAAGTCTGAAAACATGTGCGAAGAATA
The DNA here is from genome assembly GCA_028646515.1 of Pseudochirops corinnae. Lineage (NCBI taxonomy): Eukaryota > Metazoa > Chordata > Mammalia > Diprotodontia > Pseudocheiridae > Pseudochirops > Pseudochirops corinnae. The sequence goes on from CM053585.1 coordinate 15,457,695, forward strand.
ACTCTTGTGGAGCTCCCACCTCCACAAAGGATATCGTGTATGTCTTCATTTGAGTCTCACTTGATCTTTATAATTTGATTATATTTCCTTTCGATTTTTTGGTGTGTCATTCTTTCTATTTACATTATTGCTGTTACTATATATATTACTTTCCTCTGCTGACTTCCCTCTGTATCAGTTCATCTAGATTTTACAGGCTTCTCTGTATTCATCACTCACATGATTGTGTTATTCCATTCCATTCACGTACACCAATATGTTTAGCCAATCACCCAATTGATGGGCATAAACTTCATTTCCAATTCTTAGTCATTACAAAAATTGTGGCTATAAATATTTGGATGCATAGATAATATTACATTTTAAAAATAAGTCAACATGAACCCACAGAGATCCTTGTGTACAGATTCAAGGGTCCCATTTCTATTTGAGTTTGACACGTCAATGTAGAGTGTGACTCAGAGATAGAGAAAACTGGGTTAGAATTTCAAGTACTATAGAGACCATTCTCTCTTTCCTCATACTGAAATATGGGGAAGGAATGTATACTCTTTCAAATACGAAGATTCCTGGAACTAAATGGAAGCTATTTCAAATGTTCCCAGGGCTCAGCTGTGCTCAGAAACATGTTTTATTTTACAGGGTTCTGCGTGAGTGATCTTGGTCTCATGGTGTTTACTTTGCTGTCCTGTTCTATCCACCCGTGAGGCTCCCTGAAAAGAGAGTGTGCTGAAACAATTCAGTAGTGATGTGGGGCAATATATCATGAATGATACCAAAGCAGCTGGATACACATGATTGAGATCAGAATGTCAGATGCCATGAAACAAAACAAAACATGATAAGAAAGGTAGAAATTTTGTTGTTAAAGAAAAAAATAACCTGAGAGCAAACAACTAAGCAGGAGATCCAGACCAGTCTAACAAGTGTGCAAAAATCCATGGGAAACCACGAAGCAAAATCTCCTGCCCATAGAATGGAAGCTTCTTAAGGACAAAGGCATTTATATTTGTTATCTTTATTATGTTTGTTATCTTTGAATCCTCAGCATCTAGGTCAGTGCCTGGCATATCATACTTAATATATGCTTGTTGAGAAGGCAACTCCATCTTTCCAGACTCCCAAACATGATTTTTAACCAAGACTCCTCCCTCTCCCTCACCAAATATATCCAGTCACCAAATCCTATTCCTTCTAATTTTACAGCTCTCATATCCTTCTCTCCACTCATATAGCTCAGCTTAGTTCAGATCCTCATCACTTCTCACCTACACTATTAAGAGCCTCCTGTCTTGTCTCCTTACCTCAAGTTCCTCCCCAATCCTGTTCCTACCCATGGTGCCAAAGTGATTTCCTTAAGGGCTGATCTGACCTTGTAACTCTCCTACTTAGCCAATTCCAGTGGCTCTTTATTGACTCTAAGATAAAACAGAAACTTCACTGTTGAATTTTTAATGCCTTTCACAATTTGACTCAAATTATTTTTCCAGCCTCGTTGATGATTGCTTCCTCTCCCACAACTGATCTCTCATTCCTCACACAAGACACTCCATCACCTCTCACTTTGCTTCTGCACTAGCCATACCACATGCTGAGAATACACCCTTATTACCTCATACAGACACTAGCTGTATGACTGGACAAAACATGAAACTTCAAGCTTCCTAAGTTTTGCCAAATGTAAGGTGAAGATAATAATAGCACCAATTTCCCATGGTCATTGTGAGGATCAAATGAGATAATGTTTGTAAAGTACTTACCAGTATCTGATACGTAGAAAGTGCTTAATAAATCCTTCCTTCCTCCCTCTCTCCCTCCCTCTCTCCCTTCGTCCCTCCCTCCCTCCCTTCCTTCCTTCCTTCCTTCCTTCCTTCCTTCCTTCCTTCTCTCCTTCCTTCCTTCCTCCCTTCCTCCCTTCCTTCCTGTCTTTCTTCCTTCCTGCCTGCCTATCTTCCTTCCTTCTCTCCTTCTTTCCTGCTTTCCTTCCTTCCTTCCTTCCTTGTCTCCTTCCTTCCTTCTTTCCTTCCTTCCTTTTCTCCTTCCTTCCTTCTTTCCTTCCTTCCTTCTCTTCTTCCTTCCTTCTCTCCTTCCTTCCTTCCTTTCTTCCTTCTTTCCTTCTTTCCTTCCTGCCTGCCTTCCTGTCTTTCTTCCTGTCTTCCTTCCTTCCTACCTGCCTTCTTCTCTTCTTTTAAGAAGGAACTTAAGCATTATATTTTCCATTAAATATTTCCTAAATGCTGAGCTGTTAGTCTTCTCCTTCCCTAAATACTTTGTTTATATTTGTTCACTTTATATTTATGTTACATAATTTTATATATATATATATGTATAACATATATACACCATATGTGTTCATGTGAACATATATTTGTATATGTTTTTTCCCAATTACAATATAAACTCATCATAAATAGGGATTGTTTTATCTTTCACACTTCTATCACTAGCATCTAGAATAGTCCCTGCCACACAGTAGTTACTTAATAAATTCCTGTTGGTTGATTAATAGACTAATTGAAATACATCCTTGACTTATACACACTTCCTGGGGGTCCTATGGTGTAATGCATCAGTCTCTCCATTAGCTCAGGATCTCACCTCACATCTTTCTTAGTAGATGATTCTTCTCAGCCTTTGAGTCTTAAATGAATCAAGCACCGATTTCCCTCTTACATCCAGGTAGGTGATGTTCTTGGAGTAAGCTCTGTGTGGTAGAAAGAGGGATTTGGAGGTAGAAAATCTGATTCAAACCTAAGATCTCTGACGCACCATTTTTATGACAACTGGCAAATCCCTTAATATCTCTAGGTCTCACTCTTTGCATCTGAAAAATGAGTAGGTTAAGTCAGAAGAAAAGTACCTTGTATCTCTAGCTCTATAATCCTCTGATTAAAAAATGTTCTCTGAGCATGCATCTCTTCAGGAAGTTGGAATGGATTTTCTCTTGAAAACCATTTATGCATTGTATTGGAGCCAACTCAGACTTGTTTAAGAGAGTAAATTGTGAAAATTTCAGTGTGAGTATTTACACCTGAGAGCTTAAGGAAGATAATAAATCAGGGACTGATTTAGTGTTCTCTTGTTTCTAGACTTTTAAGAAATTAATGAAGAAAATTATAATAACATAGATTAATCTTGAAAATAAGTCAGACATATGTTTTCCTCCATTTTACAAGCATATATTCCATTTTTTGGGAATCTAGGTAATGAAGTAGAAGCACACTTGAGTGGGATTCTTTCTTTTCCATCAGAATTACAAAATTTTAAGACTGAAAGGAACTTAAGAGTAACACAGTCTAATAAACCTTGCACAACTGAGAAAACTGAGTCCCATGGAAGGCACATAATCAAAACATTTCAGAGTTGGAAAGAATTCTACAAGTCATTAAGGCCCAATTCAAACTTGAGAATATATCTCCTCTCAAAAGCATAGCTAAAAAGTGATTATCCAAACTGTGCAGTAAGAGGGGACTCAGTACTCTCTGATATACCAGCAGTACAAGGTCATCTCCCCCCACCCCCACATACCTTTGTTTCTTTCACAGAATAGCCCTTCTCAAGTGGATAGAAGACAAGTTCTCTCACATTTCCAAATTGAACATCACCATTTCCCTCAACACATCCTCATATGGGAAAAAATAATTCAAAATCATTTATCACCTTAGTCACCTTTTTCTGGTTGTTTTCTAGTTTGCAAATGACCCTCCTAAAAGGCAGTGTCTAGAATTTAACACAATATTCCCTATGAGACGTGACCAAAAAGGAATAAAATGGGTGATCAAGTATGTCATCCTAGACACAAAACATGCCTTTTCAGAGATAGCCGACGATAAAATTTTCGACAGTGAGGTAGTGACATAGATGGAGTACCAGACCTGGAGTCAGGATGACCTGAGTTCAAATCTGGCCTCAAATACTTACTAACTATGTGACCCTGTTTGCCTCAGTTCCTCTTCTATAAAATGGACTGGAGAAGGAATTGGAAAACCACTCCATTATCTCTGCCAAGAAAACCCTAAATGGGATCACCAACAGTTGGACACAACTGGAATGAAGAAAGAAAAACAACAAAGAAAGATAACATTAGCTTTTGTCTTTTGGCTGCCTTATTATACTTGTAATTTGATTGCTCTCCTCTAAAACCCCTAGATGCTTCTCAGATGAACTTCTGTCGAATTATGCCTCAGCCTTCATGGATATGTGTAATTCAGTTGTTTTTCACTCAAATATTATTATACATTTATTTCTATTAAATTTCATCTCACCACATTTCTACCAATGGTCTCTCCATTCATTCAAGAATTGTTTAGATCCTGCATCTGCTATCCAATGTGCTAGCTGTCCCACTGAGCTTTCTATTATCTACTCATTTGATTAGTATCTTATCTATGTCTTTTTCCAAGGCACTGATAAAAATATCATTTTCTCTTTGCCCAGGTGTTCTAGCAATGGTGTTAAACTCAAATATGAGATGAATGAAAAGTCCAAGAGACAGAGTTTCTGGGTAGCCAATAATCAATTTATCAATTAGCCTAGCTGATAATCAATCAATTGATGGTCAGCAGTTTCTCTTGGCAACCAAAAACAAAACTACAAAGGTCATTGAATGCTTTGGAGAAAGGGGTACCCCTGATAGGTGAAAATCAATCCTGACTGGTGAATAATTAATGAGGGGATGAGCTTTCAAATGAGGAGGTAGACTGAAAGTCTTCAGATTCTCCTGCTGAGAACTGACTTGATCATGAGATTCAGCCACCTCCAGCAATCTGGACAAAGGAATCCATCTCTTCCTAGACCACTCTGGTTGCTTTTCTCCTTCATGAGATGGATTACCCTAAAGTACAACGGATCCGTGAAGGGACATGGGCTTAATACTTTGGAACTGGAATTCACCTAGATTAGGTTCTGTTTTTACTCTAAACATGCAGCCCAACAAAGGATTTCCTCTATATACAAAGGATGTTTTTCTCTATATTTTTCACTGGTTGCAGGAAATCCTTTGGCCTGCCACAAGCAGCAGAAGGGCTGTGAGCAGTCCAGTGGCCACAGGTTATGCAGGCTTGCTCTAAACAAAAGTACAATCTTCTAGTTAGACCCAAGATCACAGAACGTGCATCCGTTAGAATAATCTCATCTATCAGCCTTGTCCTTTGTACATTGACTGTCTTACAGGAACTGGTCCCTGAATGAGGAAATAGAGAAAAAAAGCCTAAATTTTAATTTAATAATTGGCTAGTAATATAATAGAAAATAATCAATTCTCTCAAATAGAAACAGATATCTATGAGCCGCACAGTGACTTGGAAAATCACAAATTAATATCATCTGTACTGTATTATATTTTATTCATTTGTTAAGCATTTACCAATTACATTTCAATGTGATTGGGACTACACTTGGGGCCTCTCCTTAAATGGAGGTTTGGGCATTTATGGCTCCATTTACACTGGGGTAAAGGGTAGTGATGAAGTATGAATATGAAGGCAAATGGGATCTTACGGAATGGTATCTTCCCAATGATGAGCTTCTTGGGACCTGGGGGAAGTCAGAGAAATTCCAAAATAATATAGTCAAGTTAGAAATGAGGAGATATCTTGTTTTTGGATATAACATTATAATTTCGGATTTTTCCTCTGCTGAGTTTCACCCAGACCTATACCATCCTCTCTTCCTTCCTTCCTTCTTCCTTCCTTCCTTCCTTCCTTCCTTCCTTTCTTCCTTCCAAATTCTATTCCCAGATTTTCTCAAAGAGTATAATTTCCTAAGAAACAATGTTTCGTTTTGAATAAAGCATTTTCTTCTCAATTCATATTTAAGTGGTGGGTTCCCCTTTTCCATTTCTCAACAATATTTCCTAAGATGAGATATTTGCTCACCTTGAATGAAGCTCTCTAACTGACTTCACTTGCTACTCATGTTTTATCCATTTTTGCGTAGACATTTGAAACCACGGATTTTATTGGGCTTTCCTTGGGCTTTCACCTCCTATAAATTTTCAAGTGTCTTATGATTCTTCTTGCACTATAACAATTCACTGTGGTGTCTAGTTTGGTATACACAAGACTGTAGTTACCTAGGAATTATTGCTTAAATCTACCTATATTACATTGCAGTAAGTCCAAAACTGGAATTCTCATCTGCAAGCACTCACTGCCACACTTCTTCATTGGATAATGTGTGCTGACACCTACCCTTATGCCTATCAAAGTGCACATCATATCTACTTGAACCCATTCCTCCTACCCCACTATAGCAAAAGGCCTTTGAGGAGGCAAGAAAGACAGTAGGAAAGGTGAGGCTGAATGAAGAAATGACTGTACCTGACTGTGCTTATTTGCCATAAAGATCCATTTTTCTTTCTTTCTTTCTTTCTTTCCTTCCTTCCTTCCTTCCTTTCTTCTTTCCTTCCTTCCTTCTTTCCTTCCTTCTTCATTTCCTTCCTTTCTTTTGTTCTTTCTCTTTCTTCCTCTTTCTTTCTCTTCCTCTTCCTTCCTTTTTTCTTCCTTCATTCCTTCCTTTCTTCCTCCCTCTCTTCTCTTTCCCTTTCTTTCTCTCTTCCTCCTTCCCATTCTTTTCCTTTTTCTCTTCTTTCTTCCTAGTTCTTCTTTCCTCTCTTTCTTCCTTTATTCCTTTCTTCATCTCTCTTCCTCTTGTGTTTATATATTTTTTCTTTTTACTTACTTTCTTTTACTCTTTCCTTCTCCCTTTTTTACCCTTCCTTCCTTCCTCTCTCCCTCCCTCCTTTCCTTCTTTCCTTCCTCCCTTCTTTCCTTCCTTCATTTTCCTTCCTTCCTACTTCCTTCCTTCCATCCCTTCTTTCTTGCTTTCTTGTTTGCTTGCTTTCCCTTAAACCAATAGATTGAACTGGAATTCTCCAAGGTCACACAGCCAGTAGCAGAGTTGAAGATTGTGTTTAAGTCTTTAGTGATATCTGGAATATTTGGGTTTTCTCTGGCTGTCCTTTCCTGTAATGGCTGTCTTGCTCTAAATGAATTACCTCCTCCTTGCCTAAAGTTATCCCTTTTTCTGGACCTTAAATGACTGAAAACTTTCATGTTAAACTGTTCAAGCTTCCTTACATTAATTATTCCATATATATTTGTATTTATTCACATTATGTTTATGCTATATATACTTAAGTAGTTCTTATCTCCCTACCACTGGAGTAAAAGCTCTTGGTAAGTAAAGATCGCTTTGTTCATTATACTTTAATACCCAATGCACAGCACAGTACCTGGAACATAATAAGGATTTAAAGTATTTTTGGATTCAGTGATCTGTGCCTGCGGAAGTGGAGGTAGAAAGTTGAATAGATGGATCTGAAACCTCAGGGCACTCACGCTCTCCATTCTCATCTCCACCTCCTAGCCTCCTTGACTGGTTTCAAATCCTGTCTAAAAATCTCTCCTTCTACAAAATACTTTTTCTAATCCCCATTAATACTAATGCCTTTTTTCTATTGATTATTTCCTATTTATCTGGTATATATCTTGTCCACATGTTTTCTTCCCCATTAGATGTTGAGCTCCTCAGAAGGAGACAATATTTTTCTATCCCTAGGGCTTAGTTTACTGTCTGGCACATAGTAGGCACTTAATAAAATACTTATTAAGTGACTGATTAATAAAAATGGCCTCTTTTGTCATGGTCCATGAGTTTAAGCTACTCTGGAGTACTGGAGCCTGTGGCTGTCCCAGTGGGGTGTTGGTCAATTGCTCTGTCCTTGGAGGTCTCTATCCCCATCACAGTGTGTAAGGGTGAGAGTGCCAGGAGCCACACTAATGGAGGAAATAGCACCCCAACCTTCACTAACAATTAGTAAGTGAGAGTAGAGAGCTGAAGGTGGGAATATGAAGTTTGTCATAACTCCTGTTAACTCCTCTTCTTCTTCTTGTCATAGCCTATAGGCCATCCCATCCAATAGCTGGTACCCACTAAATTTTTGTTCATCCCTTATTTCCCCTCCCTTCCATGTCATGTCAAAAGGGCTACCTAAAATCCTACTACTTTAAGCACAATTATCTAAACAGTTTTTTTCTGTTCTATGTAGATCACTGAACCCTACTTTCTGGCCCAACTCCTAGCTAATCCTATCAGGACAAAGTGATGACACAGCAAGTAAGCTTTTACTCTTTGGAAATTGTGTTCCAGTGAGAATCAAATATGTTAGACTAGTTATCCCCAGAAGTTGTTTCCAATTCAGCAATTCTATGATGAGTAGACCTTTTTAGGCATTCCAGTCTCTTTCCAAGATCACTTTTTGCCAATGGCCAGTGTTAGTTTTAGTTTTTGTTTTTACCTTGATTACCTGCATTTTCCCTCCTGATATGATTTTTAAAAGATTAAAAGCACATATAACTTCAGGAATAAACTCATTGAGAAGAACCTTGGGTCTCTGACCTCTGCCAATTTCTCTCCAATTGGCCTATGCCAACATAATTTTGTCATTCCCCCCATTATCGAAAAGATGTGGATTTGCAAGTGAGATAGAACCCCACCTTTTCAGTGTTTCTATGAAAGTGACACTATATAAAACGAGCTCAGATACTACTTTGATATGAAAACCCCACTCACTAATAGTGACCTCCTCCCAAACTGTCTTCCATCTACTCTCTTTACATTTCTCTTCTTTACACTTAGATATGTTCTCCTTAACTCCACCAGTAGAATTCTAGATCTGGCACTGTAATAGATGCTTAATAGATTGATGATTGATTGTGTAATGATTGATGAAAGTGTTCCCTGCCTGAATTTGCGTTCTTCTTTCGGCTTTACCACTAATTTGCTCTGTGACCTTGAACAATCATTTCACATCTATGGGCTTCCATTTTCTCATCTAAAAAATGAGACTTTATCCTGATTGTCTTAAAGGGTTTTCATGAGGATTATTTAATGGATATGAATGGATATGAAATTGTTTTTAAAAGTATAAAATGCCCCAATGCCCTTTACAAATAAGGTTGTTACTTTCTCACTGATTACCCAGTTTCTATCTTAGGCAACACACACATAGCTCTTTGAGATTTGTGAAGCCCTTTATAAACCTTTCCTGATTTGAGGCACACAACAGCCTTCTGAACTAAAGACTGTAGACATTATTTGTCCTGTTTTACATATAGAGTATTTGAGCATCAGAAAAATCAGTAACTGATCCAAGATCAAAGATGGTAAGAGTCATGGGTGGAATTTGAACTTAATTGTTCCTGACTCCAAGTCTAGCATCTTATCCATTGTACCATGAAGCTACATCTTTAAAACCTCATTAAATCAAGAGCAATTTGGGGTGAGCTGGGGTTTGATCATCCATGAGGACCTTGCTCCTAAGAAGAGACATTATCTTTACTCCCAAAGTGCGTGCCTTGGCAAAGAGTTGATCATGATCCAGATCATTTGGACAAAACCCAAGATTGCCTTGAAAATGACAAGAAGGGTTGGCCGTCATCTATTCCACAGCTAAGTAGCTTTTCAAAAGGTCGTCTGAACTCTGGAGGCCATCTGACCATTAGAGTTCTATCACATTCCTATCAGTACAATGTGGAAACATGTGGCTTATGCCTTGAAGTGGAGTAAAGGAGCAGATACATAGCCCCACATTCAGATGACATACCCCAAAATTCAACAGGAGTAAAGAAAGGTTAACTGGGTACCCACTGAGGTCAGTCTTAGAGAACACTCAGTGAACACTCATGCAGAGTCAATATATTCATATGGCATGGTTATTGCTCTGTTAAACACCCACATTGGACAATTGATAATCCCACTTTCCTTGCAGTCATTCAAGAAGAAGTTATTAAAGTCCTATACTGTAGCAGGCACTGTGCTAGATGCTGAGGACAAAGACTAAAATAAAATAGTCCCTCTCCTCAAGGACCTTACATTTTCCTACATTTTGTTAGCTGAAATATCATGGATAGATAGATAGATGGATAGATAGATAGATAGATAGATAGATAGATAGATAGATAGATAGATAAACAGACAGATAGATAGATAGATGATAGATAGATAGATGTAGTTCTATATATCTATGTATGTATGTATATATATATAAATATGTGCATGTATATATGTACATGCACATATTATATGTTTATATATGTATATATGTAGACATGTATCTAGCGTATACACACATGCATGTACGCATAAATACATACACACACAAACATAATGAAATATATCCCAAATATTTGCAAAGTTATTTGGAAGATCACTAGAATGTGAGGGGGTCAGTGGAGGAGCTTGAACTGAGCTTTAAGATAAGTTAGAGACTCAAAAAAGGAAGAAATAAAGAAGGGGTGCATTATAGAATTGCATAGTAAGAAAGATTTTTGTACTCTGCGCCTGACCAAATGAATGTATTTTTTTTGTGACTAGAGACTAATCTCTATTTGAGAAGAGAGATTTTATGATTGACTAAATGAATGTACTATCCAGGGGTGGAGTATTTTGACTTTATACTTTGAGATTGATTTGAGATACTTTGTGATTGAATTGAGAACTTATTACCAAATTAATGTTGTCTGTTTATGATTGGAAACTAATCTCCAATTGAATATAGAGAAGACTTTGTGATTGACTAAATGAATGTACTGCCCAGGGGTGGAGTAGTACTTGGACCTTAGTACTTTGTGATCAAATTGTAGGCTTAATAAATTATTGAATTACATGTGGTATATTTTGATTTCCTCTTTTCTGTGAATGTTTTGCCTTAATTTGTTACTGATTAAATGGAGAGTTACTATGCTGGTATTCCAAACACTGGAAGTTACCTTTGCTTGGCATTACAGAGACACAAATACAATGAATGAAACCATCCCTTCATGCAAGGATACCACATTCAAAGGATTTACATTCCATTATGAACTGAGGCAAGCAGTGACAGCATTATTATCCCTGTTTTACAGATGAGGAAACTGAGGCTCTGAAAGAAAAAGTGATTTGCCTATGATCAATCATCTAGTAACTACTAGAAGTAAAGTTGTCCAGAGATTGCAATAATCTTGAGAACTGTGTTAAGATTAGTAACAATTGGAACTATTGAACTCTTTTTGTGGTAATGAATAACTAGGAACAAAGTAGGAACCCATTGATTAGAGAATACTTAAACATATGGTGGTCTATCAATATATTGGAACATTGTTGTCATAAGAAATAATTAACAAAGAATACAGAAAAGTATGAGAAGACTTCCTTGAATTGATGCAATGTGAAGCAAACAGAATCAGGAAAACAGTATACACAATGACCATAAGGTAAGTCATCACAAAGCCTTTATTAAGTGTTTACTGTATTCCATGCACTATAAAATGGTAAGAACAAAAACAAACTGAATGCTGTGTAATTATTATGATCAGGTTTATCTCCAAATTAAAGATGAATAAATGGACTAAGTGTCTGCATTGTTGGGGTGGGGGCCTATGGGTGTAAAACACTCCATATACTGTCAGACTCAGTTCATTTGTTAATTGGTTTTGTTGAACTGCCTTTTGTTTTTCCTTTTCTCCTTTTTAAAAAATTCTTACAAAGGATGGCTCTGGGGGAAGATATTAGGAAATGAAGATAATGAAAAAATTTGTCAGTACTGATTTTTAAAACATAAACATGAATAGTATATTACTATGGAGTCGGGGTACATACATCAAGAGGGAATCTGATGAGCTCTGGCATTAACAATTGGCTCTCCAAGCATGAGCATTCTCCCATGGTTATTGTGAGAATCCAGTAAGACAATGTGCTTCTCTACCCTTATGGTAATGTACTATAATTTTGAGTTTTTGCTCCCTGTCATTCTCCTCTCATTTTTCATTTAATTTCAAGCTGAAAAGGCCTTTGGAGGTCTTTCCATAACTTCATAGACTATAAGAGCTCAAAGGGAAGTAACAATTGTCTGGTGGAATTTCACAGATGAGGAAATTAGGGCCCAGAGAGTGGCTGGTTCTCGTGTCAGTACTTCCCTTTATTGCAGAACAATAGTACAAACCAGCTCATTTTCACATGTAGGAGGAAGTATTAGGGACCTTAGAAGTAATCAAGGCACCAAGTTCCCCAAGCTTGGTCACGCTCCCGTCTGACCACTTTGAAATTGCGACCTGAATTCCATGGGGAAGGTTCCCTCCACGTATCTGAGTCAAGCTCAGGGGTACAGATAGCAGTTCATTCTGCAGAGTGTGCTGTGAGGGTGAGATGTGAGGCAGCTCCCCAGGGGAAAAAAACGTTTGGCAGGTTGAAGGAATGGAAGAGCCAAACTTAGCCCGTCCCTTTGTATCAGAAAAGACAAAGGAACAGCCAATTATGAGAGGTGGGGCATGGATGACCACAGAGCCCAACCAAAATGCAGAACACAAAAGATGCCAAGTATCAAGTGTCAGTCTGAAAGAAAACTTTTCAGCTGCATAATTGGCGACTGAATGCGGAGGGATTAGGAAAGCTTCCAAAGGACGTGGATTTCTCACTAGAGCCCTGTGTCTCTAAGTTACCAACAAGATGGAGGCCAAGTTCCTTAGGGAGCATACAGCAGCAGAGTGGTCAAAGTGCTGAATGGAATTGGGATTATAGATTTAGAGTTCAACAATACTTTAGAGGTTATATGTTCCACTGATCTCATTTGACAGAGAAGGAAACTGAGGTTTAGAGGAAAAACTGACTCGTCTAAAGTCAGTAGATAATATAGCCCAGATTTGAATCAAGGTCTTCTGACTCCAAAATCGACATCTTTGTCATTGTATCATGCTGCCTTTAAACTGGATTCCAATTCTGCCTCTTTCACATACTACCCATCTGACCTTGGGTAAGTCACCTGATCTCTGTGGCCTCCAATTCCATCGGAAAGTGAGGGTTGGACTAAAAGGCCTCCAAAGTCTTTTCTAGGTCTTATTCTGTGAGCCTGGGTCATCTCTGAGCCTAAGTTTTCTGATCTATTAAACGAAAATAATGATATCTATAGTAACTGCCTCTCAGGGCTATGAGGCCCTGCTACCAGGGTCCATCTAAAGTATTTTACAAACCAAAGGGCTCCCTAGTAATGCCAGCTAATATTAATCTGGCATGGAAGTAGTTTAGTGTAGAGAAGAAAGATAGAGTATGACTTAGAAAGACAGAGGTTCTAATCCTATCCCTGACACACACTGGCTTGGAGACCTGCTGGAAACTATGAATTCTCTCAAAGGACCCCTGACAACTACTTTAAGAGTGGTTCAGGAGCTCACCTGCATTTGAGGAGGGAGTATCCTCATCTGGCATTCCCTGGCCTATACTAATGCCACAGGCAGGAAGTCTCATCTTCCTGACCTCAAATTTGGCCTCAGATACTTACTAGCTGTGTCATCCTGGGCAAGTCACTCAACCCTGTTTGCCTCAGTTTCCTCATCTATAAAATGAGCTGGAGAAAGGAATGAAAAACCACTCCAGTATCTGCCAAGAAGACCCCAAGGAGGGTCATGAAGAGTTGGACGTGACCAAAATGACTGAACAACAATGACTAATGCCAGTGACATTGAAGGCCCAGGCTGGAAATAAATAAGTAAAACTAGAATGACTTTAGAAGGACTCCATTATCTGATCTCCACCCACTTTTCCACCTCAGAAGTAACTTCCTCACTGACTCGCTGCATGTGCCAAGAATTCCTGCCTCCAGTTGAGGGCACTGAGAAGAGCTCTGGATGTGGTGTCCCAGAACCTGGGCTCCACTCTGACCTCTTCTACTTATGACTTGTATGACCCAGAACAAGTTATTTCTTCACTGTGTGCCTCAGTTTCCTCATTTGTAATATGAAGGGATTGGATAAGATGTTCCCTGAGATGACTTCCAATACTAGATATAGGGTATGATCCCATGAGCCTTGTCTAATTACTGCCCCCACCTGGAATGTTCTCTTTCTTCCTCTCCACCTGTTCCAAAACTGCCCTTCAAAGCCCTGCTTAAGTCTCACTAAGTCTTAGATCCCGCCAGTGCCCTCTCAGTAGATATCCCATTCACTGGTGTTATTCATGCATCTATTAGGAGCAAAGAGCATTCTCTCTAAAGGCACTCAGCACGGAGCTGGGAGGAATTCCAGCTGACTCAGTGGTGGTGACAATCAGAGAGAAAGCTAAGATATTATCTCAGTTGTGGGTTTCCAAGATCCATACCCAGCTGACTGATCTAGGTACCCAGAAATAGGGGTAACACTGCTCACGACTATGATCTGCTGAAGCTCCACATCCCTGCGAGGGATCACTCTGAAAAAGCTGAACCACTCTGTGGGAGGGGAGAGGGCATGAGAAAGGAGTGAATTGGACAGGGCAGGCCAGGGCAGTCCCCAAGGAGATGGAGTGACTGGCCTTAATGTTATGTAAGTGGTAAAGTCCATGTCTGTGTAAGAAAACTGATACCTATAGAAGCAAAATTACTTGCCCGAAGTTACATGGGAAGTAAGGGTCAAAGATGAGATTTGAACCCTGGTCCTTTGAGTTCAGAGCCTGGGCTCTTCCCATTCTTCTTGGTTGCCTTCCTAGTTTACTGCTTTCTAGAACAAATAACAACTAAGTGATGAGTCTATACTAGATGATTTCCTAAATGCTGGGACTATGAAAATAAAATGAAACAAGCCCTGCCCTCAAGGACTTGTACTCTACTGGGAGATGCAACATGCTTACTCATAAGTAACTAAAACAGTGTTGGGCATGGGGTGAAGGCTGGAGCCCTGTTGTGAAGTATTCTGAATGCCAAGGAAAGTGAATCTGTGCTTTCTCTCTGAAGAAAGTAGGAATCACAGGTTTCTTGAGCAGGGGAGTGCCAAGGTGAACACACAATGAAACATTTGGGTCTTCAAACCATTTCTTTGAGTTGTTTCAGTCATGTCTGATTCTCTGTGACCCCATTTGGGGTTTTCTTGGCAAAGACACTGGAGTGGTTTACCATGTCCTTCTCCAGCTCATTTTGCAAATGAGGAAACTAAGGCAAACAGGGCTTAGTGACATTCCTAGGGTCACACAGCTAGGAAGTGTCTGAAACCAGATTTGAACTCAGGTCCTCCTGCCTCCAGGGTCAGAGTTTACTGCACCACCTAGATCAGTAGTTCTCAACCTGTGGGTTGCGACCCCAACCCTCTCACAGGGGTCACAGGGATCACCTAAGACCATTGGAAAACAAATATTTCTGATAGTCTTAGGAACTGAGACACCATCTCCAGGCAGGTCTGCCCACATGCAGATACCCCCCATATGAGTATTAAAGGGTCACAGCATTAGGAAGGTTAAGAACCACTGATCTAGATAAACTTAAAATATCTCTTCTGGAGACAAAGAGGCTCCAGTTCCTGTAAATGTTCCTCATATAATATTGTATCTACTACAGCACCAGGGTGCCTAGGACAGCACAGCTTCATATATTTGGAACTAGGTTGGTTTACTTCATGCAAAGACTGGAGAGGAGGCTGTAAGGAGTCAACAGAGTACTGGCATTAGAATCATGAAGATCTGACCTCTTTTAAATTCTGTCTTCAGCACTTATTAACTGTGTGAACCTGGAAAAGTGATTTCATCCCTCTAGGACTCAGTTTCCTTATCTGTAAAATGGGGACAATATAGTCACTACTTTGAAGAACTTTGCTGAGGATCAACAATGTATGTGAAGTGTTTTGCAAATCTTAAAATACTCTTGAATTTACAGGAAGACTTTGATCAGTCACCTCATTTCTCTAGGACTCAGTTTCCCCATCTGTAAATGGGAAGAATCGTAGTACATGTCAGGAGTATTGTGAGGAATAAATGTGATAACACATGTCATAATGTGCTCCACAAACCTTACAATGCTTTGTAGGTACCTGCCATTATTATCTACAAAATCACAGCAGTCTTGACCCCACAGAAGACTTTGGAGACCAATGAGATAAGGGGCATGCCAGCTCTTGGTGAACCTCTGAGGCCTTATTATTATTAGAATCTCAGATTGTTATTCAAGGCTGACAAAGGACTTCTGTTTTTATCATGGAGGGGGAGTTCACCTCTTCCAAGAACATCCAGGATATGAGCTGTGACTAGCCGCACGGCCCTCCCATCCCATCAGTACATCAAACAAGGCAGTGAGCTAAAGAAAACAGCCTCAGTCCTCGGGGCCATGGCAAGCAAAGGTCATATCCTGAGAGTACCGATGATGCCACACTTTGGATGACACCTTCAAACCAATAAGGGTGGCCTCCTCCAGCTGGCGGGTAGGTCAGTGAGAAGAAGAAAGAGGACCGGATGGGAGAGCTCACCACCAGCAGGCCCCTCCCTCCATTCCCAACCTCCCTCCCTGTTCTGGATACTTCTAACATAAGCCAAGTAAGACTGGGGCTGTCCCTTCACCCCCAGGGTGGCATAGATGGTGTCGGCCCCCCTTTACATGGTCTAGCCCACACGCATAGAGGTAGAATTAAAAAACAACAGGCAAATCTGAGCTTCTGCCACATCCTCGGATGTTGTGGGAAGTCCATCTGGCCCCCTGAGGTGCCCCTCACCCTCGAGCCTCCTGAGGCAATTTCACACAGGTGGCAGATTCAGAAATGAAGCCTTTTGAAAACCTGGCCAACCAATCTCAGCGCGAGATCTGGGACTTCTGAGCCAAAGTCAAGTCAAGAAACTTAGCCCTATTAACGCTCTGAGCCAGCTTCTTCGGCTTCCTCCCTTTGTGACCGCCGTGGGTGACTCACTGGGCCTCTCTCTACCCTGGATAAATACAAAAACACTGATTACTGAAAGTCCCTGGGGTGGACGCAGTTGTGAAGGCAGAGTCTTTGATCTTTTGTATTTGTCTAACTCTTGGGTCAAAGCCATTTTATTCCTTCTGTTTCTTCCCATCTAGAACCCAAATTCCCATCAAATCCCACTGGTCCATCCAGAACCCAATCCCAATCACCATCCTAAACTTCCTTGCCTTTTTCTCGTACCATCCAATATGACTCTTTTTCTCAAGATACAGCTGGACGATATTTTAAATTGCAAGCTCTTTGAGGGCACAGACTGGCTTTCTTTTTGTTAACTATATCCCTAGCTCTTAGTACAACACCTGCCATAAAGGAGACATAATTAAACATTAATAAACGTTTAATCGATTGGGTTTATTGGATTATCCAAAGAACTGTAATAATACTTCACAATTACATAGTGGTATAGAGGAACCATGAACAGTGGCAAAGTAATGGACTTGGTATCAGTGAAACCTGAATTCAAATCCCCTATCTGACTCTTATACCATGTGTACTCTTGGGCAAGTCACAGGAAGCATCCCGAGGCTCAAAGTCCTCTCAGGAAAATGAGGGCGTTTGCACTGGATGGCCTCTCAGGTTTCTTCTAGTTCTAATTCCATAGTCTTCTGCTCCTACATGCCTGAGACAACTCCTTGTGATGTATTGTTTAACTCATTATGGATTTGAGATCTTCTCCAATGCAGAGAATTCCCACAATGGATAAGTTCTGCTCAGGACTGATGAAACTTATACGCACATATGGGCTTTAAAAGTTTGCAAGGTAATTTCTTTACAAGAAACTCTTTGGTAAAGGGAGATGATATAAAAATTACCTGCATTTTACAACAGAAGAAAAAGACCGCCAAAGAGATGAAGGGACGTGACAGAGGTCACACTGTTAGTGTAAAGCCTTCATTCAAGCTTACGGCTCTGGTATTTCCTTACTCTGTGCTAGCTCTCAAGGCATAATCAAATTAGGAGATTCCAGAACCAACAGAGCACTTGGATGGGTCTGCCTGAGAATTTCAGAGATAGCAACTGTTATGACCAACGGGGGACAACTGGAAGGTGTGGCTTCCTCTTTCTGTGGTGATTAAGGTAGACGGAGGGACAGAAAAAGTCAAAGGCAAGGGAAAAAAGGAAGGATTATTTCAGATAAATGACACCACCTGCCTGACCTTAAGGATTAATCACAATATCTTCTAAAGTCCCTGAAATCTGCCATAATTTCTGAGTCTGTAAATGAAGGAATTCTCATGAAGGTGGTCTACATCCCAAGAACCATGTCAGAAGAGGCTGCTAACAACAACAAGCATTCACGTGGCATTTTAAGGTTTACAAAGCATTAACTCTCACAAAAACCCTTAGAGATAGGTACTATAATTATTTTCATTTTACAGATGAGGAAATTAGTCTGGAAAAGATGAAGTTATTTACCCAAAGTCATAAAGCTAAAATGCGAGACTGAATTTGAACTCAGTTCTTCCTGATTCTTAGCCCAGCACCCCATATGTGGCACCACCTAGCTGCCTATTCTAATTAAATAGATTCTTTTTTTAACGAGATAGAGTTCTGAATTTAGAGCCAGGAAGACCTGTATTTGAATGCTCCCACACATAATCGCTGGCTGTGCAACTCTGGGAAGACTTAACTTTTCTAGGCCTCAGTTTCTTCTACTTTAAAAACAAAGGGATTGGACTTGATGATTTCTAAGGAAAACTTCAGTTCTAAGTCTATGATCTTATCATTCTTTTCTCTGGGCCTCAGTTTCATCCTCTGTAAAATGAGTAGGTTAACCTCTGTGGTTCCCCCCAGATCTTAATTTTGATCTTCTGATTCCCAAGACCTTTAGGGAAATGAGACCTCACCCAAGATGGAATGGAATGCCTTGGAAGGGAAGGGAGCTCCATCTCTGTGGGGGAGGTAAAAGCTAGCTGACCCACTTCTTGGAAAGGATATTCTTCAGACATGAGTTGGCCTAGATGACTTCTGATTCTCCTACCAATGGGGAGACTCTGGAATTCTCTATGCCTAAAAATCTCCCTCTTGGATTGTCTAAAAGAATAATCCCTCCAAGACTCTTTTGTACTTTCCATATTCCTTTTTTCCTGTGGATGTTTCTGTGCTTGTCCTTTCCCTGGAAGACTGTGAGTTTCTGGAGAACACTCAATGGCTTCCTTATGTTTCTTATACTTGTAGCCTAGGACAGGTCTTTGAACACAGAGGACTTTTAATACAATAAATGTTTACTGGCAGCTTATACTGTTAAACTTGATTCATATGTTGGCTAATTTTGGTTTTTCTCTCCTATTTATACGGATGAAGATGGTGATGATGATGATGGTGACAGAGGTGATAGTAATGACGGTCATGGTCACGGTGACAAGGATAACAGCAGCTAAGGAGTTTAGCAGGTAGAATGTTGGCACTGAGACTGAAAAAACCAAAGTCCAAATCCTGCCTTAGATACTTACCAGGAGTCATGAAGAGGCAGACATCCCTGAAAAATGACTCAACAACAAAAGATATGTCTGTATACAGGTCACTTAATCTTTTGCTCTCTGTTTTCTCCTCTATAAATTCCAAATATTAATAACTAGGCAAGTCAAAAATATTGAGTAAGTGTTTATTATATTTTTAGCACTATGCTAAACACTAGGTATATAAAAGCAAGCAAAAAGAAAACCAGTTTCTGCTCTCAAGGTGTAAGCACCTGGAATGTCAAGCCTCAAAAAGGAGAAAATGACACATAAAATGGAATGAAAAGCAGAAGGGGCAGAGCTGAAGGTGCCTGCATGGGGGGATGGTGTTGAAGGCTGGCTGCTCTGGGCTCCCCTAAAAATTGGAGGCCCTCAAAGGAAGTCACCAATATGAAAAGGGAAAAGCAGGTAACCTTTGCGAGGGATGTTCCAGGGTGAGAAGACTGCAGAGTGATGGGTGGCCACGATGAAGAGGTTGAGAGAAAATTTAGCATAAGACTGTAGTGGAGACATGGCGCTGAAGTCCAGAAAGTCTGGGTGATGTCAAAGCAACAAAAAGAACACTATATATACCGATACATATACATATACATACACATCGACATCTACATCTACATATACGTATACATATACATACACATACACGTATACATACACATACACATACACATATACATATACACACACATGCACATATACATATACATACACATACGCGTACACATATACATACACATACACATACACATATACATATACATATACATACACATATACATATACATACACATACACATACACATATACATATACATACACATACACATATACATATACACATACATACACATACACATATACATATACACACACACGCACATATACATATACATACACATACGTGTACACATATACATACACATACACATACACATATACATATACATACACATACACATATACATATACACATACATACACATACACATATACATATACACACACACGCACATATACATATACATACACATACGTGTACACATATACATACACATACACATACACATATACATATACATA